>CAUJNA010003372.1:748508-901008 GCA_963377175.1 Effrenium voratum | reverse complement strand
GCTTCTAGCCTGCAAGCTGCGGATTCTTCCTGTTGTGGGAAATGCAAACTGCTTGAACTCGGTAGCAAAAAGCGTCCAAGTCGCCCGTCAGGTTACAGCGGGGCTGAGAAGGTGCAGGAGGAGACCGCACGATGTGGCTGCTGTTCTTTCGATGCCCCCTTCAGGGCTCGGGGCCTGAATATTGACCCCGGATATAAGTAGAACCCGCTGCGTCGACAAGGCGCCACCCACGAAAGCGGTCCCACTTAAAGGGGACACCCCCCCATAAATCAACCAGGGGCTGATTAATCCGGAGTTTCCCAAAACTGTTTGGGCCAGAAGAGTCCGACACACAAAAGAGGTGCTGATCTTTCTGTTTTTCCGGAAGACGAATTTGGTGGCAAGCAACAAGTTTGGACTTTCGGCCAATCCACTCAGGAAGGGGGTACTATCTCAAACCAAATCGCCACATGCCGACCTCATTTGGAGCGTCTCCGACACGATATAATATTTGAAACAGAATCCGAGCATGCCATTTTTGTGGCCCCGAACCGAAGCGGGTAATTCGCCAAGCCGAATAAGAGGACCACTTTGGGTTGGCCGTAGTAGGAAACCACAGGGAAAGCCACCATTTTGGGGGTCCAATCTGGGACACGCCCATCTGAGATCTGACCCGCACGTGTGCGGGTAAAGCAAGCTTGCCCATGTTGAGCATCTCTCACCGGGGCGTATCTCCGGTTTGCATCAGACTCAGCCCAGATCGGTTTTGGTTCAAGGAGGTTCGTCAATTTCAGATTCCCCCAACCCAACTCTGCAACTATGAGGTACTTAGACTTAGACCCTTTGGGCAGGTTTCCCGCCAGGATTTTGCTGAACATCAAAGAAACATGTCTGGGATATTCTCCGGGAAGTTAATTGGGAAGGTTTTGGGAACTAGCCTAAGCTGTTCTAAGGGGGCTTAAGGGGAATTTACAGTAAGCATTTTTAAGGGGCATGTACGCATGTCTAAGCTACAATAAGCCTAATTTAGGCTCATGTACTTTCCTGGAGATTTGCACTGGTACGGCAAGACCCCCCGTACCTGGACAAGCCCTTTTGAGACCCCGATTTGATGATTTATAATCTTGGATAAGCCTTAGATAAGCCTTAGATAAGCCTTGGATGCGCCGAGTCTAGGCCTGGCTAAACTCAGCCCAAGCAAATCTAATTTCGATTTTCCCGGCATTCTTCGCATGGTTCTGGACGAGCTGAAAGTGACCAAACACAATCGGACCCAGGGTCCCTATTTCAGGTAGACGGAAGGTGAACAGGATCTTTCAGTTTGTGGGTGTGATGTGGCATAAGTCCAAACAGTTGCCAAGGCCCGTTGGTTACCACTAGATGGAGTTCGTTCAAGACTGGTCTATGGTTCATAGGGAGGGACATGGGGGACAAGCTGTACATGTTCAATATATGCTTGGAAACCCTGGTCTGACAAACCTGTTTGGTTTCCCAAGTTTAAGCGGCCAATTTTGCTTAAGACACCAATGTAAAAGGAGTTCTCCACTGTTGACAATCCCTACTGGTTTCCCTTCAACATCAATTTCGGGTGACGTGGAAAGCCTTGGATGGTTTAGTGTATTGCATGCTGGCGCCATTTTTCAAATTGCTACCACTGCACCAGTGAATCCGAACATTCGGGCTTTTGAGCTGAGTGATAAAATCGCTCCATGGCAACATTCCTTCTAATCAGTAACGCCGTGAGTGGAAAGACATTTGTGCCTGTTTTGTTTCTTGCTTGTTTCGGGCTTGATTCCGGGCGACTTCTGGGCGACTTCCGTGATCAAGAAAAAGGAAGTGCACGTGATGCTCCAGATTACCCTGGAAGGCATCAAGGACACGGACACCAGTGCCGTTGACCGAGTGCGCTTTGCTGAAGATGCAAGCGAGCCCTTGCCACGGCTGCGCAGACCTACCTGGAGACCTGTTTTCAAACGACCTTCCTGCCCGTCGCCGCGGCGCAGAGACCATTGCCCCCAAAGATCTCAAGTTAGCCCCAATCTTGTCAGATGAGGCGAAAGTGCATGACCAATGAGCAGACCATGCTGCCGCAGCCTTTGCCAACGCGGCGATGACTGCGTCCCATGGCGATTCCGGACTGAATGAACTGGGCCCTGCCAATGTAAACCCAGATACGGTAAGCCCCCCGCCGTGCCATATACCTTTGTTGATCTGGCATCGGTTGAAACATAACTTTCTGAGATAAACACGACTGAATGAAGCGATCAAAAGAGAAACAATACGCCGCAGCCGACGATTTCGGCCGGCTTCGCGCCCATAATGTGGGAACGAGGTGGACTGGGGTTTCGCCCCATGACTCGGGAGACATAATGCAGACAGGCAGAGTGTTGCAAATGATGTTGCAGGTCTGTCTTGTCAACATACCCTGTATTGAAGTTAAAACATGCTGGGATTCAAGTCATGCGTGTGACAAACATGGGTGCGATTTGGTTTCCATAAACATGGGCAGGCCTGCAGCCACCGCCTGCAGCCACTCCCGCAACAGCTGCCACGAAGAAACCGTAGAAACCCACACAGCTAGTTTGGTTTGACCCAACCCAAAGCCAACTTTCAACTTTTTAAAGACCAGGGCGAAAAAGAGCCTGTAAAGCACAAAGAACTGCAAATCACCTTTTCAACCTCTATACAACATGCCAGCATGTGTTCTGTTTCAATCATTTTCGGATAGTTTGTTTGGTTTGGGCACATCTGATTTTGGTTGGGCCCTTTTGGGTTTCTTGGGGGCCTCCTGTTGGCTGCCCAACTTGGGGCTCCCGTCGGCCCCTCGGCAAGCCAGGAGGTGTTTGACATGGTCGACCGAGAGGCGGATGGCAGCGACAGCTTGGCAGCTCGGCGTTTCGAACCGTGCCATTTTGCGCCCGGCCAAACTATTGTAGCTCAAGCGCCTAGGGGCTCCAATTTGGTTTGCGGGAGGAGTTTGGACAGTTTGGATATGACCACGAGAGGATCTGTGTGTAATTATTCAGCCAGCTTTACTATTTTGACTGGGTTCATGAACCCCTCCCCCATTGCGTATTTGCACTGGGCCCAAAAAGTGGTTGGAGATCTCGGGATGCCACCCCATTCTCAACGTGTTTCTGCCTTTTCTTCGGTTCAACCACCATGCTACAGGTGTCCCCCCCATCCCGAAACAGGTCTGAAAAAAACAACAAATACAATGTTGAGGATGTCACATGAATGGATCCAATCAGATGGTCCAGGAGTCGGCAAAGCATGCCGAGCGGGTTGCTAACAAATCATAGTTAAAACCGCTTCAGCAATCCACAGCTTATTTGTTGACCCGTTTGTTTTCTAAACATACAGGAATCTCCCTCTAGTACTGTAGAATTCCCCTGTGGGGTGAGTCCTCGTCTTAAAGAAAGGTTTGAAGCATTTGGGGCATAGACAGGGAGCATAGGTGTCCATTTTAGGTTTGAACATAGATGGGCTTCCCAGTTCCTTTTCAATCTAAATGAAATGGGAAGGTTAGGTGTCCTTTTGATCGGTGTGTTTAGTTGAACATTTTGCTGCATTCCCCTACTTTCAGTGTGGTTCTGATCAACCATTCCAAAGGGGAAGCGATCGAACCATGGAATCAGAAGCTGGAAACCATCCGAAATTCTCCAAACCATCGGGAGTTCTCCAAACCCCCCCCCCCCCCCAAAGAAAAGCCTCCAGGACACAGCGTCAAAATAACGACTCTGGTTTTACAGAGCAACCTGAGCGTGCGTTTGGTTTGGTGACTCTTATGATACGGTGTTTTTTTTATCGCTCTCTTGTTTTAGTGGTGGTCACTGAACCCCCGGGGACTGTCCCGGGCGCGAAGCTGACCTCTGCACCTCGGCACCCGCGCGCGCGCATCGCGCGCGACTCGCGCCGAGGAGGGCTTCGTGCTGATCCACTCCATCGCCGGCGGCACGGGCAGCGGCATCTCGGTGGCACTCCCCGTGGACTTTGGCCCAGCTGCCCAGCGGCGTCCGCCCCCCCTTTTTTTTCTCCGGCTGTTTTGGGCAAGGGTTCCGACTCCTTGAAACTCAACCAACCAAACCTTTTTTCGGCTAGGGCTCCCTTCAAACTCCAGCCAAAAAAAGGTTCCAATTCTTTTCCCCCATGGCCACTGGGCATCTGAGTTAGTGAGTTGCTATTGGGCGGATATTGAAACTTGAAGACTTTGTGGGAATGAAATCCATTGCGTGTCCCGGATGAAACCCACCAACAGGTGAAACCAAAATCCATGGGGGGTTTTCCGGATGAAGCATGCAACATAAATAGATTTGGACAGTTTGGTTGAAATCTCTTGGGTGTTTTCCGGATTACACCCACAAGTGGAGACCACTTGTTGGCAGAGGGGTCGGTCGTTGCAACCAAGGCATGGGCTCCTTCATGCTGGAGGCCATTAACGACCGCTACCCCAAGAAGTTGGTGCAGCCCCTCGGTAGCGTTTTGGTTTGGCCAATAAGGCCTATGGGAACCCTGGACGAAGAAAACGTTCCCCTGGACCTGAGGAAACTACTCGTCAAAATGAGGCGCGACCCTAATTATTGCTGGTGAAATCCATTTTTTTAAGGACATTTTGAGGGTCCAGATTGGTAGATCATTGTGGTCCGCTTGCATGCATCGTTGTTTAGGGCACACCCCTATCAATAGGAAGGGTTTATTATTTTGGGGTCAAATTTGATCACACACCTGCATCCAGTGGAAAAATAAAAGAAGCTTCCCTTGGGAGGGGGGTCCCGTTATCGGTCAAAAGAAGAGGCGCCCTCTTTCCCCCATGGCCACGGAAGGGTCTGGGAGGTAAGGGGTGGGGTTGGGAGCTTATGGAGGCTCAAGGAGTCCTTGGAGCGGTTTCTGGGGCCAGCATAGGGTTTAGCGGTCTTGGGATTTTGGGGGTCAGGGATTTGCCCGAACCAACCCGAGCAAGGCCAAATGCGGCGAATGAGGTTGAGGTGTTTGCTACCCTGCCCCAGACCTCCAGTGGTGGTGTTCTTTCAAGTGTTGGGTGACAAACTACGCACTGGGACCTCACTGGACAAAAGCTGGCGTATTTACATGTCAGCTTAGGAAAGAGATAGAACACAATTTACGCGTTTCACTGATTACAAACAATCAACGAAACGTACAATGGATGCCATAAGTGCGTCAAACTCCAATCATGGCGTTGTCTCCCCAGACCCAGAGCGTTGTGTTTCAATTTCAACTGAGGTTCCACTAAAAATGGTACCAGGGATATGTATTGAAGTGGAGTAGGTTGAACCCTCAAAAATGAAGGCAAGTCTTTGAAACGAAAGGATCTCTTTTTGTGCAGCTCTTTTGCGCTACGATAGCTGAGAACTAACCGGAAGACTACAGGATGACTACGGGAAGAGACGACAATAGTTCAATGCAAAACAACAGGCAGACATGAAGGCGATTCTTTAAAGCAAATAATTTAGAGATATTCCAGTTTGGCACATAGACTTTCTGGCGGCGGCTCGACTTCTTCCTTGATCGAAGTTGCTCAGGACCTATTCTGCGCCCTGGCAGCAGCAGGCCTTTCTTTGCCTCACCGGGAGACCTGAAACGTTTTGCAAAAAGCATGGCAGAGGTCCAAATGGTTCTCCTAGGTCTTGTTTGGGAACAAGACCGTTTTTGTGGGGCTCATTTGGAGTCATTTGCAAAGCTTGAGAGATGGTGTTTGCCGCGCATGAGCAGAAAAGAAAGTACAACACTATTTGGCGTCTTGACAGCATCTTGCTGGTTCTCAACAGGGAAATCCCTAGATTCGTTCTCAACATCCGGACTCAGTCATTCCCGCAAGGCATGCAGTGTGTGCACAGAATGAACCGACACCTCCCAGAATGCTGCGGTTTTTCTGAGGTGTTTCCGATGCTGTCCTCTGAGACCAGTGACGTGGTGGTGCAGCCGTACAACTCGGCGCTCCGCAAAGTTGTCGATCAAGGGATGCAGAGAGCAGAGCGGCCTCCGTAGCTTCCATTAGTTTAAGAATATGTTTCATTGTCCCCTGTTGGGTTTAAAGGGAATCGATTTCACTACTGGATTTGTTTTTCTTCTTTTTTTTTGACAGGGGGCTTAAGCCAAATGAAAGGTAGGTGGCCTTTGTAAGTCGGCGTGGTTCAAGATCTCACTTGCCCAAAGCGAATCGACCTTTTAAGCTTCTGGTTTTTCCTGTTGGGTCTGCTTTTAGTCAAGGTTTAACCTTTGATTTCCAGGTGCTTCAGACATGTGAGTAGACTGGTTCCACTGGGTTCCACTGGTTTCAGTTTGCTTCTAAGTTACAAGTACCATTCATTTTCACAGAAGCGCTTCTAAGCTACAAGTGTCAGAAGCGCGCCTTGATGGCGAATACAAGCTCAGTGAAGCAAGCTCGGACTCAGGAAGTTGTTTCAGGCCGGGAGAGCTGTGTAAGACCAACTCACTTAGGGCCCGCTGGTTGGCTCAACGTGGCTTTGTGGCCAGATGTCTCCAAGTGAAATGAGGTCGGAAAATATGGGATCCAACAACTAGATCAACTAGGTCAGAGACCAGAATAGGTTAGCAGACTCTTACTCGCATTTTTTTTGGCTTGGCGCTTCCTCGTGCAATTGGTAAATCGCGGAAGCCGCTTGATTGACTCCACGTTTGGGTTTGTGAAAGTGCAACGCCGGCCTCAGGATGAATTCCTCGTGATCTCAGAAAGTTCCTCTTAAAGTAACTACCTGGACCCAAACTACATTTAAAAAAGGCTGTTATCCCATTATTTTGGGGTCCAGGCATACTTTTTGGGGTTGATTGTCGTAAGGATAAATTTCTTTTCTCCAGGGCGTGTTGATGGAAGCGTTGGACGAAGACTTGGCAGTGGGCGTGGAGGGAGCCGGCCGATGGACCTGTAGATCACGTCGACTTTGCCCGACACTTATCGCGTTGCTCCCAAAGGCGTCTGCGCAAGGCGACTGCCAGGTCGAACCGAGGGGGGAAATCTCTAGCCCAGTTCTAGATTGGTCCCCCATGTTCGCCCGGATCGCTAGGCGCGAACTTTGGAGTTGAGGGGTGTTTCAGCTTGGACACTTGGCGTGTTTTTTTTTGTTTTTTTCCTTTTTTTCTGTCATCCAGTGGAATCCACGCCTTGCAAGCCACGGGTCCTTGTTTGAAGAAGGCGGGTTCCCTCACCAGGAAACATGACATCACCCCGCGTGTTTGTTTCATGGCAAGCATGCCGATTCAGGCAAACACCAGCTCACCATGACGCACGTCCTTTACTATCCATGCTTCGTTCGCTTTTGGAGTTATTGTCAATGGTAGAATCAGGTGGAGTATGCAGGCGCTTTCCAGTATTCCATTTCAAAGGCACCATCTTGGGCGGCGCCAGGGTGCAAAAGCGTGCCATATTTTTGACACCCCCCACCCACCCCTCCCTTCGCACAGGTAATTCACTCGCATAGACGTCCCGCCAGGTGCTCACTCTGAAAAGGCGGGGCAGCGCTTCTTTTGGGCAGCCATTCAAAAGTGCTCCAAGCAAAGCGTGTGGATATCTCCTCTTTTTGAATGGGTCTCTTTTTTTGCTGGCTTTAAAGGGACTCCAAAAGGAAAACCACATGTTTGGCGGGAGCTCTTGTTTTCGGGAGGAACTCTTGCTTTTAAAGGAATAGCATAATAAAAATCAACCATTTTGCGGGTACCACTATTTGGAGACACACCCGCATGAGGTTTGGTGGTGCAATTGCCAGTCGGTTGCGTTGCATTTGGGGATGGCTACGAACTCCCTAAATTCAAGAACACGCAACTGGGGGATGCAATGATTTTCCCACGTCCTTTAGGCGGGAAACGCGGTACTTTTGAAGGTGGCTCACATGGCTGCGCTTAGGATCTCTGGACAACAAGGCGAAAGCTCATGGCACACTTCCCTTTCTGTCGGTAAGGGGGATGGATAAAGCAACAATAATATACGTTTTGTGCCATCTACATTTATCCAACTGCAACGCAACGTGTGAAACAGCATCCATCACGGTCTGTTGTCGACGCTATGCCAAGCTGGCCCCAGAAAAGGGGTTTCGGTGATAGGGCAACCAGGGAAAAACTCAGGGTTTCAGGACCCAGAGCTGTTTTCTTGACAGAGAGCAACTCGGGTAGCGACATCACGTCCTTTGACACGTCCTTTTAGCATTTGTTGCGAAAGCTTTCAATTCGCGAAGGTTGTGGTGTCCTCTACCTAGGGCTTTCAAGATCCAGACAACTCCATTGGACATCCAGCCGTGCCCGGCGTTTGGGGGTCTCAAAACCTGGCTGTTTGAGGGTCCCAAGTTAAGCGGGAGCGTCTGGGTAGGAGGTGTGGCGCCCAAGGATTGAGTCCGCCGGTGCAGACTGGTCGCCCACGTCAGCGCCGTTGTGTGGGGGTGTTGAAACCACAAGGCCTTCGAACGATCTGAAGGGCCTTTGATCCGCTAGTCAGACTGCAAATGTAGAAGTGTTGGGTGCGGTCGCCTAGAATTGGCTAAACATGTACCTGCAGGTTTGACATGGCCATGGCACCCGTAACTGAAAGCACCGTTTCTCTCCGATCCGGACTGAGTCTCGTGACCCGTTTGTGAAGCATGTTGCTGTTGATGATGCAAGTCATATTGGCAACCTTCACCATTGTTGCCATGTGTTTAGGTTAATTTTGTTTTTTGGTTCCGTTCAATTTTAGTAGGAGGTTGTTTTTGGACAGTGAAGATACAAACTCAAATGGCCAAGCAACAGTTTCACCTGCTGGAAGTACGGTTTCTCTCCTTGTCCAGATCCAGTTTGTCGGCCCTTTTTTTTTTGGGGGGGGGGGCGTTGCCATTTCCCCCTCCCCCTCCCCCTCCCCCTCCCCCCCCAGCGGCGAGGCTGGCGCTGAACGCGGACTGCGTGGTGGTGCTGGACAACACGGCGCTGAATCGCATCGCCAGTGACCGCCTGAAGCTCCAGAACCCCACGCCCCTTGGACTCGATGAGACGCCGACTCGGACTCGGACTTCGACTCGGAATTCGACTCAACTCGAATCGGGCGTGGCTCAAATTGAAAGAACGCAGGGGTTACCGCGGGTTTTAGTCATTGTCTCCACTTAGCAAGGTATAGCAAGGTGCCATTTTGGTGCATGTTTCTGAGCCGCAGCCATTCTAGGTCCCCCAGCAATTGGTGCCCTTTCTCACCCGTTTCTTTTTTGGTTGGGAGGCTTCCCCAACTAGACTAGACCTCAGAAAAAGGTTGGTACCCTTAGTCTAATTTTTCTGGAGGACCTATGATTCGACTTCATGCGCCGAGAGCCATTTGATCGTTCGGTTTTTGGCGAGAGCGAAGCGAAGGGAGGTCTGACCTGTGGAGTTTCCCCTGAATCCACTTTTCTAGTGGTCCCAGAAGGTTGACCTTTTGCGTTCCACGTGTTGATCCACACATTTTGTTTGTGGCCCCAAAAGGTGATCTCCTTTTATTTGATTATTTCTGGGTCCCTAAGAAGCAACTGGGAATGGGAAGACTCCGAAGATGGGTGTGCTTGTTGGTTTCCCGTTGAAGCGAACCGAACGTGGTCTTCTGTTTCCAAAGACCCGCATGTTGTGTAGGTACCACGCCTACCATGGGTCAAAAGCCCGGTTCTCCCCCATCCCAATCCAACCACTAAAATAGGTTCTAAAATGGGTGGTGAATTCACCTACCAAAATGGGATCCCATTGGTTTTGACAACCACAGCGCTATTTGAGAGCCTTAAAATTGCCCAGGCAGTCTTAGGGTGCCCAGGAAACGGTCACCAAATCTGTTCGTGGGGAGGAACCGATCAAAGACTTCACCCACTAATGAGACCGAACCCCAAAGAAGACGTATTACAGCTAGGATCCTTGTATAGAGATCCTCAGAGTTGGACCCTTGGGCTAGGGTTGTGGAAAACATTATTTTCGGACCAGCTTTTGTGATACCCAGGTACTGGTACCCTGTTTGAAGTGAACAAGTAGTCAAGGGGATGGGAATCCTATTTCGGGATACAGAACGCGGGATTTTCTACATAACTGTGGCTATGGTGGTTTGGACTGTGATGAGATGCTTGGTCATCCAAAGGTGGCCTGCCGTTTTAACCATGGATGTGCAAAGTCCGCGATCAATGGGAATGAGCTTGAATAGGTTGTGAGAGTACGCTGCAGATTTAACATGACCCTCCCTGATCGTGTTTGTTTTCTTCCTTCTCTTTTGTAACCTTCCATGCAGTTTGGGGATGTCGTTTAACCCTCCCTTGATGTTTTTTGCCGCGGCTAATTCATTTGACATGTCCCAAACTAAGCTTTCATTTTGTTTGAACTTCTTAGTTTTCGTGTCGTGGCTGGAACCAGAGCCACGGTTTCAACTTTGAAGCCCGAGTTGAACCAATGGGTAGTGAGGTTTACATCATGCTGCGTGATTCTTTTTCAGACCTCCGAATCGCCTCGCGATCCATCAGACCAGCCAAAAAACAAAACCCACGCAGACCCAACGAGGTGACCTCAAGAAGTTAACTTCCAACACCGGAACACTTCCAGGACCAAGGAATCATGGTGTATACCCTATCTCCAGCCTTGCAAAAAGGGTCACCCAAAATCAAGGGGTCATGACGAAGTGGTTTTCGGAGGGTGCTAGGTTATGTCTCCAGCAAGCGTCCAAGACCTAAGGCTCAGCAGATCAGCAGATCAGCCCAACCTCCCATCTGGGTTGTTTCCTTTTGGTCCCCGCGGAAAAAAAAAGAAAAAAAAGAAGAAAAAGCAAGAAAAACACAACATTACTGGACCAGAAGAAACCGCCCTTAAAACTTCCATTTGCTTAAGAATATTTTTCCCCTTGTCGGTGTAAAAGGGAATCTATCACTACTGGAAGTATTATTTTTCCCCGGGGCTGCAGCAAATGGCAGAACATGGGTGATTCTCCCAAAATGATCTTGTTTGTGAGAGGGTCCAGGTTGTGACCTTCAGCAGGGTCGCTTTGTCGCTTTGTCGCGAGCGCGCGTGGAGGTTTGCTCAGATCAATTCCCTGGTCTCCACGGATGCTTGGCGTAGTACGGGCGGGTAGCGCTGAATCGTGAGTCTCCTTTTTAAAGGCCCCCCCTCCCCCCATATGATCCAATATGGTGGTTTTCCGGTCACCACAAAAAAAGGTACCCTTAAAAGATGCTTGACCCAAATGACGCGAAAAGAGTCTTCCACATTGGCGCTTCAGATCTATGCATAGGCCAGTCTTGCATCGCCACGACGAATGTGTGCGTTGTGTTGTGTGGTTTGCAGCGCCCGCCAACGTGATCCTTTGACACACATGCTATGCCTGCAGGAATTTCTTGAATTGCCTTCCAGGTGACAAGATCGCAGATGTAGGCACAGTGATGTCTAAACTTGCTGATTCTCAGCATAAAAAAACGGCTCCAACAAAAACACAATCCCACATGGCGTCCTTTAAAAACCGGACTCCCCAAAACCGGTTCATGCCCCCAAAACCCGGACTCGTTGTCATCCATAGTTATCGCGCAGCCCATCAATCGGTTCGGTTTTTCCATGGGAGACTCGCAGCCGTCGGTTTTGTTCGAGTGTCGCAATCCCGGAGGGTCCAAGTACCCCATATTTGAGGTCTTCGGTTTGGTTCAAGGGGGATTTATCATTTACAGATTCCTCAAATCCGCAAATATGGGTGGGGGTCAACAATAGGGTAACCCCAAAATGGAACTCTGGTAAATGGAAACCAGGACTACCTTCGGTCCACTTCCTGGTGTATTTTTGACCCATACCCATATGGCTGTGGCTGTCAAAACGAATGGGATCCCATTTTGGTTGGTAGGTGAATTCACCACCTATTTTAGAACCTATTTTAGTGGTTGGATTGGAATGTTCACTGCGGGAGAACCGGGCTTTTGACCCATACCCAATTTCAGGTCCCCGGGAGCCTCTGGCTAACTGAGGTGATGGCGGCCAGCACTACCACCTTGAGATACCCGGGCTACATGAACAACGACCTGCCCCTTGTCGTGAGTGAGGAAAAACCGACCTATTGAACGAACCCAGGTTTCCAGGGGAAAAACGGTTCCTGACATGTGTGTTTTGGTGTAGTTGGGCCAAGTCCAGGACTCTAGAGTTCCAACTGGACTTGTTTTTGTTTGGGGAAAGCCCACGAACCGGTGGTATCCCTCGGGTTTCGCTCTAAAACCAAGCCCCCAAAAAGGCAACTCCAAACAAGACGAGCCACCCACTTGGGTTTTGTTGGGAAGAAACAGAGACCCTTGAGTTTGGAGTATTGGTCTACCTGAGGCATCAAGCTACCAAGCCAAAAGTGGCTTAGTGCCCCAAAACTATGGGGTGAGTCATAGGTGGCCTTTTGATCGGTTAGCAAGGTTAGAAATAGATGCGTTCTCCACTCGTTTAGCTTGGTTTCATAGACCATTAACTAGGGAATCGATTTTACCCAAAGGACACCTGGGCGCCTTCCCTTCAAGGGGAATTTGGCGGGTATGCCTTAGGTCCTGCACCGATCCTGTTGGTTCAGGTATGTTCAGGCAGGCGGGAAGAGCAGTCCGAAACCTTGGACAAAGTCACGATCCAAAGCGAGTCGGGAGCACAAGGCATCTTGACCGCGTGCTTCGTGGCGCCATAGTCGGTCATCAGGAGAAGCCGTCAACGAGGTAACCGACTTGTGCATGCACCAGATGGTAGTTGGCTTATCCCAGTATTGGAATAGTCCTTCATCCATCCCAACTGGTGCCAAGTGTGGTTTTTATCTGAAACTGGGCTGGCCGATGTGAGTTTATGTTATCAAGTTTCATGAGTACGTGCTAATGTGGAGGTGCTTTTCTAACCCTTTTCGGGGGTTGGCTTAAAGGCAACCCACAGGGAAACCGCTCAATTTGGGGGGGGGTTCCCCCATTCTCTCACAGCCACACACACACACACCCATCAGGACTGCATGAACGATTTTGACTATTTTTGATATTCATTCTTGTAAGTATGAATTGACTTCCAGGAAGCCTACGACAAATATAACGACATGGAGACCGCGGCTCTTCTCTCACACACACAGACCCATCCATGAGTGCGGCTCGCTGGGCTGAGGATCGGCATGCTGGCCTCGCTCATCCCCACGCCCAAGTGCCACTTTTTGATGACGGGCTACACGCCGCTCACAATCGACCGCCACACCTCGACGGTCCGAAAGACCACAGCGCCGAAGCAAGCATAATGGCAGTGGAGCCATGATTTGGTGCTTGGGTTTCCCTTTGTGCACCATGCTTTTTGCAGGAAAACCACTGGACACCAAACAAAATCGGGCATGTTGTTGTCTTTTTTTTTCTGGGGAGAGCCTTGGTTTGGTTAGTGCCCTTTGTCAAGCTTTGTTTGGTAGAAAGAGGGAAACCACCGCTGAACAGCAAAGGACATGGGGTATGTTATCTGTTTTTTGCTGGGGAGGGCCCAGTTTTGGTTAGTTTGAAAAGAAAGGCAAGAGAGAACCGACCACGTTGGTCCCTGATTGCGCCTCGTTGGCTTGCCTCGTTTCCTCTTTTGTGGGGGCGTGTCAAACGGGAAGCCAGGGATTTCAGCTGTTCTTTTAGAGACAGACCCAGGGGCAATATGTTTCTTGCGAGGGATTGGTATGCAACGACCCCCAAGCATTGTGGTCTTCCTTTCGGCTTTCCTCTTAGCCATCCAAAATAGACCCTCAAAACAACACACACACACACCCATTTGCCGAAGGTTGGTCTATTTTTTCGGGGGAATTGTGACATATTATGATAAACCGACCCAGGTTCCCCAGATCCATGTTCGTGTTTGATTCCAGGAGAGACCAGTCAGAGGGATCCCTCAAATGGATCATTTCCCACTCAAATCACACCGCTGATTGGTTCCCGGTCCGCCAAACACCCCTCAAATGCACCAGACAAAAGGGAGTCTACGTATTTCATAGACGTATCAGTTTTCAGATCGAGGGAATCGCCGAAGCTGAGATGATCTTCGCGTGGTTCTTTTGTCGTTTCCTGTCTGATTGCGAACCTGGGGGTTTGTTGCGACCTTCTCAAGAAAAACGACTTGCAGGTGGCAAACTCGCATATGGATGACCAAGAAGTGGGCAAGTCTCCACGAACCACATGCCCTTAGTTGCCCTACACTAGTTATGTACAATGGTCAAAGGAACCAGTTCCTGGGGTTCGGATGGTAGACGCAAGGCTTTTAGAGAACTGAACCATGTAAAGGTTCCTACTGAGGGAGCAATGACAATGGCCTGAGGAGTTTTGGCCATGGCACATGCAAGCAGGGGCGCAGGTACATTCGGAGCCTCCCGTGTCAATTTAGCAGCACAATGCATGGGTGTGTGTGTGTGTGTCTCTTTGTTTAGTTAGTACAGTTTCCCCTTGGTTCAGAGAAGCACAAAACTGTTTGGGAGTATGTAGCCCTACTTTGGCAAGAAGGGCACCCCAAAGATTGTTTGTGTGTGTGTGTGTGTCGTTGACTTGCCTTGAATCCTAGCGCGTGACACAATGAGAGTTGAACCCGCAGAGGACATTTTTGGGTGTGTCTTGTTTCTTTTTTTGGGAATCGGACCCCCGCAACAAAAACAGGTTTTCCTTTGTGTTTCCCTTCGAAACCATCCCAAAACGGGTCCGCCGAAAAAAGACCGACCCACTTTCAGATTGTGTAAAGTATAACAGTAGCTGCAGTGTGTATATACCCCCTGCCAGGGTGCCCTAAAAAAAGACGAGCCAATGCGAGGTGCTGGACGTGATGCGGCGGCTGCTGCACACCAAGAACATCATGGTCTCTTGCTCGACGCGCCGGGGCGCCGCTTGGTGTGGCGAGCTTTTTTTGTTTTGTTTTCGGAAGCAAAGATCTTGTTCAGGAGCCAGAAATGGCCCCACCCTGAATGAAATTGGGCGAGGATGGATTGCACAGTGGAGTTTTACTTGCCTTACTTGCCTGCACCCGAGTCCCAAACAACTGCTTTTTGGTTACTGTACTTGGGATTTTGGACCTGGGAAAACTCAGGCAGTTGTTAGGGCGTGCTGGTGTAGTTCCATGTTCTGTTTTGGTGGATTCCCATAGTGTCAGACAGCTTGGCAGAAACCTGAAGCAAGCCACAATTCAGTCAAGGTTCTCTAACACCCTAAGGGTCACCCCAGAACCCAGTGCAGACCCCAGAGACCATCCAATCCCCCGGAAGGATTGCTTCAAATAGTACCCATGTGTGTGGACCAGTATTGAGAGGGAAGTCATCAGGGAAAACTACCAAAGCCATTTCGGGGGGAGGGGGGGGGGGGCAGAATTGGACGCAGTATGCAGAAAGCACAGAGTGTTGGTCAAATTGGTAGAAGGTCAAGGAGCTGAATTCAGACGGCCGTTTCTGATTGTTCCCTTGCACAGTTGCCAGTTGCTTCCCTTTCCTTTGATGATACCTGCAATGGTTTACCAAACAAAGCAGGGGCCTGCATGTCGCAGTGCCCTTTGGTGGGCTACACTCCTTGTTTCGGCAGAAAAGCGCCACGCGTGGCGAGGTCTACATATCCATCCTCAACATCATCCAGGGAGACGTGGACCCAACGCAGGTGCACAAAAGCCTTCAGAGGACGGGACGGACGAGCTTGCAGTTGGGTGACACATGGCACGCTTCCCTCGACAAGATTTCATAATTAGCTTTACTTGCGGACATAGACTGCCAAGCGTCCAAAGCGAATTCGCCCTTTCACCCTTTGGCTTCTCCTTTGGTCCAGGTTTAGGCCCGGTTCAAAAGGTGTAGGCCAAACCCACCCTGAACCAAGCTAAACCAACACTAAACCCAGCCTAAACTAACCCTGGCCCTAAGCCCAACCTAAACACACCCCGAAACCCGCTAATCACAGGTTAAATGTACTGTACATAGTACATATATACATATATATATATATACTATTACATATATATATATATATACACATGTACATATATGTACTTATATATATATATGTACACATGTTATATATATATATATATAAATTACACTACCTACATGGGTTGTGTTGGATTGAATCCTTCTTTTTTTCGTCCGCTTCAATTTCCAATAGGATCCGGGAGCGGAAGCTGGCGAAGTTCATCCGCTGGGGCCCGGCCTCCATCCAGGTGGCGCTGTCCAGGCAGAGTCCGTACCTGCAGCAGGCCCACAAGGCGGGAGGGGGGGAAAGGGGTGGGAGGGGGGGGAGGGTGGGGGTGGGAGGGGGGGTTGGGAGGGGGGGTTGGGAGGGAAAGGGGAGGGGTGGGTGGGAGAGGGGGAGACGGGGAGGGAGGGGTGAGTGGGGGGAGGGAGGAGAAGGGAGGGAGGGAAGGTGGGAAGGAGCAATCTCTTCGGATGGATTTTGTCTGGACAAAATTATATTTCACAGGGTCTCCTCTTTTCAATTGGTTGATTCCTTTTGAATTCTCTTTGAAAGCACAACAATGGATTACCCTGAGCAACAATGCAAGGCCATATGCCGACATTATCATTCATGCGGAAAGCAGAAAACACGTTCTGCTTTGTGGAATTTTCAAGACTAGATCGTTTCGATTGTTTCTTTACAAGGGAGTGCCACCCTTTGGTTTCATCTGGAGGTGTCTCTTCATCCGTGAACATTGCAGGCTCCTTGATTGGTGGCACACTTATCTCTGATAGTTTCTATTGTTAGCAATGGTTGTTGCAACACTGGCAAGACATTTAGGGTATATATCAAATTGTTGAGCAGCATGCTGGTTGCGAAGGAGTTCGACGCTCAAAATCCGTAGTGTTTCGCCATTTTTTCGGCGCGTGCCGGCCAGTTGCCAGGTGAATGGCTTGATGCTGGCGAACCACACGGCCATCTGCCAGCTCTTCGACCGCTGCGTCAAGCAGTTGCTCGGACTCGGACTTGGTTTGTTTGGCTAGGGGGCCTGGCAATGGCGCGCCCTGAAAGACGCTTTCTACCTGGACTCTCAAACTACCTTCAAAAGGGAAATCACCCCATAGTTTTGGGGGAACAACCCATGTTTAGTTTAAGGGTAGTTTGAGGGTCGAAGTAGGGCCTTAACGACACCTGTCCCATGTCTTTAATTAATTAGGGCCTATTTGAGGTGTCCTGTAAATGCGCCCAAACATTGGATAACCCAACAGCTGAACCCCCATTGCCCCGACTGTCGATATCCGGCCGGACCTTCAAAATCGAAACGGCCACCAACGTTGCCAAACATGTCGTTCAGGAGCCCAAATTTTATGCGGAAACGAAGCAGATTGCCTAAAACTGCAGTGAGCAGCGACAATAATTGTAAAGGTTGGTTACCCAGTACTTGTCTTGGTACTGGCCGCTATATGCGTGTGTGCATGGATGTTCGTGGTGTGTGGCATTTGCGTTGGAGGGCTAGGATCCAACTCTGTGTGACTCGAGCCTCCAGACTGTTCTTTGGGCAGCTGGTTGCTTCATTGGCAGCCTTCAGACTTTTCATTGGGCAGCTGGTTGCTGATCTTTGGTATATTTCTCGTTTGCACTGCCAGAAATATGTTTTTGTGTTTGCTCTTAAAGCCATTTGAGCAGTGTTTGCCTGGGATTGCCCTCCAAAATTGTTCTCCTTAGTGTTGTCTTTTGTTATACTCAGCGCCTTGCTTAATATAATCATCTAATGCTTTTGATCTACCGTTTTTCCCTAGGCGACAAGGTTGAAGAGCGAAGCCAACGTTCGGTGAGTTTGGTTGAACAGTGATGAGTTCCCCAGCTTTCAGATTGCTTCCAATAATTTACCACTGGAACTCCGCCGGTTGACCTAGCCTCATGTTTTTGTTTTTGTTTTTTTACCATGATCAGAGTCACCCCGTTCAGTGGTGGGTTAAAGGGAAACAACCAACCATTTTCTGACACTGATAACCCCCAGAAACCGTGAAAATAATGACCCAGTCGTCCGAAAGGACACCTAGGGGTAGGGCCATGATCTCTTAGGTACGAGAAGCTGCGGAGCCGCAACGCCTTCTTGGAGAACTACAGGCCTAGCACGGGGCACGTCGAGTTTTTTCCGTATTTTTCCGGCTCAGTACTGAGTTTCCGGAGTGGGGAAGGCTACTTTGCCTCAAGGAAACGGAACACGATCAAGGATTCACCAGATCCTACGCGAGTTTAGGGGTTCCAAGCCTGGGCTTTTGGAGCCGGCGTTTTGAAATTAGGAAGCAAACCAAGAGGTAACCAACTCTTAAACTGTTGTCCTCCAGGAAGGTTTATTTTCTTGAACAAGAGCATTTGGTGGAAAATTACACATGTTTGGCCAATCCACTCAGGAAAGGGACAGGAGCGTACTTGGGCTTTACTTCCCCAAGTTTCTGCACCAAAGCTCACTTTGGACCATTCGAGTGGATCCCCAGACCCTGGGGCCATTGACCTAGACCTCAAAGGTCAAGAGGGTCCCTCTTGCCTGGACCTTCAAACCACAAGAAAACAAACCTATGGGGTCCACAAGCCCTTTTTTCTGTGTAGTCTGAGGGACCCTCAGGTCGACGTGTTATTTCTTGCCAATCCCACTCAATCAGCGAGCCGCGAGCCGCGCGCCGCGAGGGCCATCCGATTCTTTGGCGCAGGCAGGAGTCCCTCTTCGCAGAGAGCCTCGACGAGTTTGACCATGCCAAGGAGGCGAATCGAATTGGCAACTGAGCAGTTGGGATCCATTGATCCATCCATATATTTTCATATGCGGATCAATATCTGTATTTTCTATGGAAAAAAAACTATAGGGTGCTATTTTGTGAGTTTCATCATGTTTTGTGGGGGGGCGGGACTCCGAGGAGTGTTGACACTTTCCAAGTGTAAAGCCTCCGTACAGAGAACCACTAACCAGTGGAAACCTTGTAGAATCCATTTGCTGGTTGCGAACTGTTTACCTGCTGGTTCCCAGCCGTCCCCTTAGGTTGTTAGGCTTTTAGTTGGTTTAGTGGTTGGGTGTCCATTGGCTTGCCTGGAATTGGGAAATCCAACACACCAAAGCGATGTTTCACCAAGGCCGCTTTCCTGAGGGCCTTTTTGTTGCACCCCCCCACGATAGCAGGGTTATCAGATTCCGGGGAGAGAAATACCAAGCCGGAAGAATCCGAGGCGGACCGGAGAATGATTCGTTCTTTGGAAAGTGCCTGGAGTCTTTGCATTTCTTTAGGCAGTCTGCGGACTGCGGACCATGACCCCTAACTTACACTTTTTCTGCCAAAGCTAACATGGAACTTGAAATGGGGGGGGGGGGGCCAAAAGCAGATCCCTCTATAGACTCTGCAGACGGCAATGCTCGTTTTGTGTGTCAGGTGGTCGTGTCGCTGAGCGATGAGTACAAAGCAGCAGAGGGCGAGGACAGGGCTGAAAGAATCCAAAACTGCGCTGACTGGGATTTCCCGTAATCTTCTTACTTTACTTTGTAAGGTGAGCGAGTTGTAGACCAAGACCAAGCATATCTGGTTTGCTGTGTTCAGGCGTAGAGGTTATATAGCGCTAAGCAACAGGGCAGGTTGGTTCCCGAAGCGGTATATCAACTCCTCCAAGAGCACACCTGAACATGGGCTTGATTTGTGTGGTTTTATTGGAGTGGGCGGGCTTCCTCGATTCGTGGGACTGTTATTTTGTTGAAGCCGTTCGACTTGTGTGGTGAGGAAACCTGGACCAGTTCCTTACACATTAAACCGGTCCGATTCAACAGCGTCGTCTTCTTGGTAGTTGGAGGAAACAGTGTGTGCGCAGCTATTTGTTGCTTTGTGGTTTTCATGTTGTAAGGGTTAATTCCCCATTATCTTAGCCCATCATCTTCTTTAACAAAACACATTAATTTTGTCATGGGATTGGCACATCTTTTGAAGAGAAGGATTCCTGAACAGAGTGCGGAAGGTACGGCATTCGAGTTGTTTTGGTTGGATTCGACGTTTGAATTGCCCTGAGGACCAGCCATGTTTTGAGACCCCCAAACACCGTTGCCGGGGTGTCTAGTGGAGTCTGGGTCTTCCTTTAGCCCCAGGCTATGGGTGCCGCTGTTTGGTCCGTTGGTGTCCATCCGTTGTGGGCATAATCCTGAAAGCTGGGTAAATGCAACTGGCAAACGGAGGGCTCTTAGGGTTGGATTCCTTATCCATTCTTTTCAAGCATCGTTCTTTTCAAAGACCAGCTGTTCCACTTGGGTTTTTGACGGTTTCCTGAAAAGAAGGATCCCTGGAAAGAAAGAGGAAGCTTCCCCCAGATGAATGATCGTCGGAGGTGTTTCTTGCTTCCGTTTGCTTTGGTTACTCGGGCGTGGCGACTGGCAAACTGATCTTGCTGGTGCTCAGCAGGGAATGAGGGAATGAACCTAGGGATTTCCTTAAAGGAAACCGCAAAGGATGGTTTATAACGGTCATTCCCGCATTCCCTGCCTATCAAACCAGCGAGTGATAGTGTGGCATGAACCCCAAACCGCATATTTGGCGCTTTCCTTCCTCCAAGAAGCCCTTTGGGAGTCCTCACTTTGAAAAGATTCGGATCCATGGGGATGTGTAGTGTGTGAAAAATAGAACTAACACGGTCCAAACAAAAGTGTGGTTGTCCTTTTGGTATGCTCTCAAATCGTGGTTGTCCTTTTGGTATGCTCTCAAATCGTGGTTGTCCTTTTGGTATCCTTTCAAATTCCAACTCTGAAAGAATAGCTACTGGCTCTAAAAGACACCATGATGCAGCTTTTGTGGGGCGACAAAGCGCTGAATCGCTGCCAGGACTACATCAAGTGGGGCCTCATGGGGGACCAGGACCTCTTCTGTCGAAATGAGTGACGAATTATGTGGAGGTCCATGACAGTTGGCAACCAAGGGAACCACCTGTATAATTTTGGTTGGCGATGGTTGGTGTGTTCTTTGTGTTTTAGGATTTTCTTGCGGGGCCTACCTTTTTTCTAGTTGGTAACCAAAAAAAACACCTGGACCCTCAAACAGTACACATAAAATTGGCTTGCCACAAAATTTCACAAAATTGGTGTACCGCTGGGATTGAGCCAATTGGCATTGTCTTTACCGACGCTCCCTTTCAGTGGATTTATGAAGGACCCTGTCCCGAACAAACGCTCCACCTTGACCCCGGAATCAACCTGGCGGATGAAGGAGGGGGGTGTTTACTCCAAGAATGGAACTCACTCATTATCTTGGACAACATCCCATCTTTGTGGCTAGTCTGAGGGTGCAGGTGCTGAAAGCCGACCGACCTTTTGCTCAGGGAAGAACACATCAATTTGGGCACGTGCTTTTAGGAGCTAGTCGGGTCAAACGAGCATGACTGCTAGGGCTTCCCTGTTACCAATGTTTGTAAGTTATTTGGTACCTGACACGCCCCAGAAAGGCAGCCTGCAGTGAAGTTGGACATAGTTCAAAGCCACTTTTACAATGGATTCCCAATTTCGAAGACCCCACACTGAGGTTCAAACCACCAATAAAATAATGGGGGTTCAAAGAACCACCATGTTACCTACTGTAAGGATTGTCATCATATTGGGTCAGCCATTCTAATAATGGGGGCAAGGAACCCTAGGGCACATGGATAGCTGGCTGTTCGCCCCTCAAATGCCTCCGTTTTTTTGTTTTTGTTTACGTGTACTTCGGCTGAAGTACGGCCCGCAATCTGGGTCCCTCAAAGTGAACGTGCTGAAGGGTGCTGAAAGCCATTTGGGTGTGTCCTTTGTTAGGGGACCCTCCAAGATGGTGGTGTTCCTTTTGGCCCCTTTCAACAAAACACCAAGAAGAGGGACAAACTCCAAAGCAAGACACACCCATGTCGAAAAAAGCAAAAATGGGGGGATGTCACCTGTGAATCGCCCGCTCGCCGGAACGCGGCAGGACATCAACCTGCCACCCACTTATGCAGCCGCAGACCGCAGGATGCCATGAGGCAGTCGCATCTCGCGAAAGCGAAAAGGAGCGAGCCGGCCGGACTCGGAGCTGGTATCCCAAGTGGCTTTGAAGTAGGGAGCCGGGCTCGGAGCTGTGAGGACGTGGCAATTTAGAAATTTAAATGTATTTTGTTGGAGTGCGGGGTTCAACAATTCTGGCAGTTTCGCCATTTAGAGACACACCCTTTGTTCAAGAATGGGAGGGGGACCTCTTCTCTGGGGCAGTGTCCTGTTGGTTTAGACCAACTCCCATCACTCAGCATGGAACCTGACTGAGGCCTCCTGATTGGGACCCACTGATTTGGAGAACCTCCCTCTTGAAAATCAAGCAAAAGGGAGTGTGTCCCACTTTCCAATTGCAGCTTTGGGAATGGATAAACAACCAAAGCGCAACCCTTAAGGAGTTTTTGCTAACAAGCGCTTGGCATGTACTCTTCCTATTTTTACGACCAGGTGAGCTCACTTGGGCGCAGTACAGGCTTATGATGCAGGTGTTTAGGGATCACTTACCCTCAGGTTTTGGAAGTATTCTGAAACCTTTCCTTCTGCGAAGGCCTTGCCTACAGATTCACAGGGCACGCAACACGCGGCAATTCCCACACAGTCCATGAAGTCTCAAAAGGTGTCACCTGGTCTTGTTTGTGCACCAAAAGGAGCTTTGGGATTCCAGCACCCCTTCAAACTGGTTCGGTATGACCCGGTGCCAGTCTTCAGGTGCCTAATCAAAGACTGAAGCCAGCTGCGCACCGTGGATGTCAGGCTCATCAATGTGGGCCTTAGAATTTGAAGCATATTCAGTATAGAGCCCTGCCCCTCATTTGAAATCTTAATGGGTGATGCCTGTGTGAATTCCACTCCCGGCCCTTGCCTTTGACCCTTTGATCCGAATGAGTGTTTGGCCTCAGAAGCCCATTTTTAAGGGGTTGTATCAAACACACGATGTTTTTTACTGCAAACAGGATGTTTTCAGAAAATCGAGAAAAACACAATGTTTTAGTCAGGGTACGCCATTTTTACAGGTTCTTGAAGCCCTAGGTACACACCAACATTTGACCAATTTGGAGGCAAACGTGGGTGAATGTTGCATACATGGATTGTTTGGGATTTTGCAGGAAGGACACTCCTTTTCGGGTTAGAGAGCCTTTTGACGTTTCTTCTCTCACTCTCGAGGAATATCGCAGTGGCCTCAGAAACGGTCCACAATTTGGGGCATGATTACAGTCTTTTTTCAAAGAGATGAGAGCCCTAAACCCAAAGGGTCCCTCGGTATTTGATCTCATATTTGCGGTTTTGGGGAATCATCCAAAACCGTACATATTGGGTACCTTCTTGGGCCCTCTGGGAAAATGGCTTCCTTTTGGATTGAGAATATTCAAGATCCTGGTCCACGCATTTCGTTTTTTCAGCCGGTTTCCGCCTCACATTTTGATTTCCCTTCAATTTCCCTTTGCAAACCAACCAGGATCTTCCAAATCACGGCAATTTAGCATAAAGTCCAGCGACAACCAGTTTGTGTCAGGGTCTCATGCATTTGAACCACCTGAAACTCCCAGTTTTCAGGAGGTCTCCTGGAAAAATGCAGGTGACATCCGGGAAAAAAAGAAAGAAGAGAGACCACCCGGAGACAAAGGACTCAGTCTCTTGAGGCCCGTGCGACTGGAGCTGGAAGATGAGCTCTACAACCTGGTGGAGCTGCAGCCTGCCTTCAAGGTCGCACGGCGTGGTTTCATGCTGAAAGTTTGGGCTTCCATCGCATGTTCCAGTTGATTACGTGCTTTTTCCCCCTCAAGTTGGGTTTGTTTTTGGTATTTCCATTTGATGTTCCATTGGATTACGTTTAAGGTGGAGGCAAGGTAACTTAGAGACAGGCAAAGATAAACTTAAACACCAGTTTGTGGGGGTTTTGGGGGGAAAGATCAAAGTTTGGCTTTTGGGCCATGCACTCGATCGGAAGTGAGACTTTGGGAGCCTTGTGGCGGGTTGTAGGTTTGCCTCAAAGCAGCGCAAGGATTGTGATTTGGTTCAAAACCCAGCCAATTCAGGGGCTGCCCCAAAAACGAGGAAGCGCTCCCCCATGGATTTGGACCAAAACGGTCATCACCAATCATCTCGCCAGGCGATGTCGCATAACCTGCTCTACAGCGGCAAGGCAGCGGGCTCGAAACGATTGAGCTCTGGACGCAGTTCCTTCAAATGTTTGAGTCACTTCCTGAGTTGCTGGACTTGAGTACTTGTTGTTTGGGTGTGTACCAGTTTGGTGGCAGAACAAGGGTTTAGATGTTTTGTTGGTCAATCCGAGGAGGTGGGAAGCCTTAGTGTTGGGTCTCTTGAGGATGTCACTCGAACGGGCCCGGTTTGACTGTGCCTGTCCATGTTGAAGTTGTTTTGAAAGTAGACCGAAATGGCTGTGGCTCAAAAAACCGGTACCAACATGGAACCCTGGTAAGTGGAAACAAAGGCCAAAACCTGCGGTTTGCCCCTCCTGTTGAATTTTGAGCCACACCCAAATGAAACCTCAGACTGTTTGTTCAAAAAGCTCTTGGCTTTGGATGAGCTTTCAGCCTGGCAGTCCTCGTTTTTTTTTTCTTTTCTTTTTTTTCTGCTCATGTGGACGAAGGCAGAAAGGGGTTTCTTCGCATCTCCCTTGGTTGGAAGGGAGCCAAGGAGCTAGGGGTATCCCAGTTTGTTTTTAAGTAGGAGCTACCAGGGGCTCTTAAGGTAAATGTAGGTGCTGTTTTTCCGGGTACATTCTTTAACCGTTTCTTGCGGTTATCAAAGTCAGAACACAGGGTTGTTTCCCTTTCACCTACCACTTGTGGATGACTTTGCTCATTCCCCCCCCCCCAAATACTAGCTACGTTTCTCAAATAAACGTGGATTTCGGCACCAGGTGTCTGCCAACGCGCAGAAGCTGCGTTTGCAGTTCGCCTGCAACTCCCCCGCCACCGCAGAGGCTGAGGCGTCTGTGCGGCTTTCTCGCTCTGGCGGGAGGGGATGGCGGGTTGAAACACTACCAAACACTAACATAGAATCCGTCCAATGCTGAAATAAAACTATTGTTGTTGTTTTCCTTGTTTTGGCCAAAAATGGAACCTATCACAACTGGACATAGTTTTGTTCCAGGTGGTTCGCGGAAGCTGAGGATCGGAGGGTTTTGCAAGACTACTTTCCTTTTGGGGAAGCCCCCAGAACCCACTGCCATTGTTGGAGGGAGGGTAGAACGAGGCTCCCACATTCTGTGTTTAATCCTGGAAGTGAGTTGTAGGGTGGACCCCGCTTCGGGGAATTATCCACTTGGGGTGGCCATCCAAGTGGGGGAGCCCACCTTTTGGTGGGCTGGTTGCACAATGGAACTGGGGGACTGGGTCTCCAGGTCGTCATCTTGGATGTTCCCAGCTATATGGTTCCTTGGGCTCATAGCTTAACATGGGGGGTGGCAAACAAGCACGCATACAGAGCGGCAAACACAAGGGCGGGTCATAAAATCGGACTTTCCCTTTAGTTCCCCCTCAAACAACAACAAAAGAATAGTTTTGTTTCTTTTTTCTTCCTGAAGCAACATTGGAAAGACTTCAACATTGTCACTTCGCTTGGGCTTCAGCCCTCAGCTCGCAGGTCTCAGGAAAGATGCTCCCCAGCAGTGGCGATACTGTGGATGCCTGGGCCTGGCTCCCGGATGCGCCTGCCGCGTTTTGGTTTCTTTGTTTTTCTTGGTATTGTCTCCGTTGTTTTTTGTTTGTTTCCTTTTTTTAAAATACATATATTATATATATACACGTTTTGTTTGTTTCCGGTTGTTTCACTTGGCCAGGACTTGGGCTTGCGATCGGTGCGAATCGCTAGGGCATGAGGAATGGAATGAACCGTTTTGGGATTCCCGATCAAAGGAAACCACCAGTTGGATGGTTTACAAGTGTACAAGGGTCATTCCATGTCTCATTCCCTGCCGATTTCGCACCAACAAGTTGGCGGGTCGTCAAAAGTCGGGACCACCTTTTTTGGACCCCGTTTTTAGAGGCGGGCCCCACATAAACCATGGCCCAAAAAGGGTACCCAGTTTTGACCCCTCCCCTTTTAGGTCGGCGATGGTCACCAAAGATGGATGCTTGAAGCTCAACTTCGTCCGAAGCGAACGAAACAGGACAAGAAAGATACCAAAGCAGCAGGTACTCAGGTGGTTATTTGATTAGCCAGGTTGACTTTTCACTGAGCAACCCCCCTTGGTTGACTTTGTTTCTCACTTGTCCAAAGCGAATCTGAAGGTTCTGACCTTTCGGTTTTCCCGTTTTGGTCCGTGTTGGTCATGGCCAAACCGGGTTGATTTCTACGAACTCACAGTGCCACCAGGATTCTGACTGTTTCGCATCAAAGTCGGGGGTTGTTGCCCGGGCGAAAGTAGACTCACGCACGCACATGTTCTCATGTTTTTTCCGTTTCATCCACTTCAGTGTCGCCAGGATTCGGGCTGTTTCGCTTTTGCCGCGCATGATTTCCCACAGGGTGAAAGATGGCAGAAGTTTCCCCGAAAAAAACCGTCTCCTTCAGTGCGCCGACTGCCGGCTGGCCTTCCTTTGGTCCCTCGAAGGTGTTTTTTTGGCGCAGTTTGGTCGGCGCCGAGCCAAACACGGTTTGAAGGACGCAGCTCCTAAGGTGGTGCCAGATGAGTCTGGAGAGACGGACATCACCGTGGACTGCGTTTGGCAGGCCTTTCGTTTATGGAAATGCGAGTTGCAATGGTTCCGTCGCAGAACTTTTCTTAGGACCGCTTCTATCACTCACCTCCCCGTTTTGCGGACTTCATATCTTTTTGGTTTGGACCAACTGGCAAACACGGACGCAGGCCACGTTGAACATTGGAAGGTTTCAAGAACCTTTCCTATTGGGGATGCGGCCTTTGCTTCCCGACTTCAAAAGCCCCCGTTCGGGTTCAAATAAATGGATTCGGAGCGCCACAAGGACAAGAGTCTGTCTTGTTTGAGGGTACCTGGTACCAGCAGTCTCCATGACCCTTTAAAAATGGGGTCATGACCCAAAATTCAGGGGTCATGACCCCTTTTTCTAGGGGTGGAGACTCCAGGTACCCACAAGCCTTGTGGGCTGGTTTAAAGGGAAAGAGGACACCGAACTCGCCGGGTCGCTAGGGAAGCGAAGAGATTTCGACACGTGTCTTAAAATACCAAGTGCCTGGAGTCTCCATGGCCCTTAAACAAATGGGTGGGCATTGCCCAAAATAATGGGGTCATGGATGTGTCAGAATCACTTGGTTAGAGGTGCCCCAAAAATGGTGTGTTTCTTTGTGCTTTCCCCTTACACATCACTTGAAAGGAGTTACCCTCAAAGAAAGCACACACCCATATGAGCGGCGCCGAAAACCCCGAAAGGGCCATTCTTGTAGGTGGTTTGGTTCCTACCTGGTTTCTTTCGGGACGACAGTAAGGCTGATGTAAATGTTGATAAGTGTCTTAGTACCAAAGTCAATGGTTTTTGGGGCGTTGCGGTTTGGTCAAAACGTACAGTAGTCTGGTCCATTTGGGAGGGACACTGACAGCTCACACCCGGCCAAACAACAGTACCTCGCTCATTCTCCAATGTCCTTTCGGACAAGCGCACTCTGATAGCGGCTCATATATGACACGGCATCTTTGATTGTATCCCAAACCAATCCAACTTACCACACGTCACCCCATCTTTGGCTCATATTCTTGGTTCATCTAAAGATCGGCAACGTGTCCTTGCCGACAAAACAATTGGACATGATGCCCCAGTCCAGTTAGCCAGGGGAAACCAAGAGGTCAACAAAGACGGGAGCCTTGTATAGCGTCAACTGATGCACTGAGCCATGTACCAGTACCTCAAAGATGGGATATTGCCCCAACATTCTTGGTTAATTTCCTTGTTTGATGGAAAATTCCGAGGGTCCGGGCACACCCATTTCTCGCTTTTACCTCCCACCCCCACCCCCACCCCGCCCCACCCCGCCCCACCCCGCCCCACCCCACCCCACCCCACCCACCCCACCCCACCCCACCCCCCCGCCTCGGAAACCCCAGCTTGCGGCTTGCAGGGCAAGCGGCACAGCATCGAACTCAGCCTTCAGAGCACTGTGGACCTCGCCAAGGCCGGGAGGTCTACCCGGACCGTCAGGATTTCAACCAAAATTTGGGGTTGCGAGAACCCAAAAACTCATCCGTTGTTAAGGGGTTTTGAACCCAGATGTCAACCAACATGTGTGGACTTTACCAGTTGTTTTTCGGGTTTCATGTCGACCCTCTAGCAAAAAAAATGAGGTATTTACCATGGAAACCCAGGATTTGAAAAAAACAGTACCCTAAAGAAAGTGAGTGTTTGGAGTAGGGGGGCAGGACATTTCAACATGGGGTTGCGACCCATACAGTCATCCATTGCTAAGGGTTTGAGGGTCCAGGTACTGAGGAGTTCACCAGCCAGAATTGGTGGCGCAACCCCTCTTATCATCTTATCCAATTTTAAGGGTTGAAGCACCAACCAGAATTTGGGGTTGCAGCCCTATGTTCAAGGACAGTTTTGGAGGGTCCAGGGGCTTCCCTTGGTCACCAGCGAATATAAACATGCAGGTCCGATTGGACAAATCCCAGATATAATCGGGGGGTGTCACACTTGTGAGGGGGTCCACCAATGAACTGCACCTGGTTGACCTTAAAGAAAGCAGGGGCAACGGGTAATTCCGAAAGTGAACCTGGTGGACTTAATTGGACAATCGGTGGAGGTTCAAGGAAATTAATAAGAACCTTCCTTGCAACCGGTAATTTCCAAGAGTCTCTTCCGGGCAAGTCGGGTCGACATCACAGACGCTTGCGACCTCACCAATCGAGGTGCCTTGCCGATGGAACTCAACCGACACATATGGATGTGTGTTTTGAGGGTACCCTTGTTCTGAAAGGGAAGCCAAAAGGATAGCCACGAGAATTGCTGTCCTTTTTGGACACGTGCCAATATGTTTCAGATGAACCCTCTTTCCAACACTCATGGAAGGTGACGTTCGCGGCCTAGAGCACTTTCGTTTTCCAAAACCCGATCGTCAGCTTCCATGATTGGAAACAGGGTACCCAGGGAACCCTTGCTTGCTGCAGCGCTTTGTTGGGTTTCAATCTGTCACTGAGAGATGGATTCGTGCCATTCACAAACACAAAGCCACAACAGCCCGTTTGCGGAATCGGCTTTCCTTTCTATCCCCCTTGGGTGGCTTCAATCAGCACCTTCTGGTCCAATTCAGAGCAACGTTCTTTTTGCTGGGAGGGGGGGTGTTGTTCAAAGAGCCTTTTGGGCAAATGAAATCCCAAAGGCTGGGGCTTTCACTGGAAGACTGAGACCCCTCCATTAGACACCCCGCTAGCCGGTGTTTGGGGTCTCAAAACCTGGCTGTTTGAGAACCCTAAATCAATCGGGAGCGTTTAAGTGAGATGTCTTTTGTTGGGGTGATGTTCATGACGCTTGCCGTGCGGGCCAATAGGAAGTGAGTCATCCCATCGTACCTAGCTGGTGGTTGGAAGGGAATGAAGGGAGCTGGCTGTATCCAACTTCGCCGAGAAAAGTGTCTCACCTTGAGTTGATGAGGAGCTAGTGCTGCTCAGAACCCATGTTTGTGAGGGGAGGAGGGGAAGAGGGATTGCTTGGATTTGCTGAAGCATGACTTTTGGCTTGACTTTGTTGTTGTTTTGTTGTTTTGTTGGGAGCATGGTTATGGTTGTGACTGGTGCATCTTTTGTAGGTGATATTTATTTGGAGCGTGGAACATGTTGAGCTTGGCAAAAGTGAAAACCTGTGAGGGTGATCGCTGCTGGTTGGTCCGTCAGGCAGACATCAAGCTGGAAGTCATCGGAGGCGTGGCACGGAGGGTGTCTCCAAGAAATTGATCCATGTACCTGGTAGATAATGTGGATGAATGATACCCAAAAACTGGAAGCCACCTGCGGCCTACATGAAGTTGTCCATGCACACTATGTTAGTGAGAAAAAGTGTATTTGGCTACAAGTTCACAATGAACACTTTGGTGGGAACCCACGCGAAAATTGGGCGAGGCAGATCTATTCGTACCCTTGACATTCATCGAGCCAAGCGTCTCAGCAGCTTTTAGGCCCCAACCGCACGAATGATCAAAACACGTTCGATGAGTCAAACAACTCGGGACTTCTTAGCATGCCGGCTATAGGAGGCGAACTGTGCCGACTGCGCAAAAGTTCTGGCTTGCGACCTGACCCATGGCCTCTTTTCAGACGAAATACTTTTTCTTAGAAATAAATATAAATAAACAAACAATAATAATAATATATACTACTACTACTACTACTACTACTACTACTACTACTACTACTACTACTACTACTACTACTACTACTACTACTACTACTACTACTACTACTACTACTACTACTACTACTACTACTACTACTACTACTACTACTACTACTACTACTACTACTACTACGACTACTACTACTACTACTACTACTACTACGACTGCGACTACTACTACTACTACTACTACTACTACTACTACTACCACTACTACTACTACTGAGAATAATAATAATAATAATATATCTTCCCTTGTTGGTTTTGCAGGGCATCTATCACTGCTGGACATATGTTGAGGGGGCTTAAGCAAGTGGAAGCATCCGATCTCAGAACCCTTTCGGCACCCAACGAATTGGTTGCCGGGTCCAAAACTCGCCGCAGGCACAGGGACCCCGGAAGACCTTGGAGGCAACGACACATTCAGCGTGCTGGCGACTGACGAGGAGGCAAGGGCAACCTCAAAGCCGCTAGGATTTCCATGGTGTTTGTTTGCGTAGACACTCCAACCCAAGGGAAGCGCCAGGTTTGTGGGGAGAGAACAAACAACTCGGCGACTACTTTTTGTCTTGCGGTTGCATGTTTTTGGACATGTTCCTCGCAAGCGAGTAGCGCCCCTCTCTTTAGTTGGCTGGTACCTGTCATCTCCTTTTGGCTTGAACCATCGCCTTCGGGGTCACTTTGAGTTTGCTTGAGCTGCTTGAAGTTGGCGGTTCCCAGCCGCCCGATGAGGTTTTCAGGGTTTTCTAGGGGTACCTTCCCGTTCTTTTCAGGGATCCGAACCTTTTCAGGAAACCTTCAAAAACCAGGGGAAACAGCCGGTTTTTGAGAAGAGCGATGGTTGAAAAGAATGGGGAATCAACCCCTAGATTTTAGCGCTTACTGGGGGTTTGCATTTAACACACTAAAAGTTAAACCTTTAGCAGAAGATCTGAGGGCAGCCTAGTTGTAAGAAGACAATGTAACCCAGGGGTGTTGAACTTATTTTTCGTTTTAGGGTTCATTGTACGTAGATATGGCCCAGAATTGAACCCTGACATGTTGGCAAGATCAAAGGTAGGTATTGTCAGCTTCTCTTTCAGTTCAACTCCAAGAGAAACAAACGGGGTTACTTTTCCATGGTCAAGGACCGCACAGACGCTTATGGACTCCAGAAAGGTTCCGACCCCTGAAGGATATTCCCCACAAATTATGCGGCTTCTTGTTTGAAGGCCTGTTTGAAGGCTCGGGCAAGAGTCGGGAGGCTTCGGGCAAGCAAAGTCAACCCTTTGAGTGATGCAGGGAGAAATGTCGCTTGTTTTGTTGGCGTGCTTTGACTGCCCCTTTTGGCCTTCACAGAAAGCCCTTGAGGGCATTTCCAGTGTGCAAGGATCCGAAGTAGAAGGGTCTACGAGCTTCTGGGACATGCCACTTTTTGTTTGCCTCACAAACACGGGGTAGGACCCCCTTCCCAATTTTCCAATATCCTTTGCAGGAGCCCCGGAAAAGGGCCCGCTTGTTTGATCAAAGTCGTTTCAAGATGTTGCGAGCTGTGATTTCCACAGTGTATTTTAGTTTGGTGTTAAGCAGCTCACTTCGGGACTAGTGCCCCATTATTTTTCGCGGCAACATCCCATGTTTATGGGTAGTTTGAGGGTCCTTCAAAAAACATAGTATTTCCAATAGTGGCAAAATCGCTTTAAAATGAACAGCAGAGAATACAAAACATACCCTTCCTCAACTAATTAATACGGCACATGTGGGGAGGTACCTGGAAGATTGATTTCCCTTTGAAGGGACCGGGCGCTTCTCAGTTGCCATGGCGACGTGGGAGGGATGGTATTCGTACTTTCAGCAAATGGAAGAATTCAGCACCAATAGTTTTTTTTAAAGGGTAGCTCGAGTGTCCAGGTACACGGGCCGTGTTGGGGTTGTCACCAGAAATCGCTGACCGCTGTTGGTATGGCCAAAATTTCCGAGTCCAGGGAGAGTGGTCATATGGATAAGGGTCTTTTTTTAACAATTGTGAAAGGGAAACCAAAGGAAAACCTACCAGGGTTGGTTTGTAGATCAAAAGATCCTTTACATGGGATGACCATTGGGGATCACCATGATCACCACTAAAAATATTTGATACTTCCCGCATGGGAAAAGTTACGCATGGTCATGGCCGGGGCCCCAAATAACCCCTAGCCTTGATCTTCCAGGATCCCCACAAAGGCAGGCAATCCTCTGGCCGATGTTCCTTCAGCCAAAAGCAAAGTCAAGAAGGACCCTTTTTTTTTTGGGGGGGGGGTTGGAAGACGGCTAGATCTTTGACAGGAATTCCTCTGGTTGATCGTTTTCGTTTTTTTCGTCGGCATCTGAGAATTCGCACCGAAGGTTCGGCTGGTGGCGCTCTATGAGGAGAATGGCCTGCTGTTGGACTTCGAGGCCTGAGCCGGAGCTTTCCCGCTTGGCGACCCGGAAAGCCATCCTCCGGTTGATGTTCGATGGGTTTTTGTTCCTGGTTCTCCCTGAAAACCTCAGGCTTGGGTTTCCCGCGTTTGGGTGTTCTTCTTGATGTTGAGGGTTGTTCTTTGGATTTGATGGGTTTTTCCTTGGTTCTCAACTTGTTCTTTTTTCGTGAACCCTTCAACATGCCCCTCCAAATGTAATATGTCCCAACTGAAACCTTGTGACAGAATCCGCACCATCCAGTGTTTAGCATGTTCTTTTCTTTTTGTTTGTTTTAAATACATAAAACAAATATACTAGGGAAAACACATAAAAATAAATTAAAAAAATAAATTGAATATAAATTGTTAACAACTTATAACAACTATTATATAATTTATAAATTAATTATACTAGTAATATTTATAAATTAGTTAAAATACTATTAAATTATTTTAAATTTAATTATATCTATTAAATTATACTTTGTTATTATTATTATTTTTAACAAATTGAATATAAATTATAAATTTAAATAGTTGTTAACTTCATAACTATTATATCTATAATCCATAAATTTATACTAATAACCTAGGGAACCGGGTTGAACGAAACCACCACAGTGAAATAGAGGAGCAGGGAATCCGGCTCTCGAGGCAACATTCCATGCCGGGTTTCTGAATCCTGGGTTCCTGTTATCACGGGGCCAGGGAGGAAAGGGAGGAAAAAGGGAGCTCAAAGAAGCCCTTCTTGAGGGCTTGATTCCAGGGGTACCTTCCAATTCCATTCTTTCCAGGGATCCAAACCTTTTCAGGAAACCATCCAAACATCCAAAAACCTAGGGGAAACGGATCCGGTTTTGAACAAGAACGATGGTTGAACATAATGCTTAGAATCACCCCCTAGATTAATGAGAGCTGGACCCTTCCCCCTCCCCTCCCTCCCCCCATAGGGAAGACGCCTCCAGATGAAATTCGACCCCACATCCAGGCAACAAATTGGGGACATGAATGCGGTTTAGAACGGATTCCGTGCAATGTATCATGAGCGGGCGAGTTACGAGTTTCCCCATCCTTCACCGGAATTTATACCTCCAGTTTGGGGATTCTTGGTAGCTGGTAAGGCCCTTCTTGCCCCAAGAGGCCAAGTCTGAGGCCCGGGGAAGGTTAGTAAGGGGCACTCGACAAACAGGTTCCGCCTGAGTAACTCTTTACATGGTTTCGGGTTCACCATCCCCATTTTTTACCCCCCTCTCCCAAACACCACAGGAATCCTTGGGCACTTGAACCCGGGCTGGGCCAGAAGCACTTTTTTGTTTGTCTTCGTTTTCTGAGTTGGTACCCCTTGTTGGTCTGTTTTACAGGGCAACCGAAAGGAACATTTGTTGGGGGTTCCCCAAAAAACGTGTCCACACCGGAAGGACACCATTTTTAGGGGCGTCCCCCAAAAAAGGGCACGCCACATTTCCCGGGACCAACCATGGGGGTTTGAATTGGGATCAACGGCCTCAGGAGGAAGCGGGAGGCCGTCGCTTTGCGCTCGGCGCCTCTTGGGCCAAAGCCAGCTCGATTGGAATCGATATTCCGGGCCTTTGCCGGGAATGGTTCTGTGGTTTTTGTGTGTTTGTCGGATTGTGTCATTTGCTTGTTTCTTTATTTGTTTGCCTGTTTGTCAGACTTTCTGTCCGTGTGTCTGTCCGTCCGTCCGTCCGTCCGTTTGTCTGTTTGTCTGTCTGTTTGTTTGTTGGTTTGTTTGTTGGTTTGTTTGTGTATTTCTGTTTTGTCGAGTGACGTTGTTGGTTGCTTGGGTTCGTTCGTTTTGGGGGTCGCTTAGTGTTGTGTGATATTGGTTTTTGCGTGTGGGGCTTGCTCAGAAGTGCAGGTCTCATAGAAAGTAACATTTGCGGCAAGATCGTTCGCTCGCAACACCAACCAGGGGCTAGGCGACCTTTAGGAATTTCCTGTACCCTGGGTCTTGGGGCTTGGTATGCAACAACCCGGGACCCGGTGCCCGTTCCGCTAAATTATATTGAGACAATAAGGGTACAAATCGCTGGATTCTGTGCCTAGACTCGGAAACTACTTTAAATTAAATGAAGGCACCAACCATAATTTGGGGCAACCCATTTTGTAAGGGTAGTTTCTTCGAGTCCAGGTGTTCCTTAGAGCAATCGACCAAATCGGATTTCTTGATCCGCAGCTTTGTCCTTCCGTAAAACATGGTCTGAGACGTAGCGGAACGAGCTCCCCGAAAGAAGGCTGGGAATGGACATGGGACAAACCACGGGTGACATAGCTGATTTGGAAATTGACTTTGGACCCTTGAAGACGGATAGGCTAGATTTGCCAGTTCGTTCCCGAAATGGACATCAGAACGGCACTTGCCGTTCTGAACGAAGGAATCCCCAAGTCCAACAAAACAACCACAAATCGCTAGGTGTCCCAACCAAACAACCCACACACTTTGCCAAGTTTCCCTGACCAGCCAGGGATCTCCTTGGGATTTTCGAGGATCCGACAGCTCCCTTGGGTCCAGGTCCCGGCCGCTCGCGGCTCAAGGGCTTGGAACCTGGACGCCCCATAACACCGGGTGAGGTGATATGATGGGCCCCCGGCGAACTACTGAAAAGGCCGGAACTCCCTGAAGAAAAAAACACGCAAAAAAAGGCCGTATCAACTTGGCTTATCAACTTGGCTTATCAGCTTGGCTTGTCAACTCGGCTCCGGGGATAGTTCGGGCAACCCAACAAGAGAAGCCTCCAATTTACCGTGCAACGGTTGGTGGTTCCATTTCGATGAGTTGTTAGGGCCCTCCAGCCGCCAGGTTTTGAGACACCCAAACAAACACCAACCCAGATTTTCTAGTGCAGGGGTCTGGGTCTTCCCTTATCAAAAATATAACCCTTTGGGGACCTGGGCCCGCTGATCCGTGTTACCTTTTTCGGGCAACCAGCAAGTGCCTCTGGGGGGAACAAGCAGAGCCGGGTGGGCAATATCCATTTGTTGATGGGTAGTGTGAGGGTGCAGGTAGGTAACATATAAATAAAGTATGTTTTTTATTCGTATATTAATAGTTCACCCATGAGGGTAAACGAGGTCCCCCAGTAGTGCCCTTTTACCTTTTTTTTTTTTGGGGGGGGGGGAGGGTTCCCCCCCAATCAATAGACTACATAAAACATGGTACCAACTTCTTCTATCCTCTCTACTGGAGGACCTAGTAAATGTTTGTGGGGTATACGGCGTATATGGGTTGTAACCAGGCAACGGACTCCCTTCGCCTCACTCGCTTTGTTCGCTTTGAGGCCGGGGTGCCCACACCGCCCATCCAGGTGCCACCACTGCCACGCACCAAGGAGGCGCACGGGGCGCGGCTGGGGTAGTGGCCTGTGGCATGTGGGCTCGTCTTGTTTTGAGTTAGTACCCCTCTTTCTATGGAAAGGAAAACCAGAAGGATAATCACCATTTAGGGTGGTCCAAGAAGAGGACCACCCATGTTTCAGGCATGGTTCAGCAGGGTTTCTGAGCCAATTCCCTTTTTGGACTGTCCAAAAGTCGCGATTTCAATGGAATCCACCAGTGAGTTGGCGAACTTTTAACTTTTGATGTGGGAAACTCCAGTGATCTGTGTTTACCCAAGTGCCCATACATGGTTGTTGCTGGGACACATTTTACATTTTTGCTTATTGTGGTTTAGTGGGCCAACCACTTAACTGCTAAAATTTGAATTTTTGCTCCCCTTCCAACGTCAACCAAGCATAAGGATCATTCGGATGGTTTGCTTCCTTGGGCCATGATCCTGCTCGACTGCTCGACGATTGTACACCCCAACGCGGGCTGTTCTTGCTGAAAAGGGAAAGGTGTTGGAGTTGGTTTTCGGCGGGCCATCTTTTCCAGCATTGTTGCTTGAGTGTTTGTTCCAGGAGCTGTTCTTCGTGGCTTGTTGTAGGTGGTGGTCGCTTTGGGTGGTTTTTGCTCGTTTCGTGGAAAACCGGGCTTCTCATTTGAACAGAACAGCAACAGGTGGTTGTTTAAATAATTGTCGGTTGATATGTTTGAACAAGGGCGAGGACCGTCCCGGAACCGCCGAATCTTTCATTTTAAACAACCCAAAAGACCAAGAAGCCTCGGCCCTTACCTTCCTCTGGAGGTACCAGATGACCCCTGGAAGCTAAACATGCTCAGATGAAATTCTTGCGATGTCTTTGGTCCATGGGGCCCCAAAAACGATCGTCTTCCAAAATGTCAGCTTCGTGGGCTAGAACACAAGTGCCTAACTTACTAGGGTTCCCCAAAGGAAGCCTTGTCTTCCAAACCTCTCCAATATTGTAGGGAGCGTACCTTGGCAGCGAGCATACCTTCCCTTCCTACCAGAAGCGCCGTTTTTTTGCCCAACGCGGGCGCTTTTGGAGGTTTTCCTGCTGCTGCACTCGGCGCAAGAGGAGCGGCGCATCTCCGTGCGCGTCCGCGCGCAGGAGGCGCGCGGTATGGGCGGTCTGGTGCCATCGAGCCGTGGCGCGAGCGAAGTGAGGAGAGGACTGGAGCTCCTCGCAGAGAAAACGGACCTGGGATACACCTAACACCGGAAATTATTTCTGGAGTTCTTCATTTTTTGTGGGGGGAAACATGTAGAGTAGACTAGATGACTAGATATGAAACGGCTGTGGAATTCGAAAATAAATAGAAGATCTGAGTTCCAGAGTGCCTCAGAGACAATCGTGGTAACTGGAAGGACTCGGCAGTGGGCAAACTGTGAAGCTTGGCCATGCCATGGTCAAACCATCGGTTCCTTTCCTTGGGCTGGGACAGTCATCCACATGCTAATCCTAAACCGATTCCAGCGGACAGATTCGGAGCCTTGGCCATGGCTCACAGGCAGACGACCAGCGAAAAAGGGGGGGCCCGCAAAAAGAGGCCCTCCCCACCCCCCCAGAAAAACAAAACAAAAACGAAACTTTGAAGCCAAGAACGCCCCGAAATAGGCCTCCTTCGTCGCTGTGAGTCGTCCAGATTCCAAATCCGAAGCCACTAATCCTAAGAAAACAAGCAATTCAGAGGTGCATTTGCAGGATGTTGGGACTTTAACTTTTTGCCAACTAATGGGTTTACCATTAAACCACTCAAAGTCAAACTTTTAGCAGGAGCAGAAAGCAACCGATAATTTCAACATTGACTGGACTCTTCCTTTAAATCCTTGCGCCTTACGTTCTAATCGATTCTGTCGGAGATGGCAGCAACCCTGTGTGCATTTTGCTTCTGGTCAACGAGGTTGGAGTGGCGTCCAGGCGGTTGCGCCGGGTTTAGTAGGTATACGCTTCGCAATGTTCCTTTTGGTTTCGAAAGAGTGGCAAGCCCTTGGTCAGCTACTATACAGGTAAAAGGATCCGCTGTGCATTTGTTGTTCTTCTGCACATTGCGGACCAAGTTCTCTAGGTGATTGGTGTCCTCTTGATCCCCCTGAGAAAGCAGTCTCGAAATGGTTGGTTCCTGCTTCGGGACAGACCCATGTGGATTGCGCTTTCTGCTGCCTTTAAGAGGGAGGGGGGGGGGGCATCAATAAAATCGACGGGCCTCTCCTGAGATTTCACTCGATGGTTCTCGGGATCCTTAGGCTTTTAGCCTTTTCGTTGGCTTAGAGCTTGGGTTTCCCCGCATTTTTCACCCAGCCGTTGGCCACTTTTTGCAGGGGAATAGCCAAGTTGTGATCGCTTTGTTCAGTCACTGTGGCTGGATTTTGGGGTAAAGTGGATGGACACAACCAGCCACTGGCCATCCAGGTCGTTGGTTTAGTGCTTGGGTTTCCACGTATGTTTCACCCAGCCGTGGGTCACTTTTGGCAGGGCATCGAACGAAAACGGGCAGCCCGGGTCGCCGCCCCGGCAAAGCGCTCCCGCTGCCTCCAGAGGCATCCCATCTGTTTCAGACAATACACCAAAGACCCATAGGAAGTGGCTGCGCAAGAACGCCCATATGTTTAACAAGACTTGCAGTGATCCGTCTTTCTTGAAAACGCCAACACATTGGAAAAAAACAAAACTTAAACATCCCTGACAGAAGGCTTGGCTGTTAGTAGATTTGCTGTGAGTGGCCAAGGGGATCACGCCAAAATGACAAGGGCACTTCTTTCCAAGCATTTTGCTTTTTCGCTGCTTGAATTGTGAAGGTTTTGGCAGTCATCACTGGCACAAAGCGTTTTTTGTTTGCTTCCTTCATGGTACCTCAGAAAGTCTGTCACAGGTCTTTCCTGGCTGGTTGGTTGGTTGGTTGGCTGGTTGGCTGGTTGTGTGGTTGTGTGGTTGTGTGGGTGGGTGGGTGGGTGGGTGGGTGGGTGGGTGGGTTACCTCTTGCTTTGGCTCAAACAAGGCCAGGCTATCCCAAATACCAAGCAGTCACAGGAACACGGAACCCACAAGCTGAGAGAACTCCAGAAGAGAGACCCACCGAGCCCACAACAACCAGGGTTCTGTGTACGTGCCCAGTCTGTGCCCTGTTGTCCCTTTCTTTTTTTTGTGGAAGGCGTCCTTTAGCCAACCAAACAAGGATGCCCTTTTTCCCCTGGCCACTGGGCATCTGAGTGCATGTATGTTCTTTCTTGGTGGTTTCTTCAACATCACCTTTCGGCTGCAAAGGTTTTCGGTGAGTTTCCTAAGGGGTACATGAGGGTGTCTTCAGATAGGGAAAATCTGCCAAAAGCTGGGTGCTCCTTTCAACCAACTAGAAAAGGCTCCCCTCAACAACAAGAACCCACAGCCATTTTTTCCATGCGTAGGTGCTAGCCACCACAATTGCGCCGGGGCCTTCGCACGCGGTCAATGCGCCCAACGCCTCCGTCTTCAGCCTGCAGACCTCGTCCTCGGACATCGTCGGGCGCTCGGAGATGTGCTGCGCAGAAGACGTGCCGTGGTGAGCAGAGTTGGGCAAAGTTGGTAGCAACTCACTTTTCCAAAGCCGACGTTTTTTCTTTTCTTTCGGGTCGCTCGGTTTTGGTCCATGAAGATTCTATAAAAGATTGACGTTAATTGGGTCCTTTGGGGGATGGGGTGGTGAGACGACCAGACCTTGGTCGCCGGGCAAAGGAAAGCTGAAAGGAGGCTTTTTAGACCTGAGGAGTCCAACTGTGGCATGATTTTGCGCTAGCTGTGGAACCCGATGTTTCTCCGGAAGTAACCCGCAAGGAAACCCCGTAGATTCACAACAGCAGTTTGTGTTTGCCGGAAACCCGTTGAAAACCCGCAGAAAGCCCGTGTTAACCAGTCGAACACCCGCAGAACAAAGATGGGTTCCGGGGGTTGGCAGAATCATTTGCATTGGAGGGATGAGGGCTACCTGAAGCACTTCAGCTGAACAAAATGCGAGTGGCATGCTTGCGAATGGGAATGGCAAATAGTGTCTGTTGGAAATGTTGACTTATTCAAGAACAACTCGCTTGTTTCCTGGGGTCTACATTGTTGCAGGTTCCCAACAAATTGATCGGTTTCCCTTTGAAAACTACCAACACGGGGTAGCCTCACAAGGCACACACTCCCACTTATCCTGGGTTCGCAGACCGGCAGAAGCCGGTCTAGACCCTTGCTCCCGCAAGGAGCACGTTGGAGTTGCAGGGGCCTCAGAGAAGCTTTGCCTTGGCCGTCCCCCCCAAATGGAGTTCGACATCTGTTTTTTCCGTGTTTCTTGAAAGCCATCCAAGGCTTAGATGTGTGTATATAATATGCATATGTATAGTATATATAAATATACAGTATCTATCCCCTGTTCGTTGGCTTTAAGCATCACCCTTTTAAGGTGGAAGTTGAGTTTGCCTTGGTCCCCCTTCTATGTGAAGAGCCAATTGAAATCGGAGAACACAAGGCCACTCGTCTCCAAGCAAATGGGCGCGGTTCTATTGTTTTTGAGTTGGTACCCAATGTTTGTGGCTTAAAGGAAGCCCAAAGCGAAAGCCCACCCATTTTTTTTGGGGGGAGGGTTCCCGAAAACACCGCCGTCGTAAACCAAAAGTTCGGAGGTTGTTTTGGGCCAATCCACTCAGGAAGTGAAAGGGTGGAGTTGTGCGTGTTTGCTTTTGAGGGTACCCTTTCTCAACTTGCCAAACCAAAAGGAACACTCATTTTTGGGAGTCCAGATCCCTTTGAGGAGCCATTGCCATTGGTGTAGAAAGACGTGGTAAGCCTCGAATGTGACACCGAACCAGGCTGAGACGGCCGCATGTGGGAGCCCCGCAAAATGGGTTGGTTTTCGTGTTTGGTTTCCTTGAAACCACAAAAAGGGGTACCAACTCCCCCGCTCTGTGTTTTCCGATTTGGGGGCGTAGCATTGCAAGTCGAATCGTCGGGCGTGAAACGACACAGGGGTCCAAAAAAGGGATAATTGAGTGTGTTTGCTTGTGTGTTTGCGGACGTTTGAACACATGATTCTGAGTGAATTATAATGACCTCAGACGACCTCACCCCAAATGTTGGTTTATGTGGGGAATAGCCCAACCACCTGAATTCAGGTTGGTGAAATATTATAATTCAACCAGATGACTCTGCATGATTGTGGAATTTTTCGGGGTCAACATAATGGCATCTTGGATTTCGCACATGGAGTTTTGGATGCTGAACGATGTTCAGCCCTGCTTGCAGGATCCCCCAAACACCCCCCACACTCACAACCCTTGAGGACGACAAAAATTGGCGAAACTGGGATTGGAGTGCTTGGGGGGATGGTGGCAGTTTCATTTTTATTTTAAAACTGGCCCCAGACGCCCCAAAATGATGGGAACTCCCTGCAACTTAAGTTTTACCCCCAAAAAACGGGTCGCCCTGTTGGATTCTCCCAATGGGTTGGTACTTTCCCGCCTTGGGCTCCCTTGAAGTCGAACGTCCACGTTTGAGGCGGTCTCCGGCTTCCTTGCGGCTCTCTGCGGCGTCGGAGCCCCAGAGCACCGGAGTCCCAGGTGGCGTGTTCTTCGCGGGGCCTTGGTTGGATGGGGTGGGTCCCACCCTTCAAAACTCAACGACCAAAGAAAAACTGACGTAAAACCCATTGCCCTGTTTTTTCCCCATGCCCGCGGGGTCTGGATGTGACACATCTTCGGGGGGACATTCCTTCAATATCACCAACTCTTAGTGAGCTCGGTCGGGGAAGCAAACTCACCCATGGAGGCCTTTGGTGAAGGAATTCCTTGTTTCCGGTTTGTGATTTACCCCGAGGCCCTCAGGATGATGACGCCACTGTTTTCAAGGACCAAAAAACCGTTGGGATTTTTGGGGCATATGTTTGTGCATTTTAGGGAACACAAAGTGAGCTGTGAAGGGATGCTTTCTCAAGCAAGTTTGGCCCAGATCAGTGCAGTGAGGAGAAAGTTTAGGGCCCCTGACAGGTTCGATGAGAACCCTTCGATCAGAACTCTTTTGTTTTGCAAGGTGGTCAACAACGGGCTGGAAATTGACGACCAGAAGAAATACGCAATTGCTTTTCATGGGTCTTGGTAAGCAACTTTTCTGGGGCGCAAGGGCGGCGGCGGCCCTCAGATCCCAGGTCTCTACAATCCTCATGCTGAACGGAGAGCCTTTGGTCGGCTGCCCAGATGGCACTGCCCAAGCTGGCATCCCCCAATGAACTTCCCAGGTTTCCTGTAGGGCTCGCGGTTTTGTGAGCAGCCCATCCAATGAGTGGGTAAGTCAGGATTAGGGCTGATCGATCATGCAAAGCACCACATGTGGTGTAATTCACCTCCCGGGCTGCAATTTTGCAGGAAACAGCTCCTCTAACGTGAACGTGGAGGTGCCCTTGTATGTGAACAGCCGGACACTCCCACTAAGCAGTTCCCGAAAATCAAAGAAACCTCCAAAACATGGGTTGTCTCCCGTCTCGGGGATTTCATTTAGCTGTATAGCAGGTAACCAAGGGCTTGCCACCCTTCAAAACCCTAAAGGCGAATTGTTGGTTACCTACTAGGTGTTGGTTTCTCCAAACAAAACCCACCAACCATCCTATGGTTGGCCTCCTTAGGCCCCAAAAGTTGGCCGCCCGATTCACCCCAACACAATTTCACCACACGCCTTGGTTGGCCGACGGCGGAGGGTTCCTCTTGGAGTCGTTTGGAGTTTCCGTCCGTGGGGTGCTCCGATCACATAGGAAGAGGTATCCCTCGTGCGAAAAAGAGTGTTCTACGTGTCCGTGGGTCAGCGTGGTGGAGAAACTGGAGAGGGGGGGTGGGTTCGCTGGTCTTTGACTTTGGAAAATCATTGAGCAATGGCAGCGATTTCTCCCCCAAAAGGAGCCGTGCCCTTATTGTTAGGCCAGGGACGGTTCGGCAAGGCTTTGCGGTGTTTCTTGGTTTGTTCCATCCCACATGATCTACCGCAATGAGCGCCGGAAGAGCAGCGTAGATTGTGGCGTGTGTCTTTGTTTACAACCTTTGTCTAGCGGCTGGCAGCTTTCCACTGATAAAGCTTGAAAGCCTGACCGTGGCTTTAAAAGGAAGCCAAAGGGAAAACTGCCATTTCGAGGCACGCCCTTCGCTGTTATTTTGGTTTTGGGTGGTTTCCTTGAAAAGAAGGGAAATGGATACATGTCAAAATAGAGCCCCCCCCCCAAGAAAAAGAAGAAGAAGACAAAAACACAGACGCGTGTTCCCGTTGGTTTTCTGTTTGTTTTCCTACACAGGGAAACGGAATCACTGGGGGGTTCAAATTTCTCCGTTTGGACGTTCAGCCGATGGCGGGATGGTGGCTGAGGATGTGCCACCGTTGCCCGGTGCCTCAAAGCAAAGCACTGGAAGTTCCATTTGCTGCAGCATGTTTGGAAAGGACTTTCCCCTGTTGATTTTTAATTGGAGTCTAACCCTACTGGACATAAACCTTCATTTTTGTAGGGGACGTTTTGGCAGATGGAGGTTTGGCAGGTTTCGGTTGGCTCGCAACTGTTTGAGAGGCTTGCAGAAAGCATCAGGTTTAGACGTGTTGAAGGCGAACCCACAGACACGAGTTGGCCTGGGATAAACCAAGCCTCAGGGTAGAAGTTTGGTCAACGGCTGGCCCAAAAGTTTACCCTTCCTGATCGGGTGTTCGGAGAAACCTAGTTTGCAAGGAGGGGAAGAGGAGACAAGCTCCCATTCTCCCCTCCTTTAACTGTAAGGCAAAAGAAGATCGCGCAAGACACCCCGTTTTTGTTCTCTGTTTTACTGCACAAAAGGACGCGGCTACAGGGTTTTCCCTGGCATCACACAAATAATTGGGTTTATCCAACGTGACGCGCAGAAATCCGGCCAGGGTTACTTGGGGATTCCCTGAGCATTTCCCTTCAGGGTTCTAGGGTTCCCAGCTCCCCCCCCCCCCCGCACACCCCCCGCAACCCGCAATGCTGACCCTGGATAGATGCCAATAGCTATCATCGAAGCAGGGGTCTGATATGAGGGATGTAACAAGCGCGGCGGGTGACCACGGATACCAAAAGTGCCAGAAAGTAGGGTTTACATGAGCAGACCAACACGTATCTCTGGATATATTTGGACTCCATTTGCAGCATATATAAGCATTGGGTCCCAATATCTCAACTCATGCTTGTTCATAATATGAGCATAGAGAGAGAGAGGGGGAGAGATGCATACAACATACAACGTCGAAGTCTTGCAAAGTTGTGCACGCCCCTGGCCAAAACTTAGAACTCTTGCCGCCATGACCGCCATGCCTCTCGCCTAGGCTGCGCTGGTTGCTGCTGCCTGTGCAGCTGCTGGTGCTGAGTGCAGGGGTCTGAGCACGCATCGAAACGGGCGCGCGCCACTTCCTCACTCCCTGAGTTCCTGCACTTAATGCTTTTTGGGACGACCATTTTAGTGGCAAACAAAGAGTTTGTTTTTTTGCCAGTCCACTTAGGAAGAAAGCTTCGACTTTCCTGTTGGTTTTTCTTTAAAGCCCGAAACAGGGTCAAAAAGACGCATTCACATTACCGGCGTATCGGTGCACGGGAGGGGCCCTATCGGTTTTGCAGGCGGTCCCCGCCCCCCCAATAAGAGCGGCCTTGTGTCTAAACCTCCAATTTGGGCATGCCGGGGGGGGGGGGGGCGCGCGGCAACCAGTTCTCACTCCCTGAGTTCCTGTTTTTTGTTGTTTTTTGAGGTGGGGGGGGTTGGACCATTCTAGTGAGAAACAAAAAATATGGTTGCTTTGTTTGGCCAATCCAGTCAGGAAGTGAGAAATTGAATTGACGCTCATAGGAATGAATGAGCCGAATCTTGCAGAGGGTGCGCTGGGAGTCCGAGACATGTCCCCGCCTTCTGCTTTGAGTGGAGCCCACAAATGGGTTTAGCGACCTAGCCCAGGAAGGATCCGTTCTTGAGGTTGCTTATTTCAATCTCCTAAACGATCGCCACTCGCTACCTTTGTGTTGGTCGTCTACATTCAGGATCAATCCGGCATTGCCGCATGCATGTGTCATGTTGCCGGCGAATCAAACGAGGCTCCATGGTTTCCGGATGGTGACAGCGTCCGAAACATAGGGTGATCCACGGGGGCCCAAAAACTGGGTGATGTGCCGTTGGTTTCCGCTTGACACAACCCGAGAAGGGGTACCCACACACAACAACATCCATATGAGACCAAACCCCGTTCGCATGAACTATGACTCTCTAGTTTGCCGGCTTCACCATGAAGTATGCCACCGCAATTTCCCATCCACTTCCTATCATGATGTCCAAGCGCGGGCCTGTAGCCAGTGCCACTTGAAGCCAGTGGCTCCAATGCCCAGATCCCGGAAAGTAGTTGCAACCATCAGTTTTGATCGCCGGACGCCAGACTTCTCCTTTTGACGTTTTGCCTTTGGGGTTTTCCATGTTTTTCCCTGCCAACTAGCAACATTTGCCACTTGTTGTGGGTCCAAGTCTGGCCCGGGTTTGCTTTTGACAGGATGGTTCCGTTGGTTATATACCCTCCTGTCCACTCGCATGGAACCTGACGTTTGGGGTCCTGGAAGACAATTTTCCTATAGAATGGAAGCTCTGGTGGCTTCCATAGCAACGTGGACAGGAGGGTGAACAAGGGATCCAAAACGTGTTAGGAGGGTAGCTATACCTCAGTTGTTCAGTGGCACCCTTCTTCCCTTTTTGTTTGGTGGCTGCCCCACTAAATATGGTCTCCCCCAAAAAGGGTTCCCTTTTAGCCGTCCGGGTTCAAAGGCCCCTCGGCTCAGGGAGCTGAGCCCCCGGGGCTGGGCTGGGGCTCCCTTGCCCGGTCCAGCGTCCAAAAAGCCATGGCTGGCAGCTCCGTCTTCAACCTGCTCCTCGTGAACCCCCTGTTCACCCTCCTCTTCTTGGCCGCGTTTGTGGTTTGTTGTCCATGGGGTGCTTCTGCTTGGAGGCGCAGGCTTTTGGCCCGCCGTACCCGTGAAGATTCCCGGCCTTTGGGCTGGCCCCATCTTCTGAACACCTGTTTGGGTGAAGGTGCCGCGGGCCTTTCCTTGCGGTTTTTGACCCCTCTGATGACTCGTCCTCTACACGCTCTGCGTCAGCATATTTGGGTGGTTCTTCCTGGAGCTTGGTTGTGCCCTCTCGTCACTGTGGGACTTTCGGCAGTTGTGATGCAGGCTGCCTTTCTCATGGTGCCTTTGGGTCTCCAGTACTTGCAGCAGTCGGTGGCAAGGTAGATGCGGGATTTTTCCTACCTTCCCTGCCAGTACTTCGTCAGCTTACAGTCCCTCTACTGTGAGTGGCTGCAGCCGTGTGGTGCTTGACCTTACTTCTCGGCGTTCTTGGGCCAACGGCTCCGGAGGCCCCGACTTCCTCTGGCTGGATGTGGCTTTGTTGCTGGATCCCTGTTCAACTTTCGGGTTCTCCGCTGTGTACAGCATACTTTTGATTTTGGTGATCTGCCCTCTTCTGTTGGGCGCTTCAATTCGATGCCACGTCACTCCGGGTGGCACTCCGTTTCACGCAGCACCTCGCTGCCCACTACGCCATGTGTGGGGTGAGGCTTGGCCCCTGCACATTGACTTTATGGGGCACCGGTTGCCCGTTTCTGTGAGGTCCTGGGGCGGCATGCCCCTGTGACCCGCGTTTCCGCATGTCCTCACCGACATGGAAGCGCCACGAGTCAAAAGGGTTCCCTTTTTTCCAGGGTCACTGAACACCTGAGATACAGGACAGTGGCATCACTGGGATGGTCGCTTCACCCCAGTGGCCCCAGTCCCTTCTCGCTTTCGCAGGAACCTGAGAGCTTTCAAGCCTCCGGTGCGGCGCTCGGCGCTCGTGTCGACACCGGGGGGTTTCCTACATCACCGGGGTGTGTCCTTGTTTTGGGGGAACCGCCAAACTTGATTGCGATTGGGTTCAACTGTTCGATTGAAATCAGGGGGTCCATCAAATCCACAATCAGTTAAAACTTTTCGCAGAGGGGTCAACAAACAAAGCAAAATGGCGTTGTTTATTTTGGTCTTCCTCTAAAGCACAAAAAAGGGACCCTCAAAACGCAACACACTCACATAGTACAGGGCAGCCATTTTCATGGGGTCCGTTCAACGGGTTCCAATCACCGAAAATCTTGTGTGTAGTCCAAAAGGAAGCCAATGTTAGAACCTCTTCCCAACACATTCATGTTTTGATTTGGTGGCGCCGAAATTGCACAGGGAAGACGAGGAACGCCTTTTGGAGCCATTTCCAGCGAACCGCTCGGAACACTTTTTGGGGCGCATGTTTCCCCCCTTTGCAGAAGTTCCCATTTGACTAATTTCGCAGAGTAGGTATATTGTTGGGTGGGGGGGGCAAAAGTTGAGGTAATGTTTAAGGTTGTCAAAAACGCCCAAGCATGCTAAGGGCTCCTATGTTTTCCTCTTGGTGGTATTCAACTTCACCCTTTGGGCCAATTTCTTGTAGGAGTGTCCTTTCAGGCGATGTAGGGGGAAGTGTAGTGGCGACCCTAGTTAGACCTTTTGAAACACATGGTTTTTGCATACTTACAAAACAACTCGATCACAACCTGTTGCTCATATTGGCGGCTTGCAGCAAACCAGCATACTGTGGACGGTCGAATTAGTAAGTGTGCTTATCCCACAAACCAAAAGGGCTTATCATGTTTCATCCATCCCGACTGGTGCGAACTGGATTTTGTCGGTATTTGCAGTGGAATACCGTGAGAAACCATATTGTATGGGATTTGTACAGATTCATCATTCCTGCACCATGTTGAAACAATGGTGGAAACCATATTTTTTTTGTTTGCAGCGGAATCGGCTCAGAAACGAGAGAGCTTTTCCGACCGGCGCGAGAAGCGTTTGCCATTATTTGCTCACTTGCAACCAAAGCGAATCGACCTGAAATGACCATTTGGCTTCCCATTTGTGGGTTCCCATATTTAGTGGCAACTCAAAAGGTCCAGGTAGACAACCAATTCAAGAGGTGGATGTGTTGCTGTCATGTTGTCAGAGGTGTAACAACAAGTAAGGTTGACCTTTCATCAGGCAGACCGGCGATGCCAAAGTGGCATCGGTCGCTTCAGGTCGGGCGCTGTCGAGCCTGGCGCAGGGCTTGCGCTACACGTGCCTGCAGCACCCGCCTGGGCCACAGGGGGAGAGTGGAGCGAGGGCGTTTTGTTTGGGCCGGGCTTATTAGGCTCCGGTTTTTAAGGGAAGGGACTCGATGGTTTGGCCAAGAAACCAAATTTTAGGGTCCCTTGACTAACATAATATAATAAGAATGTGTTCTGTCAGAAATTCGTGATTTTGGGATTAATATTTCATGACATTATAGGAGAGCCTCCCTTTTATTTAGACCCTCTGGACTCTTTGAATGGGAGGGTCCGCTTATCACAGAGGCCCGTTTTTGACGGCAAGGGGCAGTAGGCGGGGGATTTGAATTTGGAACCCAGGGCTCCCTTTAAAAGGAACCTAGTAACTAGTATTCCAGGAACTGTCAGGTTCAATGTTCATTGGTGGGAGGGTACCTTAAATTGCCAGACTTAGCCCTTTTGGTCTTCCTTCACCAGCAACAAGTTGACTCTGGCCCAGCTGAATTGGTGGTTGGGTTTGATGCTTTGAGGATTTGAGCCCTTGCTGTTGAAAGTGAATAGGAAGACACATACCTCCAACACACCAAGCCACAGCACCACTTGAGAGTTAGCTGTTATATTGGTGTGTTCTAAAATAAGGAACCTTCTAGCTGCTTTGTGCCGCCTTTGGTGTCCGAATCCAAGCCAGAACCCTAGACGCTAAAGGAAAAAAGGGAGGCCCCTAGAACCCACTAGTCCGGGAGAATTATGGCAACCTCACAAAGGGTGTGCTTCCTAAAGGCTCCGAAGTTGGTGAGTTGATCTAGGTTTGTCTTGAAATCGGAATCGAAACCCCCCAAGCAGGGCTTCGGTCTTTTTTGTGTTTTCCTCTAAAACCACTTTTCAAGACGCGTGCCCTCAAAAATAAGACAGACCCATATACAGAGCAGTGGTTTTGCTTTTGGGGCATTACATGTCCGAACAGCAAACACTCTATGATTCTAGTGGTTCCTTCCCAATTCTTTCCAGGGATCCTTCTTTCTAAAAACAAAAAACAAAATAATCCTGGGGAAACAGCTGGTTTTTGAGAAGAACAATGGTTTAACATAGTGGGGAATCAACCCCTAGAATGATTCATGTGTTCATGGCCGAGCAAAGGCCACAGGGCTTGACTAAGGCAACTTCAACATGATGACCCCAGGGAACTTTTGTCCTGAGTCCATTTGTGCCACAATCAAAAGTCGGGTAGATGAAGGTTACTAACGGACACTTTCAGCCATGAATAGCTGCGGCCGCCGTCTTAATTCTTTACTTTTTTTCTGGGTAGACTATTTGAATACCGGGTTTTGATTGTGACTGACTTGAGCATTCGGTCAAAAGATCTAATTTGGCTGATGTGTCCGCATGCGCTTTTGCGCAAGACGCGAGGCCCGAGCGAGCAGAGAGTCGTGCTGCCGTCATGTTTTCGGGGGTCTTGGCTGTCGCGCAGTGAGGCCATCCGAGCCTTGGTCAAAACATCACGCATGTGACGCAGGCCCACCGAACCCTCATCATTCCCTTCAAAAAGGGCATTCACCCACCCCGCAATTTGAAGCAATAACCCACTTTTATGGCAGTTCCAGGGTGCCAAGCATATCATTTCAGCCTATTTCAATGTCCTTTGAATTACATGCTGAAGGACACGGTTGTGGTTCCCACGCGCCTTCACATGGGATACCCCCACATGGCCAAGGCCTTGAATAGGGTCAGGCGTGTGGATGCTCGCCGCTTGCAGCCAGATCCGGGGGGCGTCGCATGTTCCTTTGGGTGGTTTCAATGTCCGAGTCCTTTTGGCCATCTTGGGTGCTTCTATCTGGTTTCTTGGAGTTTTGGGCAAATCCGAGTTTTGGGGTTAGAGTACCGACTAGAACCAAACCTACGTAACCAACTTAGAACCAAACATCCCATGCTGCCCAGCTGTTGTTTGCCAGGGTTGTTTGAGTTTCCCTTCAAGAAGGACACGCAAGCAACCCAGTCATTTAAACAGGGGCTGGTCGAAGATGAGTTCCATCGGCCTCGCCCCCAACAAAGAAAATAAAGAACTCGACTCAAATACAAGCTAAAACCCTTTTTCAAGGGGACAGCGGTGTGGGAAAAAGCTTCACAGTGGCCATCCCTTTGAACTTCTTGTGGTAGGTTGGGAGTAGTGGAACCCATTTTTAGAGCTGTAGACTTTTCATTTGTTATTTTTGTTTTTAAAAGAGCAAAAAGGCAAACACACAATTTGTGGGCTGCTCTTTGCTCTTTCAACAAGCACATACCAGTGGCTTGCTGTTTGGTTTTCCGACACGTAAATGTGGCGGGTTTTGTCACAATGGAGCCGCCCCAAGCCATGGCCAGGGCCTTCGCGACCTGGGGAAGGCACCTTGTGGAGCCCGCGCCCGAGAGAGATGGGCTGGCCTCGAGGTCCCGCGCTCGTTGGACCCTAGCCCTGAGATTTTTGGGCGCAATCCCCCGTTTTTGTGGGTAGTTTGAGGGTTTGCGCCAGCCGGTTTTTTAGGGGTAGTTTGAGGCTCCAGGTTCCTTGAGAACCGGAGTTGTTGGAGTCCAATCTATGAAGCAGGACATCCATCAGGTCTTGGACCTCATTAAACGGGCCTTGTCCAGAAGCACAACTTCAAATTTCATACTTGCGGGGGCAACAACCATGTTTAAGGGTGGTTTGAAGATCCAGGTTCTGGCGTGGCCGAACATTTCGGGTTGTTTCCTATTTGGAGACAAATGCAGAGATCTTCAGCTCAAGACACCAACACTTGGATTGTTCCCCAAACCGAGCGGAAATCTAAGGGTGAATGTGCTTCATGATTACTTGTGCTTGCCAAAGTCAGAAGCGCATGCTTTGTTTTATCAGACTACCTTGGAACACCCCGCCAGAGAGGCACCTGCTGAAACGGACCGACTGACTTTCTCGCGAGACCGAACGAGGCGGACGACGCTTGGCATCAATGGATGTCGAGGTGCCATGCAGTGGGTCGGGTCAGGCATGTTGTTGCAAATGCCATCAGCTTAAGGGCCGTTTCAAAAGTTGAATGGGTGGACCTCCTGGCCCTCGAATGGAGAACCCGTAGCAACGCAGATCCTTCAAGCAGTGGAGCAAGATCCTTGGGGCAAACCTCAAAAGACCCCCCTGCTTAAGTTGCCCCCCCCCTGCAAATTGGCATGGAACACAAGAACGCTGTCCCCAAAGGAGTCTTGATGATCTGGAGGTTTCATATTAGTTGCCATGGGAGCAACTCCAGATTGGTATTCGCCAACTGCAAAAAAGGAGGGGGACATAGTGGACTCCTCCCACATCAAGCTCTATCTCAGGGTAGACTACATATGGACCATCTGAAAATGCCACTCTCGCACCCACTTGGACTTCAACTGGAAGACTTTGTGTTCTTTGGGTTCCATGTTAGCCAGAAGTCATGGTTAACATACCACCAAGATCCTTTTTTTGGGGGGAACATGAATTTCAGCCACCGCTCAGCTGGGCTTTGTGCTGGCTCTTTGTTTTCACCGCTTAAGTCGACGCGGTCATGAGGACCGGGGGAACATGTAGTTCAGGCTTTCTGGCATAGGTGTCCTTTTTGGTTGATTTGGTCGAAAAATAGAGGACGATTCCTGGTTTACCTGGTGGTTCAATCAACTACTAGGGATATCTATGTTCAACCAAAAAGGACACCTATGATGGGTGTGTCTCTTTGGGGTTCAGGGGACCCGCAAAATTGGTGGTGCTCCACTTGGTTTCCCTTTCAAACACATTTCGCATCAGTTGGTAAGTGGCTTGTCCTGTCCCAGTAGCATCTATGCTTTCTGGTGTACCGTAGATTTGGGCCACACGTGACGCGATTAGAAGCTGATGGATTGAAAGGCCACCTGGTCGCTGCGCGCGTGTGCCGCCACGCTGGCGGCGGCGCTGGGCGCACACGTGCCACACGCCTCGGTGGCGCGGGTTGTGGCGCGTGGGGCGGGCGGAGGGCGGGGCTTCCTCGTGGTTTCCCTTGGAACTTCCCCAGAATTCGTTCCGCTTGGTTCTATACAGGTTGCAGGAAGGGACCGAGGAACACCCAGTTTGTCCCTTTTGAGACACTCACTTGATGGCTTTGGGCCGCTTTTTTTTACTTCTTCTTCTTCTTTTCGTTTTTGTTTTTTGGGGTCTGTGTTTTCCGCTGCCCCTCCAGCCAAGGGAAGAAGTGGGTCCACGGGAGGAAAGAGTCACATGGCATCTTTTGATATGGTAACCTTTTAGAAGGTGCTCGAGCGAGTTCTCACCAACCATCGGACTTGCTACTTGTGGTTAGACGCAGGGTTCCCAAGTTGTCGTTGAATTCCAGTCATATGGGCATGAAGGCTTGCCTTCCAGTTTTTATGTTCCAAGCTATCTTTCCTGGACTTCCGGCCTGCAAGTGTCCGATCTCTTCTGCAGGTTGGGAATGGTCAGAAGGAAACCAGAGCACAGAATTAGCACTCAGTTGCCCAAAGCGAATCAACCTGTTGACCCTTTGGTTTTCCAGTGATGGTCCTTGTTGAGTCCTTGGCCCAACAAGTCAGCCTGTCACAAAAGGCTGCCTTTTACTTGTGGGTCCTTTGGGCTCCTGTGAGAAATCGGAGGAGTACCAATTTCTCGTTTGCGGGTGCTTTGTGTTCCAACTAAGAGACATGACCAGCGCCCACTTGGAAGCTTCCACTACCCGGTCTAGTTGGCGAAATGCCCGGGCCCTCAACATTCCCTTGAAAAAGGGAAGTCACGTCATAATTGTGTGGCAATGCCTCTTATTTTAGTTTGAGGGTCCAGGAAGGTTTTGGGCGCAGTGCTCCCTTGAAGTGAAAGGTGTCCTTACTTGGGCTTCTAAACCCACCAAATCCAGGGTCCTCCCGATGTTGGGGACCCTTGACGCCGGGCTGTCTGATGCCGGGCTGTGTTCCCCGGGGGTCCTTTCTGGGGGAACCCGCTTCTGGCTGGTTCAGGGGAAACCAAAAGGGAAACCCACAAGCCCACGTTACCAACCACGATTTTTGGGGGTGCCTTGAAACCCAAGCAACGGCTCCCCATTTTCTTGTTGCAACCCCTCATGTGATGTGTCATATCCTTCGTTTTCCTCCGGGCTTCCCTTGAAAGCCACCCACAACTCAGTTGTTCAGTGGCACCCTTTTTCCCTTTTTGCTGGGTGCCCCACTAAAAATGGCCTTCCCCAAGAAGGGTTCCTTTTTTTCCAGGGTCACTGAACAACGAAGGGTTTGAACTCATTCAGACACTCTTGGACACAATTAATGTGAATGTGTCCACCAAAAGGTCCCAATTGGAAAGGTGTACCAAGCCCGAACAGCCTCAAAACGGCCTCGCTGAGGCTGCTGCTGGCGGCTCGGGTCCTGTTGCCCGTGGACTGCCATTGCCGCCGCACCGCCGCCGAGAATTTCCATCCGAAGCAACCTCCGATCTCCTCAATCCACAAGATCCTTCTTGGGTTACGCAAGGAAGCGGCCCAAACTTTGTAGTGGCTATTTCTAGACATACTTATTACTTATTCCGAATATTCCAGTTTGGCGTTTTGGGAAGCACATAACTTGAATTGAACATAGCGCTGGGAAGCGTCCTTCTCACTACAAACGGTCAGGGTCATTTGTGGGGTACACCCTGTGAAGACTGCTGGCACTTGCGCGACGCAATTGGAAAGAGATGAACAGCACGACAAAACGATATGGGCCGGTATGGGTCAAAATTAAACCACCACGGGACCGCAGGTTTTAGTCCATGTTTCCATTTACCAGGTTCCATGTTGGGTACCTATTTTTGTTCCATGTGTCCCTGGATCTGAGCTTTCAGCTTGGCAGTTTTGGCTCTCATGTTTTTAACTGCCCAAGCAGAGGATGTTTGAGAAAGACTTGCTGTGCTTACACGCCCGTTAGTTGTTGTTCAGTCGTGTCCCCTGGCTACCCACTATACTTGCTGGTGCGTAGACGGGAATAACCTAGGGTTTTGGGATGAACCTTGGGTAAAAGCAACCATAGGGCCTAGGGGGATGATTTATAGGGTTCATTCCCTAACTTGTTCAGAACGTGCAGGTGTAGTGATGACTGGAAGCACTGCGTGGGAAACCCCGGGAAAGGCGAGGGTTACTGTGGCTGTTCCTAAGCCAAGCGCCCAAGCTGCCAGCTGCGTTTTTTGGAGGGGTCTTTGCCCCTCGAGAAAACAGCCGGGCAGATATTTTGGAATCCTGGCTTTCAGTTAGGTCTAGGCTTTTGCGCGGTTAATTTCACCCAAGTTTCAATTTTTGAACTGAGGGTTAAACTGGGTGCAAGGCCAACCACTCGTTAAAGCAAATGAAACGCACCGGTTAACCGGGGCCTCAGCCGGGCGTTTGGTGAACTCAGCTTCCGAGCGGCTGACCGCTGGCGCGTCCCGCCAGGGTACACGGTGCCGCACCGCTGGCGGCTGGGCGCTTGGGAGCTGCACCTGCTGATGCTGCCCGGGGCCCCGAAAAACGTTGACCGCAGACTTAACCCAAGCAGTTTATCCAGGTCACCCAGCAATTGGTGCCCTTTTTTGCCGTTTCTTTTTTGTTTGGGGGGGTTCCCCTAGTAAAATAGACTGCAGAAAAAATTGGGTACCCTTCTTCTAACCTCTCTACTTGAGGACCTAGTTATGAATCAATTGGGGGGGGATGTCCTTGAGTTTAGTGGGTCATCACTTTTGGAGGGGAACACTCCATACCAGTAGAGCCGGCGAAGCCGGTGGACGGAAGTTTCTAAAGCGAGAAGAGTGCCTATAGGAAGAGCTTGACTTGTTGTTTTTGGTTGCGCTCTTTCTTTCTTTCTTTCCTTCTTTCTTTCTTTCTTTCTTTCTTTATTTCTGTCTTTCTTTCTTTCTTTCTTTCTTTATTTCTTTCTTTCTTTCTTTCTTTTCTTTCTTTCTTGCTTTCTTTCTTGCTTTCTTTCTTTCTTCCTTCCTTTCTTTCTTTCTTTCTTCCTTTCCCTTCCTTCTTTCCTTTCCTTCTATCCTTTCCTTCTTTCCTGTCCATTCCTTTTTTTTTCTTTTTTTTTTCTTTCTTTTTTTCTTTCCTGTCCTTCTTTCTTTGTCTTTTCTTTCTTTCTTGTTTTTTTTGTTTTTGTCTTTCTCTCTTTCTTTTTCTTTCTCATCTTCCCGAAATGTTTCCTGTTCAATTTGGGGGGAGGGGTCTCAAAGTGTCCTGGCTCACTCCCAGAGCAAGGCTCCCAGAGCAAAGTCAAAAAAGGTATCGCCCTGCCGTAAGAGCATGTCTTTGGCCTCAACACGCTGTGCTCAAAAGACAACCCCAAAGTCACAGAGGGGGTCAAAACAGGGGGAGTTAAAGCAGGGACCGCCCTACCGTAAGAGTGTATCTTTGGCAAAAGACATCCCATCCCATTCGGGTGACAACCCCAAACAACCCCAAACTAACAGGGGGGACCAAAACAGGGGGAGTCAAGACAAGACGCACCTTTTTGCTATGTCGCCTCAGACAGCATCTATTGCGTAGCTTCTTCAGCTGATCGCGCCTAGACTTTTTGGTATATTGTTCTTTCTTTCTTTCTCTATATTTCTATCTTTCTTTCTTTCTTTACTTATTTCTTTCTCTTTATTTCTATCTTGCTTTACTTGTTTCTTTCTCTTTATTTCTATCTTTCCTTATTTCTTTCTTTCTGTATTTATTTCTATAGTTCTTTATTTCTTTCTTTCTTTCTTTCTTTCTTTCTTTCTTTCTTTCTTTATTTATTTATTTATTTATTATTTTGTTCTTCATTTATTTCTTCATTTTTGTTTATTCCTTTCTTTCTTTCTTTCTTTATTTATCCTTCTTTCGTCCTTTCTTTCTTTCTTTATTTCGTTATTTATTTCGTTCTTTCTTTATTTTCTTTCTTTCTTTCTTTCTCTTTCTTCTTTCTTTCTCTCTTGACTTATTTCCTTATTTCTTTCTTTCTTTCTTTCTTTATCTACCTAATCTATCTATCTATCTATCTATCTATCTATCTATCTATCTATCTATCTATCTATCTATCTATCTATCTATCTATCTATCTATCTATCTATCTATCTATCTATCTATCTATCTATCTATCTATCTATCTATCTATCTATCTATCTATCTATCTATCTATCTATCTATCTATCTATCTATCTATCTATCTATCTATCTATCTATCTATCTATCTATCTATCTATCTATCTATCTAATCTATCTATCTATCTATCTATCTATCTATCTATCACCTGACCTTGCGCAAGTTTGTACTTGACCTTGCGAAAGTGCTGCGCCTGCCACGCGATTTACACCTTCGCCTCTCTCTCTCTCTCTGTCTCTCTCTCTCTTCCCATTTGATCTATCTATCCATCTATCGATCTATCACCTGACCTTGCGAAAGTGCCGCGCCTGCCACGAGCTCTGTACTCGACCTTGCGAAAATGCTGCGCCTGCCACGAAATCTGTACTTGACCTTGCACGGGCACAAAATGCTGCACCTGTCACGAAATCTGCGCCTTGCGTCTGCGCGAGCATTACAGTGGACAACTTTCCGAGACCGTGGCGAACCCGTGGCGAACCCGTGGCGAGACCGTGGCGAGACCGTGGCGAGACCGCACGCAGAACAGAGGTACCCTTCACGATTTTCCGTGCAGACTTCTGTGTCCGGATCTTGTGATTCAACTTTTCGTATTACGGAAGTTTTCTTACTAAACTTCCTTTGATTAATAAACTAGGGTTACGTTGATTAATCTGGGGTCAACATTCAAGGCGGCCAGCAACGGCAGGGTTAGAGATGGATGTGCCGCGTCGCCCAGGTTGGCTTTGCCGATGTCCTGGTCTTGCATGATAGTGCTGATGGAAAGGCTGAGCCGGGGGGGGGGGAGGGGGGGCACCAGACCAGAGCTGCCGACCCTAACCTACCACCTCTAAACTGCGGGCTCCCCAAAATTCCTCGAATTCGGGGGGTCTCCTCCAAAACTATTTTGCATCTTTAGGGTAGACTAAATGTGGACTAGAATCTGACCATATTTGTTGTGTACGCAAATACCCCCGGAGCCTCTCTTTGGGCTTGTACCTGTTGAGGATCATGTGTTTGTGTTTGTTCCCGGCGGGGGGGTCGGACCCTTTTTATCATCAAGGCCATTCATCCGTTGTCAACCCAACAGACCCCTGATAGATTGTAGCCTCTAGCACCAAGTGGGCGTGCAGCAACTCGTGGAGAAAATGGGAGCCGGGCCGTACACACTTGTTTTTGGTTCCTTTTGTTGCTTCCCCTTGAGCATTTGGGCCATTTGTTATAAACAAGTTTTCACTGCCCCTCCAAGAAAACATCCAAGAGGGTCCTCTTTTTGGGACACCCCTCGATTTAATGCTTATCCTCACCCCCGCATGAGGCGGAGGATTTCAGAGGCGGAGGTGAAGCACTTGCAGACACTGGATGAGGATGTTTGTACCCCGCAAGACACAGAACAACGCGTGGCAAGCTTTCGGCTTGTAAGGGAAGAACATCTGACCTCCTACAAATGTGTGGCAGACTTGCAGCATGCTTCCGATTTCGGAAAGCTCGTCAAGTTGGTTGCCAACGGAACTCACGAAGAGAGGGATTGCCCAACGAGAAGGGTTTTCCCTCTAAGGTTGACCCAGGATAAATAAACCTTTCACTTTTGTGGGGCACCCCCGGCTAAAGGTAGGATGGGTTTGGAAATTCCGGGGTTGCGGAACTAGGACATGGCTGACCAATGGCTCGACCTTTCTCACGCTCGAAGGCGGAAGGCGAGAAGCTTTGCGTATCACTGCGCATTTCCTCAGTGGAGCCCGACGCGGGTAATATGCAAACAGCCGACAAGACTTTGACCAATTCGGTTGGTTTGTTGCAATGGACTCATCGCCTAGCCTGCCCGGGGCTTCAGATACCACCATGGAAAGCAACCAGATGAAACCATCATGTAAAATATAGAATCTAGAGCTAGCAAGCCAAGGCTACCTGATGCACTTAGTGCCAAACTACTGTTACCTATAGTAGCAAGCCGTACAAAACACTGGTTGTTTTCCATAGAAGTTTTTTGTCACCTGCAGCTGGAACTGCTGGGATGCCAGGAGAGATCTTGCTTCCTCAATCATGGCATCCTCCTTGGAAGAGGTGGGCTGCTTTGTGCAACTTGTCGGCTGAATAACTATCTGGTTCTCGGGGGATGAGGGAATGAGGGAATGAGCCCTACATTGAACCAGCCCCTTGTGGCTTCCTCTACGATTCGCAAGTTCTGTCAACATCGGACATCCACAGAACATGAAACCACAGCCACTTTTTTCAGTCGCTGTTGCTGTTTTTTGGGGTAAAGTGGATGGACAAAAGCGATACCACGCGCTCTGCGCGCAATTCGCTGCCGCACTCTGTGGTTTCGGCTCAGCCCGCGATGTCAGCGTCGCCCCGGGTGCTGGGACACGAGGTTCGCGCGGCTGAGACACGCGGAAAGTGTCGGGGTGTCATTTTTGGGGCCACACCGAAGCATTGCCTGGCTTAGCTGAGCTGTTTAACTTTTGCCGTTTTGGGTTTCCGTCTTTTTACTTGTCAGCCGGCAAGAAGTTTCAGTTCTTGCAAGGGGGCTAAGTCTGGTCCAGCGTTTAATAGGTCTGTCTTGTTTGAGATGGTACCCTTTGCAGGTCGGTTTTAAGGGACACCAAAAGGACCCCCCCCCCCATTGTTTGGGGGGTGGCGCGATTTTGACGCAAAAAACAATGGCTGTTTTGGTACCTGATGCCTTCTAAGGAACCATACGCAACGGGTTGAGGAAGTGATGCGCGTCACCACTAAGAAGCTGATCCATTAGGATCGGAATCCCACAGTTGAAATCCATTTTCAGGGGGTCTCCCTTGTTAACCCAGTTGCCCAGTGGATTCGATTCCGCCCCGTTTTTTTCCAACGTGTTTGGGGGTTCGGTTCCGATTCCTTAAAATTATGTTTGTTTCACATGGCCACTGGGCATCTGAGTTAAAGGAGCATGGTCCTCCAGGCCCCTGTGAGGTTCCATGTGGATGGAAGTGTGAGTGTAAGGCTTGATTGCTAGGCAGCGGACCTTCAGACTTGAAGACTTGTTGGTTGAAATGAGGGGTTTCCATTCCACCCACAAAAAGTTGTAAACTTGTTGCAGAGGGGTCAACAGCAACCAACACGGTAGGATATTAATTTGGGGTGGCTTCCGAAAATTTGCAGCCGGAGTATGTGTGATGGTTTAGGTTTTCACACCAGCCCTTGTGTTGTTCAGAACAAACCAAAGTAGAAATCAAGCGGTTCCTGGATGAGGGTTTTGATGACTCAGCCCATTTAGTTGCTGGGCGGAGTTTTTGGGGTCTCCTCCGAAACAACTTTATTATATCTTAGGGTAGGGCAACTATGAAATATGGATTTTCAGTGTACCCCTTTTTCGTGGACAATGCTTCCTGCATTGTTCAAGTCGGAGTTGGAATTGGAATGGAAAGGGATTGGAGGCGTTGGTGTTGAACAGCAAATGTTTACAAAAGAAGGCAATGCTCGCCTTGGACTCTCTTGTTGGGTCCGAGTCCGCGGAAAGGTAGCCTTGGTCTTAGGGAATCGGGGAATTGATCCTCCAACCACTATGGTTCCTGGGGATAGTCTCACGTTTTGGACAGTACTTGGAAAAAAACAAACAGCCGGCGGAGCCTGGCAGCTTCTGTTTTTGGGCTGCAGAGCACGGTCACCGGGCAATTGGATACTTGGCCACACGTGTAGCCCGCGAGGCTTCCGATCATGAAGCATCCGCACGACCAGCAGCTCGACCAAAGAGAGGGTGGATTCCACTACACCGGGTTCCGCAAAAGTTGTGTCCAGACGTCTTTGCGGGGCGTGGGCGGGATTGGGGCCAGTGGGGAGATCCACTGTTCTGGGGCATTCCATGAACCAGCGCAACACGTGGCCATCCATGAGTTTTAACATGGCCGGCTGGCTGCAGTGAGGAGATACATTCTTCCAGCCCAGTTATCCCCCAGTCAACCCACTTAAACCCCCAGTGGACCCCCCATTAACCCCCGATGCAAACCCTTGTAACTAGTCGGGTTTACAGTTTACTAACCTTTCAGCTTGATAAACCTCTCCTTTGGCTACCTCTTGACCCCACGAGCGGTTTTCTCTAGAAACGTCGATGGCACCGAGCGCGACACATGCACTCACTCCCTGAGTTTATTCAAGCTTTAGGCCTTTTTGGGCTTGGGACATGCTAGTGACAAACCACAAGTTTAGCTACTTTTTGGGGCCAATCAACTCAGGAAGTGAGTTGTTTGTGTGGTTTTATCAAGCAGTTTGGATAATTACATTCTCTGGCCAGTCCACACGATGAAAAGTAGTGGTAAACACAAAGTGTGATTACTTTTCAATGGCCAAGCCACTCGATCGCCGACATTGTCTCTTTTTGCCAGCGGCAGTTGCAAGAACCGGAACCGGTTGGGAGCAACACTTGCAGGTTGCAGCTGGTTGGCTTCATTTGGTGGATTTCAGCTTTTAAACCTTTATGTCACGGGGGGTGGCCTACAAGTAGTCAACAGTGGGTTTGCTAAGGGATTTCCTGTTGGTTTTCCGCTTCAAAACCGATGTCCCTCATATGTTTGGACAGTTTCCTTTGGGGACAGTTTCCTTTGGGTTTGCCGATTGATACCGTTATGGAGCGTCACCCTGTCTTGTCGGCAGGCGACCCACATGACATTTCCTTTTAGTGACCCTCAGAGACACGGCTTTCCCCGCTGGGGGAAGGCCATGAAGTTCCGCGGGAAACCCCGTGACCTCCGTTTGGGCTAGACTTCGGATGCCACCACCCTCAGTCTGGCCTCATTATTTTACCACGATCAAAGTCACCCCCCTTCAGTGGTGGGTTAAGGGAAACAACCAACCATTTTCTGACTTTGAAAGCCCCCAGAAACCGTCAAAATTGGTATATGGGTCAAAATAACACCACCAGGAAACCGCATGTTTTAGTCTTTGGTTCCATTTATCAGGGTTCCATTTTGGGTACGCATTTTTGACCCACAGCCAAATCCTGACCCCAGTCAGTGCAAAAGCGGCGCACGTCGGGCCTTCCGCGCCTCAGGCCACTTCCTTGGCGAACCCGGAGGACGTGCCGTCTGCCCTGCCTCCGGGCAAGGCGAGCGCGCGAGTCAGACCGCGATCAAGAGCAAACGCTTAAATTTACTTCAAGGGGAATAGTGTGTGTTTTTCAATGTCTCCAAAACCCCAATTTAGCACCCAGGTTAGACCCAATTTGTTTTCGCTTTTGTTGGAGTTTATTTGGTTTCATGATTGAGTCGATATGTTTGAAGCTTCCCCTATCACGAGAGATGATGACTTCTAAGAACAACTTGGGGTGTCCTAAAACTGTGCAAGCCCCGAGAACCCCACCCAACCCCTCCCCAGCCTAGGCCGTCCTAGACTCACCTGAGATACCAAGGGACCGTTCTGCTCTCCTCACGACATGACCCCTCGACTCTCTGAGCAAAAGGTGAGGTCTGCAACGAGCAAAACGGACAACGCACAGAAAGCTCCTAGTTAAACCCTCAAATGCCGTCAACTCAGGCAGCAAAAGCAGCCTCAGCAAAGATGAATCAAAGACAGGGGTCGACTCGTTCCCCGAGACGTCGCAAACCCAGGCTTTGCAGGCAAGTTGGCGTTCAGACTCCCCCATTTGCTCCTCACCTTCCATTTGGTTAAGAATGTTGTTTATTTCCCCCTGTTGGTTTTAAAGGGAATCTATCACTACTGGACACGTTTTGTATTTTTCCAGGGGACTTAAGCAAATGGAGGTTACACTGCCCACATAGAGGCTCGTATGGCAAGGGCGAACGCATCAAGGAACTGCAACCGCAAGCCTCGCCGGGTCATGGGTGGTTTTTTGTTTAGGAGGCTACACTGTGAGATGGTTTCAATAGGCCAACAGGCAGCCACTGGATTCTCTTTTTAAGAGGTTCCCATCTCTGGCCGTGGGCTCAAAAATAAGGCAATCCCAAAATTGGGGGAGCAAGCTAGTACCTGGAATGGACGATTGAATTTGTGGTCATGTCCTGGTGGTGACCCCTATTCTAAGCCACCCATATTTTGACACTTCACAGAAATCGCTGTCATGTTTCTCGGCTGCGGACTGGTTCGCGAGGTGAAGTTTCTCGCCTTCTTCTTGGTGTTCCTGCTATGGGCCCCTTGGGCCCAAGAGTTTTGGAAGGCCGCTTTCGTCTGGGAGGATTGGAAGGAAGGTAAGCGCGTCGAGTGCTACTCTCGGTGTAGCAGGTTTGGTTGCTATTTTTTGCGGGCGGAGGGGAAGACGTTCGTTGAACATGAGGTCGCCAAACCACGCGACTTGTTTGCTCTTTTAAAGGTCCAGCAGCCAAGCAGAGGTGAGGTTGTGTCCAGGGAACCTTTGGGCAGAGGTTGGCACGAGTTCATGTCCGGCAGTGATGTTCAAACAGAAAGACCTTTGGTGTTGTTTGTTGATTTGGCTTTCCTGGGCTTGCATTTGGTTGGGTTGCTTACCAGTTTGACGCAGCGAGAAACACCCGTTTGAAGGAAATCTGCTTCCAAACTCGTGCATTTGCCCTTAGGGAGTCATTGATCCATTCTAGGACTCATTGATCACTTCTGAAGGGCGGCAAGTAGAACCTGCGAGGGAAGTTGCTGAACAGTTTGACATTTGTCCCATAGGGCTTCATCTATCCCAAGCGGTGCGCAGTGGATTTCCTCCACAGGGACGGCTTTTAAGGGGGCCCTTGTTGGCCCAAAGGTACTGGTCCCTTTGATATTTTTCCTTTCACAGTGTGGTTTGAGTTGTTGGAACATTTCTTTGCCCCAGTGGGGTATCTCCAATAGTGCCGTGTTTACCCTCCAACACAGACTTCCCCCAGTGAAGCTGTACTTGGCTGGCGGGTCTCGGGGGGTCTCATAGACCTCAGACGTGCATGGTAACGACGCTCAACTTGGGCTCGGTGATAAGGCCCAACTCTTCTGTACACAAACTAGGTCCCCCAGTAGTGCCCTTTTACCTTTTTTGGGGGAGGGTTCCCCTACTAAAATAGGCTACACCCTTATTCTAACCTCTCTACTGGAGGACCTAGCAAAAGGAATAACATGTGTCATGTGGATGTTTCTCACCATTGGGCACCTCTCTTAGCGGGAGCCCTTCCGGTTCATGCCCAAGACTCCTGGTGATTCGGACTGATGCCTTAGGTAGGAGGATGGGGCGCCATCGACGTGCTGGTCACAATGATCAGCAGCTTGGTTCGATGCATTGGCGCACTTGTGTGGCACTGAGGAGTGTCTCTCCCTCAGTTGTTCAGTGGCACCAATTTGTTTTCCTTTGTTTTGGGTGGCCCACTAAAAATGGAAGCTTCCCAAAAAAAGGTTCCCTTTTTTTTCAGGGTCACTGAACAACTGAGCTCCCTCTCTCTCGCTCTCTCTTTCATGCTGCTACTCGTAGCCCTGTTGTGCTTTGAACAGGGGTTCCTATATTCCCTTTGTAAGGGGCAAATGTCGGGAGCCCGGTTTTTCAGGGAAAGTGAAGCAAAGTCGCCCACTTGGAGGATCTGTCTGTTCCTCTCCAACATGCGCCCAATCAAAAACAAACAACCCCCAGAACCCAGCTGCCCTTCTTTCAACTGTTCTTGTTTGGAGGGGGTGTGCCCGGGTGTGCCACGTCAAAACACTACCGACCCAGAGCGCCGATTCTTTCCCATGGACATCCACGGGGATCCGATGCCCCGGGGGACGAAAGACGTGGATTTCAACTCTTTGGCCTTTCAAGGCCCATGGGGCCTGGGCTCAATCAACTAAATCCCTCCCCCCACTGCAACCCCCCCCCCTTGATGGGATGTGTCCATCAGATTCGGCTCGCGTGGCTCCGGGAGGCAAGGACAACAACAACTGGAGCTTGGCCTTATACGGGGCCGCAGCCTGAGTTCGACTGCGCTATGGGAGCTGGTCTGGTGAGCTGGTGGTGTTTGTCAGCGAGTGATGCAGGACTTGGGTGCCTGGGACCACCAAACGCTGCGGGACCGATTAAAAAAACTCACAACCAGAATATGCATGGATGTGTGTGTGTGTTGATGTGTGTTGCGTTTGTTTGTGGTCTTAAAGGGACATCAAAAAGGAACACTGCTATTTTCCGGGTCCGATTCCTAGAAAAGAACACCCCAAGGTCACAAATCGCTGAAAACCGCCCTTCGGGTGGGCAAAGGCACCAACGGCCCCAAATGAGGTCTTGGGACTTCAGGTACGTCCTTAGCAGGTACCAAGGGACCATTTCCCTAAAATAAAGCGGTGATTTCCAATTTCAGGGCCGTTTCAGGGTCCAGGCACCAACCATTTTGGAAGAGGTTCCGAACCAAAAAAAACACATCCCAAAAATCTCGCAGCCCTCGGATACCTTTGAGGCTCGCTTGAGGGTCCAGGTACCTTTTTGTTTGGAACAGGGGGCTCATTAAATCACGACCAGGAACTTGAAGGCCACCCAGGTTCTCCACGTGCGCCTGGCGCCTTGGACCCTTTATTGAAAGAGGGCCTTCGGCACCGCAAACCAAAACACGGGGACCCTCACAGAATTCCCCTCAAAAAAGGTAAGTCACCAACCAAAATGTGGGGGCCATAACGCATTCTTGCAGGGTACCTGGACCCTCAAAATTGGTTACGAACGTGGAATTTGCTTCGTTCTTCGACTTGTCCTCACTTCAGTAAAGTACCGAAATACCCTCTCGCCAATTACGATTGGCTTGGAACTGAGACGCAGGTGTTGTTGCAAATAACCCATGTTTAAGTGTAGTTTGAAGGTCCAGGAAGGTCTTTGGCCCCACATCAAGCAAATCCACCCAAAGAAGCCTTGCACTCTTTGTAGGCCGAGGTTGCTTCTCCTTTTAACTGAAAGAAAGTTGATTGCTTTCTTTTCAGTCGGGGGGAACATGGGAATGACATCCTTCCCCCAAAGCAACATTGGGGACGAGCACCGCTCCCTAAATCAAAAGTGTGCATGGCGATGGGTTAGTGCTGAGTTTGACATGCCAGGAGCAAGTTGGGCGCCAAGTGTTCATGCACCATGGTTGATGTCCCTTCAAGAAGGCCAAACACGCATTGACATGTTTTGCAGTTGGAAGAACTGGGAAACCTTGACCACCGCAAAGGCAAACGAAGCACAGCGGTCAGGTTTTTGTCGAACGAGCAGATGGCACAAGTGTCAGTTTTGTTTTTTTTGATGTTATGGGTCAAACAAAAATCACCAAGGGACCGCAGGTCTTAGGGCTTGGTTCCATTTATCAGGTAACCCATTTGGGGATTACCCCATGTTTTGTTTGAGCCCACCGGCGCACCGCCATGTATTTCTCAAACGCACGCCGCTTTTGCAGCACGCCAACACGTCAAAACGCCTCGCCGATCCCTAGGGCTTGACGGTACTGGGCTATGTGGGTTTGCGGTGCCTGGCGCAGAAATACCGAGGCTCGCGGGATCGCTTTCCAAATCGCGTTCGGGGATGTGCCTGTCCAGTGACCAGGCCCAAATTAACTCTTATGCAGCCCCATCCCTCCCTCCCTTCCCCCTCCCTCCCCATCCCTCCCCATCCCTCCCTGTGCCACGGCTTGGTTGTTCACACGCCCCGTCTCCTGCCGACAGGCTACGCCATGCTCGATGAGATTTGAGACACCGAGACGAGCACAAGAACTCCGGTCCCTCGAGTGGCTCGGCAAGCGAGCGAAGGATGCGACAAGGGTCAAACCACTCCCCCCCATTCGGGGGGTTGGGTTGGTAGTGGTGATTCGGACAAATATGTATTATAATTCGGACAACACCACTGGACGGTTTTCGGAATCTAAGGACTAGGACTTGACATTTGTTTTTTGTTTGGGACAACCACTGGACAGGTTTGTAAGGAAACCATGACCATGCCCTCAGGAGTTTCGTGTGAGAAAAGTCCGGGTCTACTGTTGGTCTTGGGAGGACATCCCATGTTTTTTCCAAACCGTGGGGACAACCGGCTTCCCGTAGGTCACCTGGAACCTGATTTCGAACCCATTTTAAGGTGCACTCGTATTCTGGGTGTTTGCAAAAATCAGTGACCCTCCTTTTGGTTGCGGTCCTTCATTTTTGGACCCCCCCAAATACTTTGGCATTTGTTGTAGTGAAGCGGAAGACATGGGTCACATGCACAGCATGGCCATTAGAACACCGGACATTGCTCGCCAAAGCTACGCGTACCTGGACCCGAAGGAACTACCCTTAAAAAAGGCTCAAGCGGGATTTCAGCCCATAATTGTTGGGGCAAGAATCTTGCCCCAACAATTCCGGGCTGAAATGCCACTTGTAATGGAACTTTGAGGGTCTAATATCGACTGTGGCTCATGTGAATTCTTCGATTTGCTGTTCCGATTTTGATGGCTCCATATTGCTCCATGTTCGGGGTTGCCTTAAATGCGGATGGCGAGCCCAAGTGGGGCGCTCGCTGGTTTTCGTGTTTACATGGGCCATGTTGACACCCGCAATCTTTTCTTGCTTGTCTTTGTGCAAAACAGCTACTGTAATACAGTTGGTTCCTCGCAGAAGCACAACAAGAAGCACATGGTTAGTTTTTGTGTTTCTCATGTTTTCAGGACCCCCTGCCAACCCTTTTTAGCAGAGCACCTCTTGCAGGGCCGTTTCTGAGGCGGTTCGAGAAGCAAAAAGGTCAGCGTGAGGGCAATGAGGGCTGCGGTGTTCAAGTCCCCGCGCGCTCCCGCGCGCTGAGCGTCAGCGCGCGCGCGTCTCCTCACCCCGACTTCGGAAGCGAAGTCCGCGGACCGCGGAGGTCGAAGCTGCGTGGGTCAAAAGAAGGGCGCGTGACGCAAGTTGGACCTTCAAACACTTGGGGTTGGACCATTCTGGTGGCAAACAAACAGTTTGGCGATGTTTGGCTACTTGGCCAGTCCGCTCGATCTGAGAGCCATAGCTGAAGGATCGGGTCTTGGATCCCCGACAAAGTGGTCTTGGGCCCAAGATAGGGCATGTGATTGGATTCCTGAGTGGGCTTTGAAAGCACTCAGACACCAGGAGGGGCGTCCGCAGATGTGAAGGACATCTTTAACAGTGGGGATGTGGAATCTCATTGTGGCATGATAGAAGGGTTGCAAGTTGGTTTCAACTGGTCCTGTGCGATAGTCATATATTTTTGAAAGGGACCCTCAAAAGGATGTTTGTCTTTAGGTTTGCCTTTCAAAACCACAAAAAAAGTAGCGTCAAATAAAGACACACCCGCATTACAGTGACGGACACACACTTAGAACGGTTTTGGGGATTTTCTTTTGCCAGCAGGTACTTGTTTCGTTTCTAAGTGATGTCCCCAGCAGCTATAACCTCCACCCCATCCCTCCCCCCCAAAAGCGGCGGTTTGAAGTCGACGAACAGGTGGCCCGCTCCGACGCATCCTTGCCGGCGCTGGCGGCCGTGCTGCAGCCCGGCAAAGACGCGTGCGTCGGACGCTTTTGTTGGGGCAGACGGGGATGTGAACCCCAAGACCTCAGGGTGCCGGGACCCTCAAATTGTGGTTTCAGGATTTAGGGGTTTAGTTTCCAAACCAGGAACGGTTGGACTTTTAGCAGAGGATTTGGGAAGACCCAAGAAACTACCTTTAAATGTTCAAGTCCCTCCAAAAGTGATGAATTGGGACCCCCCCTTTTCATCAACCAGAGGTTTATCAATCCGAGGTTCCCGTCATTGCCACAAATAGATGGTTTGGCTTATCCCTGTTTAATGGTTTGAGGGTCCAGGTGTGTTTTCAGGGTATTGTGTCAGGTAAGCCCTAGTTGGTGGCTTGGATTGGTGGGGTTTGAACCTCTGGTTCTTGTGTGTAAATGGGAAGCCATCCCCTCCAAACACCAGGCCAGATCGCCTAAAAACGGAGGCTGATATCGTGGGCTTTGAAAGGGACTTCTGAAAGGGCAAGACACAATCAGCCCCCAACAATCAGCCTCAAAGGGGTGTAACCGACTTTGTCCTGAAATGGACTTTGTTGGGTCGGTTACACATTGTGGACTTTTCCAGGGGTGTAACCGACCCAACAACCCCCCACAACTTGATTTCGTAGGGCTTCACCGCGGTTTTTTTCTCGCATCCAGCAAGCGGGCAAGCAGATAAAAATATGGGCGGTGTGCACACCTTTCTGGGGCTTGATGTGTCCTTTCGGAAGTGGGGTGTTGTTCTCACTTCGGGAACACGGGCTTTCTGTTTTTGTTGGGTTGGATCATTTTAGTGGTAACCAAACAGTTCCTGGACTTATTCTGGCACAGGAGGTGAGCAGCATCGTTGTGCTGTTTACTAGTTACTTGTTTCACATGTGCTTTGTCACCTGTTTGTGGCAAGGGGCAACCAACACGAGTTCTGACGTACAAACGGTTGTTATGGTCAAGTTGTTGCCTGGGGGACGGTCTTCGTTTGGTCCGAACAAGACCTAAGTGTAAGTTCAGGTGGCTGGCTGTTGGGAGGCTGTGTGTTTATATAGGCGGTGTACGTAGTGGAACACCTCCACGCCGAGCCAACGTCACTCACCATGAATACCAGAAGTGGTATGTATCCGTCACAACGTCCACAACCCACCGGCAAAAATGAGCTTGAATGCATGGAACTGTTTTGTTTTCTTCTTGTGGCAGGATTGGGCAACTTTTGATTGACCAACCAGAACCAGAATCCGCCTGTAAACGGGAACAATGCATCGAGGTTATCTAAACCACTCGCCATGTTTACAACAGGGTCCCAGTCCCGTTTGGCTCTCCCAGCTCCAAATTGGCATATGGTTCTATACACACACCATGTTGAATTGAAAAGCGGCTGTGGTTTGGTTCTACTCCCACCCCGCTCCTGCCCCCACCCCCTACCCCCGAGTTTCCTTTGGAGAGTGGTCATTTGGTTTCACCCCCCGCCCCCACCCCCGGGCGCATTTCTCCCTACGGGCGGGCGCCTTCTGGATGTTTCGCTCGCTCGCTCGCTCGCTTCTTTTCCGCAGGCTTGCGGCCAGCTGCCTCGGTGGGTTTCTGGCGCTGTGCCAAGTGCTCAGAGCCACTGTGCGCCACGACATCCTGTGGATGCCCGAGGCGGAGAGCTGGCATCGAGTTGAGGGCGATGGGGATGAAGAGGGCCCCCCCCATTCACCAACCACCTGGAGTCTCCTTCTGAGCGAATAGGTCCATGACCCCGTTACTTTGGGGTAATGACCCAATTATGTTTGGGTATTGACCCCATGATTTCGGTAATGACCCCATTTTTTAAGGGCCATGGAGACTCCAGCCAGGGGTTTATTCATCCGAGTTCCCATCATTGTCCTGTGGATGCCCGAGCCGCATCTGCTGAACAAGAAGTGCTCTTGATTGGGGTCTTTGTTTTCGTTGGGGGAACACTAAAGGGTGGTTCCGATGACCCTTTGTTGGCTTTGGCTGGAAACCAACAAACGGTCAGTTTGCAATCTGGACACCCTAAAACAGCCTCCCCCTTTGTCTGGAAAGGGGCAAGCCTGAAAACTGGCCCCTTCTTTTGACGCTCCCGTTTTTGTTGGAAGCACAAAACAGAGTGCAGTGTGTTGCCTTCCTGCTTGATTGCTACTGTGTTGCATCTTCAGACTCAAACTGTTTGGTTGAAATCAAGGGTTTGCTATTCGACAAACAGCAAACAGATGAGCCTCTTGCGGAGGGGTCGTTGCAGCAACTCAGTTTGGTTCACAAACAACAGCGCTGGGACCCAGACACGTCGCGCAGGACACTGGCAGTCTAAAGCGGCAGCAGGACTTTGGCCGGTACTGCTCCGGTCTCAGAGGCAAACAAATGCGAGTAGTGGAAACGGGAGTCCTTAAATATGTGGGTGGGTGTTTTTTGGAGGGTGCCCGTTTGTGGCTTTAATATCGAAACTTGGAAACCACTTATTCCGGGGCTCCACTGCTTAATTTGACATCACACATCGGGCCAACATCACTCTTTGAAGTGAGTTTCTCTTTGAAGAGGTGATGTCGAAGGGGACAGGTATTTGACAACATGGATGTGGCGTTTTCTAAGGTATCCGGAGCCTCAAACGCCATAAAACTGGTTGACATAGCAACCCAAGATTATGGTTGCTGTTTTTGGGGGGTTTGGGTATTTTGAGGGTCCAGGTCGTCCATTCTTGGAATGGCCACCCAACAAAACTCGCCATTTCGGGGCTCCCCAAATTTTGAGACGCACCAACCCCCGAATCGACCCCAAATCGAACCGCTAGCCATCGCTGAGGCGACACCCGCTGTGACCAGCTCACCTCGCGCATCCACGAGGCCTCTTGGCGGTGCTGCGCCGGAGCCTTGGCGTTGCTCGGCGCCGAGCCCCAAGAAGGTGATCTGTTTTGTTATACCTCAGTTGTTCAGTGGCACCCTTTTTCCCTTTTTTTGGGGTGCTGCCCCACTAAAAATGGTCTTCCCCAAAAAGGGTTCCCTTTTTCTTCCAGGGTCAACTGAACAACTGAGATACATGTCCTTTGGGCAAGTGCACTCCCTCAGACGAACAGCCGGACGCTTCTCGAAGCCAAGCCGGAAGCCAGCCGCGGAGCTTCCGGAAGGAATCGCCTGGGGGCGTTTTTGGGGGGCAACGAGACCAACGGCGTCCCCGGCGGGCCCAGCTTGCCAGGTTCGGCCGGGGTCCGTTTCAGGCCGCCCGGTTGGCCGTCGAAAAGCTGAGTCCGGTTTCCTTCTTCGTGGAACTCGAAGCTGTCAGTCAAGAGCTTTCACTCCCGTCCAGAGACTGTTTTTCAAAGTTCCAACTTAGTTGGAATCCTTTTTCAGTACATCGTCTTTGGATCCTTGGAGAAAGGGTATGTGGTTTTCCACTAGTATGCTCCTTCACCGACGAGAAAGCACTCTGTGGATGGAGAAGTCCACTTTGCACCAATTGGCCATCGGTAGGTGTTCAAAGGTCCCAGGGTATCATCCCTTCCAGCTGGTACGGCGTGGATTTTGTTCCTCCGGAAACACAACAAACAACCTCAAAAAGGCTTCCTCATCCCTCTTCAAAGCAAGACTACGCCCGCCAGGACTTCCATTTGCTGAAGAACATGTGCTATTTGTTCCTTGTTGGTTTTCAATTGAATCGATTTCGCTACTGGACATGGTGTTTGTTTTTCCTGGTGCGAAAAAGCGCATGGAAGAGGATGTGTTGTTGTTTCGGCCATCTTCCTCGGCCGCCGGCCTAGGCCTCGCTTCTTCCGCTGCGCTGGGCGGCCACGGTGGCAGATGTGGTGCCGGTGCGCTTGGCAAAGCGCTCAGAAAAAGAGCGTCGGGCAGAGGGGATGTTCAGCGGGCCGAAGTTTGATCCTAAGGCTCACTCCCGGAGACTTTCACTTTTCGGGGTTGGACCATTTTTGGTGGTAAACTAAGATGTTGGACTTTTTTGGGCCGATCTACTCAGGAAGTGAGAAGGTTGGTTGGTGAAGGGAAACCGCGGGATAAATAACCTGGTCGATTAATAGCGTGCCGAAACGGGGGATTTATTAGTCCGGGGTTAACATTGACCCCTTTTACTTGCATTTACCAGCACGCCCAGCGACCCTTGTTTTCAGTTGTGTGAAAGTGCTGTCAAACTACGATCACTTCTGCGAGAACTGTGAGCGGCTGTGCTCGCCCCCACTGTCCACTTTCCCAGTTTTCTGAGCTTAAGGACTGTCCGGCATAGTTGCCTCCTGAAGACGTCTGAATTTGGTCAAGCACCTGGTAGGGCGCCTAAAACATGGGCCAAGAATAGGGTAACCCCAAAATGGAACCCTGGCGAGACCCTGGTGGAAAATGTTTGACCCAAGGCCATTTCTGTACGTGGTATAAAGCAACATAGGACAACGCGACACGGAGCCACGCGGGGCGACACGGAAAGGGACGCAGGCAACACGAACTGACGCGCAAGCGACACAGGGCAACTCCATACCGGAAATCGCACGTCACACGGGCGCCACGCAAGCAGCACGGAGTGACATGCACGCGATGTGGAAGCGACATGCATTCTGCAGCCGAAGTGCACTTCGGGCGGGCGACATGGGGCAACAGTCAACACGCAGGCGAAAGGCAAGCAACGCGCAGGCGATACGGGGCGACATGCAAACGACATGCAAGCGACACAGGCCAACACTCAAGCCATGCGCGGGCTGCCAAACGTTCTGCAACCGATGCAAAGTTGACTCGCAATGTATCGCCTCGTGGCGACATGCGTTTGAGGGTCAGGTTTTCTGCAGAGCTGCGTGCCCGCTGTGTTGACTTTGGCTGTTGTTCATAGTGGAGATCATGCGAATCACGAGTTTTTAAGTGTTTTATATTTAGTCCATGTGTGTGTGTTTTGTTAGTTTTTTTTCCCCGGTAGTTGAGGGGAACCGATGTCAAATCCACTTGTCGGGTTTGGGACGTGGAATCGACCAACCAAGCATCTAGCCAGAGCGGATTCCGTTTGCCACATATAGGTAAGCTTTGTTGTCTCAGATGTTGAAGGGAGGTTCCCTTGGTCACCTACTCCGGTGCTTCCAGTTATCACTCTAGTAGGCAACCAATTACTTTTTTTGCATGATGGCTTCCTTATCTTCTAGAATGGTAAGTGGAAGCGCATGGTACTGTACCGCATAATAATTGAATCTTTGGGAAGCTTGTTTTGTGCAAACTCACTTGTTAAAAGCGCATCGACTTTTTGACCTTGTCCGCTGTTGGTCTACTTTCGTCAAGGTTCCAAAAGGTTAACCTTCAATTTCCGACAAAATGAAGGGACAGAGTCCGTGAGTGTTTTTACCCGAACGGTGTGTCTACTAAAGGGTTCTTAGAGAGAGTAAAGGGCTGGGGTAGATGAGACGAATTTGGTAGTCGGCCCATTGGGCTTTTCTGAGGAAACCCCCCATGTCCAGTCCCTGAACAGTCAGCCTGAACTCCGCGCCGCAGGTGCCTCGCAATGCCGGCAGGAGCGGCTTGGGTTCGATTTGCAAATCGATCCCCAGCCCTCCCCCCCCCAAGTCGTGCAGAGGGGTTCCTGGACCCTGGGGATTGTACCCCGTAAATTTTGGAGCATTTGTTTAAGGGCAAGTTGTTCCAGGTATCCCATGGACCTATTAGGGTCTGATTTGCAACAACCAAAGTTTGGGGCGGATATGTTGCGAGCCCAGACCCGAAGAAGATAGAAGGACAATGCCCTCAAGAAGGTGGTTGTAGACCCCAAGTGTCCATACTGGGGAACCCCAGTAAAGGGGGTCCCCCTCTTCGTGGGACAAAAGGGGTCTCTTTTACCATGAAATGTGGTTACCCTCCCACCACAAACACTGAACCTCACAGGGGGTCCTGGAAAACTATTTCCGTTAAACGGGTTCCCCTCAACCCCTCAAAATTCTAAAAACAAGAAAAACATCATGTTGGGGCACCCTTCCTCCGATTCTCCCCGCATGTTTATGGGTAGTTTCTTCGGGCCCAGATAGTCTTTCACTATCCTGAGGTGGATCTTCGGATTCGCTTGCAAACCGTCTCAATTTCGCAAGGCACCAAGGGTACCTTGCGATGTACTTTGACCCCCTGGGGCCTGGGACACAAAATCTAACGTTCTGATGCAGAGGTACATCTAGAGCAAGGGTCTAAAACACCCGTTTGCATATCTAAAAGAGCATGTAGCGTATTATAGATGCCTGGACCCTCAAACTATCCTTAAAAAGGGGAAGCCACGCATTTTTGGGTTTATATGAGCAGCTTGAGGGTCCAGGTACCCTTCGACTGGCCCCTTTAAAGGAGCGGACTCGGGTTCCATGTCGAAGCGAAGGAAGTTGGCCATTGAGGAGGACGAGGCCGGAGCGAGTTCCACAAGCCATGGGGCCGGGACATCATGTTGTACATGCGTCTATGTACCCTCCCACCAGCTAACATGGTTTGGTTCACAGACCCCTGTAGAAAGACGACTTTCCTCTTGGAAAGGGCCTTTTTGCACTTCCATCTTAGTTGGTGGGAGGGATTGGATTGGGTTAAATTGGATGGATCGATCAATCGATCGATAGCTGGACATGTTGATACATTGATATTGTTAACATGTATATATATATATATATATTGCACATGCATATACCCATACATTGTTTACACACACGGCTGTTGCATTGACTGTTGCATTATACATGCTACTCGTGATACACGTGTCCGACACAGCGTGACAGCTTTGAGCAGCTGCTCTCGCGATGAAAGTTATGTTCTGCGCAGGTGTGCACCCTCACCCATAAGGTCCCTCCAAGGAAATTCTCCAGGAAGTTGCTTCAAATGGAATCAATTTCACTGGAAAGGCAGCTTCAGCACATGGAAGAAAGGCAAACCCAAAGGAACCCGTCCACTTTGGTTCTGGGTCTCCGAATTGAAACACAGGCCCAGGCCTTGTGGACCCTATTGGATAGAAGGGAGCGCGGGTAGCTGGAATTTTCACTCCGGGAGGTCCGTTCCGGACTTGATCGCCACTTTTGGGGTCTGGGCCATTCTGCTACACAAAAAGTGGTTTACATGTTTTGCCCAATCGGCTGAGTGGACTCCAAACGTTTTGGGAGTACCATTTCCGTGGTAGAGAAAGTTCGCTTACATTTGTTTGGCCAATCCACTCAGGGGGTGAGAATACGAAAACTCCCGGTTCCGCCCGAATCTGGCGGAGGATTCGGAGGGCCAAGAGCTGCTACGAGGACTTCAGCGTTCGATCGGGCCGGCTGAAAAAGTCAAGCCCCTGGTACAGTGAACTATCTAAAAAATTGGGAGATTGCCCCAACATAATAGGGTGGTGTCTCTTTATAAGGGTAGTTTGAGGGCGGAATTGTTCGCGGGCTTCCTGCCTGCAATATGCAGGGCAACTGTTCGGCTTCGAAAGGGAGGCTGACAGGAGGATGTTTACACAGTTGGTTGCCACCCTGCCAATTGCCACGTTTTACAGTTCGGAGACCCTAAACCGGGTGAGTTGCTGGCAAGACCTTTGGCGGTGGGCCAGGGCTGTGAATTTTAAGAGTCGGACTTCGGTTGGGTGACACTGACTTGAAATCACAGCGAATCCATCAGATCCAACCTTTTGGTTTCCCGTTTTCGGTTCAGGTCCATGTTGAGTGAAGGTTCCAAAAGCTCAACCTTTTATTTCTAGGCCCTCTCAGACCCTTCATCCTGACAAATGGTCCAAAGCATCCTGACGGAAGGAGAGGCGGAGGGGCCCGGGTTCAAGGCGCCGCCGGCCACCAGGGTCTGGGGGGGGGGGGGCGCCGACTTGTATCCACTTTGGGATGGTCCTAAACGGGTGTCTCCTTTCTTTTCGGATTGGTTTTGCATGCGCTTTGTGGTGCTCAAGGAACAAACAAAAGGAACAACACCATTTGTTGGGGGGTGCCTTTTTTAAGAGAGCCCAACACAGATCACCAACGTTGTTCAAGTTGCCTTTGATGTTTGAAAGGGGGTATACCATCACCCTGTGAAGGGACCCCTTTCAATAGGGTGACATTGTGGGGGATTGACGTTGCAGGATTGCACGGGATCCCTTTTTGTTTTCCCAATCACCCCGTCAGGGTCGCCTGTGCAGGGTGCCCGCATTTCTGACGACTACGTCTGCGCCTCAGAACCCGACGCTGGGCAGGAGCGAAAGCCACAACTGGACTGAACGTTTTTTGGTGCCCGCTTAAGCTGAAAGCGTGCAGATATATTCTTCTTCGGATTAACGCGGAACCCGAAAAAACGCTATTTGAAGAGGACTTTTGGGTCTCTGAACCCCCAGGCAAGCCACTGTACTGGGTAAGTATAGGTATGGTTAGCTCTAGTTTTACATCATGGTTTCCCCTGGTTACCTAGTATAGTGAGAACTGGAAGAACCGGGGATTTGTTTGACATCCGCGCAACCCATGCTACCTTTTGGTCGAGCCCTAAACGCAGATGGGTTGAAAGAACCAGCAGGTCCCTGTTTCCCGATGGATGCAACGACCTGACGAAGAGCCCAAGTCAACTAGCCACGTGGCCAAAATAGTCCAGCCTTGGCAAGCAAGTCAAAAGCGAGAAGCTGCAAGCTCCAGCCAACAGTCGACGGCTCGGGCAAGTCACCATGCCAACCAACATCTAGTGCCTTTAACAGAAGAGGATTTGAAGATTTGAGGTTGTTTGCTTGCAGCTGCAGCTAATCAGTGACCTTGTTGGGGATGAAAGTGGAGTTGCCCAAAGAGGTCACCCGCAGCGCAATTTATTTTTGGCCTGAGGTGTTCACTGGTGTGAGACAGCAAGCAGGCCGAAGCTGCAACCTCCCGCTTTGGCAGTGCAGCCTTTGCTACCCTTCGCAGAAATGTGTCCGGCAATCGCAGACGCATGGTTTGGTTCCCGTCGGCTTCCCTACAAGCACCTTTCAAAAAGTGGCTCCCCTGATTTGAGACATTAACATGAACATGATATGATGTGTATATTATAGTTCAAGTGTGTGTGTGTGTGTGCGCGATTGTGTCTCGTGTTTTGGAGGGTTTCCTTGTGGTCGATGCATCCAGGGAATTCAAAGGTGAGCCATTCATTTCGTGGTACCTATGGCCCAGGCGCAGGTTCAACCTGACAAAGAAGTAGACGTTCAGGCGCGTGCATGTTTGCCATGCGCAGGGCGACACCGAGTGCTTCAACAACCGGCCGTTGGTCACCTTTAACGGAAGGGAAGCCCTGAGGAGGTTGTTTAAGCAACATATCTGTCAACATGTTTAGTCAATGAGGTGGTCCAACCCTGGCATCTGCCCAAATCATGACGCGATTTAGTCTCATAATGAAGGTCCTTGAGACCATCATCTCATCTCCTTGAATTTGATATTTTGGCCCCATGAAAGTTGCTGCCGCAGTAATATAAGGTAACGGTTTTGGGTGGTCCCCTATCAGTTTTGCAGATGTGTTATCGGTGTTGGGTGCTTGGTTCCCAAGCACGGGTCGCTGTTTCGAGTTAGATGCACACGAGGGTTGATCGAAAGATAATGCCATTTTGGGGAGCTTTTTGTGACCTCCTGTAGGTTATTACAATCGCATTTCTGGCTTTCTTGTTCCTTCGCTCTGCGATAGCTAGAAGGTTGCTCTGCGATAGCTAGAAGGTTGCCACACCTCAACAAATACGCAATGAACCTCTTACAACCCTCTCCAAATAGCCAGGTTTCCTTCTCAAGGTTCCCTGCCTCAACTTTCAGGTGTCCCTCAATTTCCTTTTGCAGTGAACCCCTTGGCAGGTGCTGACCACTGTGGTGCCGAGCCAGCTATGGGCCGGCCTTGACACGGCGCAGGCGCGGCAAACCCCGTGGATGCTTCGGCTCCGAAGCTCTCGGCTTGCGGGCGTAAGGCGGCTCCCAGCCATCCGGTTCCTTAGCTTAGACTGGGGATGGGTGCTTTGTGGGGCTGAAGAAACTTGGTGCTTCTCATCCATGCCATTAGGATTTTATGTCTCCAGTTGTTTTAGTGGTTGGGTTTCCGTATTTAGCCCACTAAAAGTTAAGCTCTTTTAGCGGGGGATCAGAAAACGAACAGCCCAGATCTTTCTCCAATCCTGACTCAATTTGGTTTGAACAAATTCCACGTAACCCCGTTCGAAGTATGTAGGTTTTGCCAAGAAGCACATTTGGGGTAATTTAGGGAGGGTACCCTTTTTGGGTGGCTCATAGGGAACCAAGGGCAAAGCCATCATTTTTAGTGCCCGCCTATGTTGGCACATACCCATTTTGCAACAGCAGCAACAATCCGCGGCTATGTGTTGCAGGTGGGGTTCTACAGCGAGTTGCTGGCGCCTCAGGAAGAGCGACGCCAACGGATCACCCATTTTGTTCAACTTTCAACCGCGATCACCCCATCATGTCCAGGTCTGTGCGGTTGAAAGTTCCACAATTGTGGGTACACTACCAAATCTTTGCCACGGGCTATGGCGCCGCCAGGTGCAACAAGCAAAACTTCACGACCTGTGCACATTCGGCACGCGGATGAGTGTCCAAAATACATTCATGCTTGTCAAGGAGTTTGGTGGTCCAACAGAGAGAACGTGGGTGGCTCGTCTTTCGTTGGGCCCCCCAAAAAGAAAGACAACATGGTGTTGCCCGTTTTTGTTAAGAACATTATTTTTTTGAGCTTGGACCGTTCTAGCGAAAAAAACAACAAGCTCCTGGACTTTCTGGGCAGGGGCCCTTTCTGGCTGTGCCTCGATTCAGTGCCTCACTTACCATTGTCAGGCAAGAGGACGCACCATGTGATTGGGACTCAAAATTGAACCAGGGGACCGCTGGTTTCGTCCATATTTCCATTTACCAGGGCAACCCATTTTGGGGTTACCCTATTCTTGACACACAGCCATGTAAGACCGGGAGTGAAAATACCTGCCTGGAGTCCCCATAAGCCTAAAACATGGGGTCATTTCCCAACAGACAGGGGTCATGACCCCATTTTAGGGTCAGAAGGAGACTCCAGGTGTCCCCACTCGGAGGCACTGGCTGAAGGCGCTCTTCGGCCCCAAGAGCTTGGCACATTTTCACCACGAGGCGCTCATGGGACGCTCGCTCGAGTCGCATCAAGGGGTTTTGGAAGGAGAAGCGTCCAGTGGAGGTTTTAACACAGAAGTGTCAGGATGTTTGGATTCCTCTAGTTTTAGGAATTCTCTATGTTGTTTGACTCCTTTATGTTGGATTCCTGTATTTTTTCGGATTGCTAGTTTTGTGGATTCCTCTATTTGTTTCAGAATGTTTGGACTTCTAAATCCGAAGCACCCCCAGTGTTGACTTCCTCCAACCCAGTCCTTCCAGTTGCCGCGAATTGGGTGGACCCACTGGCAAAAACGTGGTTCATGGTCTTTCTCCACCACAACTGGGCAGCTTCCCCCTCCAAAATGCCACTGGTTTAAGGCTGTAATGTTCGGTCCTGCTGGTTATAAGAGATGATACCCTTCCCACCAGAAGGCATTTCTGGTGACTTGGATCCGTTTCCTGGCCCGTGCCATCTATCCCAGTGCCACCAGTGGCCTGGCACGATCTGTTTTCTTAAAGCCCAGAAAGCACATGGGGTTTGATCAATCCAACACTCCTGGCCCCAAAATGACCAGGGGCAACTCTTTCCATTTAGTGGTGAACGTCATTTTGGTTGTTCCATGGTCATGGGCAAACTTATTCCCCAGTGGTTGTCCCATGGTAAAGGACCTCTTGATCAACCCCCGTATGAAAGAGTCTCTTTTTATTCTTGCTTCGAATCCTTAGTGCCGTCTAGCTTTGGACAACTGAGCGGGGTGATCCGTTTGAAACCATCAAACGGGAGCAAGTTAAGGAGATCCAATCCAGCGCATTTTGGAATGGCACTTAAATCCCCGAAAAAAAGGAAAAAAAAAACAAAAAAAAACGTCATTCTCTTCAGATGCCTTTGTGTGCCTGGACCCTCAACATATTCTTGAAACTCACAATTCCGGGGCAACAGCCCATTTTTTCAGGGTAGTTTGAGGATCCAGGTAGCCGCTATAAGAAGTCCATTCCCAGATGCAGCTGCACGTGGATGACTGGACCACGCCGCTGCGTGTCCGCGTAGACCAACTGCCCTGGCCTCGGCTTCTCGCGGCGGTGTTGCGGTTGGACAGCCAAGTGAGCCATCCAAAGGCACAGCCGACTGAAGCGTTCCATGCTTAGTCCCGTTTGGGCAACGGAGTTTCTCTTTTTTTGGAGGGTGGTGACTTTTGGGGTGGGACCAATTTAGTGTCAACCATGTTGTGGCTGGGAACGGATCTTTTGACTTTCACATGTTGTTTGTTCGATTTTTCCGGATTTTCCGGATTGGACCCACAACAAGTTGAAACTTTTAGCAGAGGAGTCAACAGCAGCCGAGCGAGGGTGTGGGTCATCCGACCCAGAGGGTCCCTTTTGTCGGTAACCTCCCCTTTTCTTCGGTCCATGCGAATCCTGGAATCCTTTGGTCCCGTTTTTGTTGTGTTTTTAGGGGGGGTGCCAAGGTGAACCAAAAGTCAAGGTCCTGCACTAAAAGCACCATTTTAAGACCCAAGGTGTTTTTTTGTCAAGGTTCCAGTTGGGAAAAATGTCCAGGTCCTTTGGGCCAGTGAGAAGAAAAAGTTTCGGCAGCCGGATCCCAAAAACGCAGCGGAATAGGAGGCCTTTCGACGGATTTTTACGCCACAGCCCTCCCGTGGAGTTCAGCTCCGGGCCGAGATTTGCAGCCCAGAGTTTTTTGCTTGGCAACGACCCATGGGTTTTCGCCCTTTTTTTTCTTTGGGTAACCAGGTGGTGTTTTTTTCTTGGTTACCAACTACCTGGACCCGAAAAAAATAGTCATCAAAAAACATAAAATTTTGGCCAAACAAGATGGAGTCAATTATGCCCCCTTGTTTGAGGCTAGGTATTCAACCAAGGTCCCTTCTTCGTGTCCAGGTGGTTCCCTTGGCTACCAACTACCAAAATGCTAGTCTTCGGTTCCATTCACCTGGTGCCATTTGCGTTGATGTGAGCCACAAATCCCATGGATCTCCGCCGTTGTCTCGAGGCAGGGCCCGATCACCAACTCCTGGCTCGCCTTCTGCTTCGACGGCCAGCGCTGGCTCGTTGCGCCCAGATCGAGGGGATGTCGACGGGTCGAAAGGTTATCTTCCATTTGCGCTTCAGAATATGTGTTGTTTTCTCTGGTTGTTTAAAGGGACATTATCACTACTGGACACATGTTTTTTTCCTGGGGCCTTAAGCAAATGGAGGTTATAGGTCTGTGTTTTCTGCGGGTAATCACCTGGATCCGAAGATGCTACCCATAAACACGGAAGATATTGCTTCAAAGGGGTCTCTGTTTTCTGGTGGCTGACTTCCAGCTTCGTGGTCGAAGTGTCGAGGCACATGGTTTGCATCACGTATGGAACCCACCATGTGTCGGTCCCCGTCGAAAGGGGCAAAGACCAGAATGTTACCTGGATTCTCCAACTACCCTCCGTAAGAATGGGATATTGCTCAAAATAATGGTTGGCGATGTCCCTTTTTAAGGGTAGCGTGAGGGTCCAGGTACCCTTTGGTTGCAGCGAACCGGAAGGAACACTATGCCGAGCTCCGGCTGCCAAAATGGGTCTCTCTGTTTTCTGAGGGTTCCCTTTTCGGGTCGGTTCGAAGCGAGACGAAACCAAATAGCACCATTTCGAGGGGTTCGTGATTTTTTGACACATGATATGAGGTTCGGTCAAAGCATCCAGTAGCCCAAGGTCTATTTTGGGGATGGACATTGGGGCCGGGGACTCACTAAATGTCCACACAATCCCTTAAGAGACTCATTAAATGTCCAATGTCCTTTTCTGGATGCCGCATATTGTGACCTGGCTCAGGTTGGTGTGTCTTGTTGAGGCTTCCCTTTGTGGGGTTTTGAAGGGTTCTATTTTAACATCTCAGGTGGCCCTCAGAGGATCCATAAACAGCTTTTACTTGTGGGCTCATTATCGAGTGGGCAACCCCGCTGCATACATCCTCTGCATGCGCACCTCTAGATATCAGCGGGTTCGCACGGCACTTGTGTTTGTTTCGGTGTTGCTTGCTGGCATTTGCCTGGCGAGGCAAGCAGACAGTCCATTTGTTGCTATTCCCCGCACGGGTGGAAAGGAGATGAAACATGTGAAGGTTACTGGCTGACAATTCAGCCCTTTTTCCTGCTTTGGCGACATGCTGAATCACATTACATGTGGTTGCTGGGTAGAACTCCCTTGAGCAAATGGAAGTGTAGGTAACCAAAGGAACCGTTGAAAGTGGTTATACCAGCCTTCAAAGATTTCGTCAACCTTCAAAAGGGGAGTCCCCACCAAGGGAGTAACAATATGTCTAACCTCAAAAGATCAAACGTTCAAAATATGGCGACAACGTTCGGCATCTGACTTGCCGTTGGCTGCCCGCAATAAGCCAAGGATAACCAAGCATCCAGCCATTGTGAACCACGGTATATTTTTTTTGGATGTGGCTCAAAGCTACCCTGAAAACTATGGGTTATGGCTCAAAGTTATGGGTTTTCTCTTTGGGAAGTTTGAGGGTCCGGTTTTCCGTGCTCGCAAGATTTCCGGGTCTCCAGCGTCGCTTGAAGAGCCACCTCGCTCGGAGCCGCTTGAAAAAAACACCTCTCTCGGTCTCGGTTTGCAACTCGCTCGAGGCCGTTGCTGCCGGCGGTGGAGTTGCTGTTTCGCCTGGGCGCAGCGCTCAGCGCAACCCGAAACCCAAACTTCCATGTGCTGAAATGAATATGTTTTTTTGATATGTATATATGATAATATATATATATATGTATACATGTTTTCCCCTGTTGGTGATGAAAGCAATTTATCACTACTGGACATATTTTTTCATTTTTCCCAGGGGTCTTAAGCAAATGGAAGCAACCAATCGAGCGGCTTCACCGGAGACGTTGCACCTTTGTGGATTCGGCGGTTCCCAACACAAAACCCAATGAGTAGTGCCCAAAACACTCATTGGCCATGTTAGTCGCTGGTTCTACCTGACTTAATAGGGATTATAGTAAGGCCCAAATAAGCCAATTACAAGCATCTTAGTACAACCAACAGTCAATGGGTGTTGGGCGCTAGCATAAAGCAGTTTCCGTGTTCCGCGGTCTTTTGATGGGTTCCCGAACCTGCAAGGAGAAAAGGCTTGGGCTTTTCCTAAGGCCACGTTCAGTCCTCCATTTGCGGAAATGAATGCTTGTTACCTTCCCTTGTTGGTTTTCAAGGGAAACGATTTTACCACTAGACATACATATTCTGACTTTTTCCAGGGGCCAAAAAAGCAAATGGAAGCGGTGGATTTTCAAATGTCCAACTGTTTGTTGTTTCGGGCCCTTCAATCAATAAACCCCTCAAATGGGTTTCTATCAGGGTTGCTGCAGGTTGGAGGGGGGAGGACATGAGGGTTGCCGGAGTCCAAGGATTTCCGGAACAGGTTCTGTTTGAGATGCTTTAGGGATGTAATCCCCCGAAATCCCAGGCCCGTACAGTTGTTTGGTTTCAGCTACTTCCCTGTTTTGTGTGGGTTGTAGCAAGAGGCACAAAACAAAAACTCCCTGAGTTCATGGACTTGACGACACTTTTGGGAAGACCATTTTAGTGGCAACCCGGAAAACGATCGACTTTGTTTGGCCAATCCACTCAGGAAGCAAGAATCACCCTTTTATAAGCATGTACTGTGGAAGCAAAAGTCAGGGGATTTCTCTGAGAGAAAAAGCTCCCCATCGAGGTCTTGGTGTGCTGTGGGCACAAGGCGAACGCTACGGTGCTCTCCTCGCAGACGCCTGAGTCGGTAACAACACCTGGAGTCTCCTTCTGACCCTTTAAACATGGCATCAGGAGCCCTTTGTTTTGAGTAATGACCCCATTTTTAGTGGGAAAATCAAGCATATGAATGCAAATGTCGGGAACCCCGTGAAACAAATAGGGGGTGGGGGAACCCAACAAATTGTAGTTGAAAAGGGTACCCTCAAAACATATCCATGTTGGCCACCGAGGCACAGTACATTTCTTGATGCTCACGCATGTAAGGAGTACATTTCTTGATGCTCACGCATGTAAGGCGAGCTCATGCTGAGGTCCTTGGTGAGATCCTTAGCTTGAGGATTGCTTATTAAGACCCTCAAAAGGGAACACACTCACCAAAATTCTGGGGGTGTTAGAGTTTGAGGCTCCAGGTCGATCCAATTTGCCCTTGAAATGGGGTCGATGGAAAATTCACAGGTTTGGACCATTGACTCCCCCTACAAATGAACGGAAGGACCCAACAAAAAAGGGGTCCATTTCCCGAAAGAAGTCGGGCATTTGGGGATCCATGTCAAAGCTGTAGGGCAGTTGGCAAACGCGCAAAGTCTGGACAAAAAAGGCGATTCCTCTAAATATGGCGGGTTGTTGGGTTCCGCGTTAAAATGCAGGTAGGCGAGTGTGGTAAACGTCACGAGTTTGTGAACACTTGTGTGGCCACGGAAGTGAGAAATCGCAAGCGGATTGAATGGCACGAGTTTCGTGCACTGGGAAAACCTCGTTCGACCCCAATTCGTTCCTTTGCTTTTGCCAGCTCACGCCCTGGTTCTGTGGACCCCCTAAAACTCCTGTCGCTTGGCGGGTTCGGGCCCCAGAAACAGTGGAATCGATCTCAAGCAAATTGAGCTCCAGTTTGTTATCTACCTGGAGTCTCCATACCCTTGAAAAATGGTTGGTCATTACCCAAAAGAAAGGGGTCCTGACCAGCCATTTTTTTATAGGGTCAGAGGAGACTCCAGGTACTTGCATCTTTGGGGTCACACACTTTCGGTCCCAAGGGTCTGTGTCTATTGCGTCAACATGGAACCCACCGGGTGCTCCTTGAAACGAGCAGACTCCATCGCTGATCGCTGCCGAGATCTCCTCGTGCCTTTGCTGCGGAATGTTCGCCTGCAGCTTGTGGTGCGCACCCCAGGAGCTACATACAGCAAGATGCTGTAAGCTTGGGCTCACCTCTTAGACTAAATATGTAACGTGTGTGTGTGTGTGCCTTTGCGTTTGTGTTTGCTTTTTTGTTTGAGGGAAACCCAGATCTGGGTGAATTATAACGACCTCACACGACCTCACCCCACATGGTGGTGGGGAATGGCCCCCCCCCCAACCACCTTATTTCAGGCTGGTGAAATAGAATAACTCACCCATAAATATTTACACGTGTGTGTGTGTCTGCGTTTTTTGTTTGAGGGAAACCCAGCCATGTTTGGGGGACTCCATTTTTTGTGACACACGCACATGGGGAGGTTAAAGGACCATAGAGGCGATAGAGGGTTGTCTGTTTTTGGAGTACCCTGTTCTGATTGTTTTAACGGGAAGCCAAAGGGAAGCCCAAGACTTTTGGCGAACATGTGACATGATTTATGGGCTCACCAGGTGAGCAGCGCCAAAAACCCTGACAATACAAAGTAGTAAAGGGGGGTGTCCTATAGAATCCCCACGAAAGCCAAAACGCAGGCCGCGAAAGCTTGCGAAAGCTTATCGCGAAAGTAACCAAAGAAGGTCCCGCCGCGAAAGACCCGCGAAAGCCTACATGCTGTGTGACGGTCCGCCGCGGAAGCGTCGCGAAAGCAATTCTAAAGAAACCAAAGCCCGCGAAAGCAAAACATGGGGTCGCGAAAGCATCGCCAAAGGGTCCGCGAAAGCAAGTTTATAGGACCGCTTTTTACACAAGAGTACTTGGCACGGCTCAGGTGTGCGGCACACCTCCGGTCGAGCGAGCAATGTTGGGTTTTGGCGTGTTCGAAGGGTGACCTTTTCACCCAGGAGGATTCGTCGGGGAAGAGCGAAACTAGAAATGGCCGTGTCTGTTTTGAGGGTACCTTCTTTTTTTGTTAGTTTCAAGGGAAACCAAGAGGACAACCACCAATTCTTGGGGTCCCCCCCAAAAAAACATGCCCAAATGGTCAGGTGGGCTGAAAAAAATACCCCGCGCCTTTTCGTTATGTAAGGGGCCGTCCCTTAACTTGTTTCGCAGGCCAAAACCATTGCAAACCGATACAGAGGAAGAAAAACCGATACCCCCAGAAGCCATGAAGACACACATCAGGTCCAAGTTGTCGTCGCAAGCCAAGATCGCGGAATCATAAATTTGCAGGGCCCAAACCGATACCCAAACCGATACCCAACCGATACCCAACTCAGTGGCCGCCACGCCGAATCCAACCAGCTGCCCTGCAGCCTGCCCTGGAGCTGCCAAAATGCACTTTGTGCACCACATTTGTACTGAAAATCTTACTTGCGCTGAAAAGCTGCGATTTTCGAGCCGGAGCTGCCAAAGTCTACTGCGCATACTGAAAAGTTGCGACTTTCCAGATGGAGCTGCCAAAGTGTACTTTGCGTACTACACTTGTACTGAAAAGTTGCGACTTTCCAGCTGGAGCTGGGAGCTGGCAGAGTGTACTTCGCAGACTACACTTGTACGGAAAGTCACGACTTTCGAGCTAGAGCTGCCAAAACACTGCAAACCGATGCAGAGGAAAAAAACGATACTGACCGATGCTAGGGCATAAGGATACAAGGGTTGTCCACGGTTTTTTTTTCAACCCAGGTGTTGTCCCTTGGTTGGTCATCAGCTAGGGAGGTTGTGTCAACGGCCTTGCTGCTTCCTTGGGGAAGCGGCGCCCAGCAAAGCCGATGTTTTCCCATTGGATGGGTTTGGTTCTCAGGTTGACAACCCCCCGCTGACTCAAAGCCATAGCCCAACAAAAGGAAAACAACGGACCCCCCAAACGTAGGGCTTCATTGGGCTGCCTCTGAAACAACCCCAAGCATCACAGAAGACAAAGACCACGAGGCTGTCCCCCAGCACCTCCTATGCCGGGAACCTGGCGCCCGGTGCCTCAATCGATCTCCGTCCAGCTGCGCGCACATTGGTCACTTGGGTTTGGATTCGGACCATGTGGCAAAGAATCCGTTTCTTGCTGGTGGCATTTTAGCCTTTTAGCGTTTAGTTGGGGATCTGATCACAGCCCAGTTGAGTTTGGATTTGGACAATGTCAGTGGTAACAAATAGTTTGGTGACCTTCTTTGGCCTATCCACGGAGCTGCCTTTGGTCCCAGGTTCTCGAGAAAAAAATCGGCCAGAACACCTCCAACCCACATTGCCCACTAGCCTTTCAGGAAATGTCGCACATGCGAGGCCACTTGGAGTCGCCCCTTCAATGCACCCCCCCTTTTGTTCAATGAGGCCAAGCCTTTTGTTCCAATCCTACACCCCACCAGAAACAAGAATCAAACCATTCCCTCCTGGTTTTCCCCAATATGGTAACTTTATAAGTTAAGGGGCTCTCATTTTTGGCTCACTCCCTGAGTTTTGTTTCGGACATTAATCACTTTTTGGTTGCATACTAGATTCTAGTCGCGAACGAATTGTTTGGACATTTTTTGGCCAATCCACTCAGGAAGTGAGATTACTAGTTAAGTCCTATACTGCGGCAAACAAAGGCCCATGCAGCACGCCACATGACTTATTTGCAGTTGGTGTGGCTAGCTAAATGTCTAGAAGCCCTACAAGTTGGTTCACTCACTTCCTAATTGTTTCGTCGGAAGCTTGGGGGATCTGAATGCCAGATTTGTCTCCGATCCATGTAGATCCGTGTAGATCCATGTAGATCCATGTAGGCGCATGGGGGGCTCACCAAATTTCCCCAAAGAAAACCCCTGGAAACTCGCCAAGTTTCGACACGAAAGCCCCGGAGATTCACGAAAATTCCGCCTGGGGGCAAGCCCCAGGAAAACCCCAAATTTACCGCAGACGTTGTTGAGACCGTGGCTCATGTCGCAGTGGCTTGGCTATCGGGCCCTATGTGCTTGTGTGAGTTGTTTTGGGGCATCTTGCATGCTGTAAAATGGGGTGGGGTACGCGGGCCTCAGGAAACTTTGGGATGTCCTCCAAAACTAGTATACCTGGACCCTCAATCTACCCTCAATGAAAGGAACACATCCCATCCTTTCTGGACGGAGTTCAGTTCCTGGACTTTAAGCTTTTGGGACGACCATTATAGTGGTAAACAAAAAGTTCGGCAGCAATCCAAGCAGGAAGTGAAATGTTGTATTTAATGGTATACGTGACTGTAATTCTCTGTTTACCCCAGATGTCTAGTGGATTGTGTGGTTTGAACCATAATTGTATCCTACCCTGTTTGACGCCTGATTTACACTCCTTCTAAGCTTTGGCTACAAACTGGCAAGCGGCACCACGGTCAGTCAACACATTTGTTTACTTGTGTTCAGTAGGCTGGTCATCAACCCTAGGGTTTTAGATGTATTTCTTTGAACAAAGTATGAACTCCTGAGCAAACAAAGAAAACACCACCCCGGGAAGTGTTGACAACACACGATCGCGCGAGAGCCTTGCGGCAGCCTTGTGGCTTCAGCCCAGATCTTCGCCCAACGCGTCTCAAAGGTACCTCACATTTTTCGCGGACTTCGGGAATCTGGAATTGAGCCCCAATCAAAACCCCAGAAGATGACGGCGAATCCCTGCCACAACTGGGTGCCTTCGCTGCCTGGTTTTAACGCCTCGATCGTAGCTCAACGTAAAAACAGTCAAAGAGAGGGTTCCAGGAGACCCGCTGGGCAGGAAAGGGCAAGGGTTGTTCAATTGTTCCCAGGAGAAAAGCATTGGGGTCGATAGGCCCAGGTTCCAGAAGTCATTAGTTTGGAGTGGCAGGGAAGGGCGTTGATGTTGGGGATACTCGTGCCAGGGCTGTTGTTTTCTTTGGCTTCCTGTTCTCAGGTATATACCAATGGCTTGCCAACCTTAGGGACTGCATACACTATATATATATACCCCTAGGGATACAAGGATTCGACTTTGATGTGCCTTACTATTGCTGCACAAGGCATGGCATGAGGGTGATTATAACCCAGCTTTGTCTGAAGTTGCCGATAGAAGCGCAGAGCCATTGCCCTTCGTGGGTTTCCAATTGGACGATTCGAGGATTTGTCGGGGTTGGTTCGATCGTCTGATTTTCCTCCCACGGGCCAACCCTGGTGCAGCCGTACGCCTGGGGTGCAGGACGGCCAAAGGGGCGGGTGCCGTCACAACCAAAGCGCATGCGCGGAAGTCGCCATGCGCTGCTGCTGCTCCTCGGTCATGCGGAGGCCCGCGGGCGGTGGGAAGCATTTTTTGTGCTTCAAGGCCGGTCCAAGTACCTTCCCGCCTCCAAAGCCAAACTCAGCGGGGCTGGGATCTCTAGGTTCTTCTGTTTATGATTGTTGCATGCTTTAAACATCGCGTTGGTTGCAAATCTAAACAGAGTCTCCTTGGGATATGTTTGTGGATTGTAGTTGGAGGCGCCGGAAAGATGATAGCGCATGCCTGTCATATGAGGCTCGGTCATTTGGGAGAGTGTTCGAACCGCATGCGATCATTTGATTATATGATTGTATAGTGACTGTGGCCCAGATGTACCTTTACCATTTGACGCCCATGTCTTCTTTGGCTTTTGAGATGAGGAGGTTTCTCAAGCATTGTGATTGGGAGTCTAAGGAAGTGCAACAGGGATCCTAGTAAGCAAACCACTGGGACGGTGAAGGTTTGGGCAGTCATGTGGAAAAGGGGAGGGTGTTTTTTCCCCCTTTTGCCTCGTTTCCCCTTTTGCTGAGACATAACCGCCTTTCAGGCCAAATCAAGACTCAGAGGCGGAACAGGTTTTCTGTTTTTTTTGCCTTCTTGCCTTGTTTTCATCCGCTCGGACCTAGCCCTTAAGAGCTTCTTCACCGCGGCGGCTCCTGAGCCGGCGGTACCGACCAGTCGGCTCCTGTCGTTCGTGGCCCTCAGAAGCGGAGCGCCGACTACCTGAACCCTCCAACTACCCTGAGCCAAAAGGCCATCATCTGGCAACATCCCAGGATGTTGGGACAATGTCAACAATTTTTACGGGCAGTTTCAGGGTCCAGGCGTCGTTTCGGGCTTCGAATTCCACGTGTTTTACGGGGTGGACCTCCCTTCCCTTCGCTTCGATTCGCGCCTCGCAGGCGCGCTCCGTTTGGCGGGAAGCCATGGGAAGCTTTGAGGAGTTCGAGGCTTCAGGGCTTGGGCGGCGCATGGGAACCGAACTTCATGGGGGCAGGGGGAGGGAGCCCAAACAAGCTCTGAAAAAAGCCCTTAACAAGCTCTTGGGGAGGGAACCAACATAACTGTGGCTCCAAAAACCGGAATTCTAAAATGGAGCCCCGGCAAGTGAAAACATGGACCAAAACCTGCGGTTTGGCTCTCCTGTTGAATTTTGATCCAAACCCAACATGGCGCCCAAAGGTAAATGGAAGCAAAGACTAAGAGTGATTAACGCCTGCGGTTTGTCCTAGCCCTTCAAATTTGATCCACAGCCATTTGCCCAGATGGCTGTGCCATGTGCAAGACCCCGTTTACTTGGTTGGGAAACCGGTTTGCCTGTTAAGGATTAGCGTGTCAATTGTTTTTGACCGGTTCCACCAAAAAGCTTGGGGTTGGGGGAACTTTCGGCAAAAAGGCTACTTCGACCCTCATACCCAGAAACATGGTGGATACTGTAGCACTTGAAATCGAAAGGAAAAGTAAAGCCAATTTGGGGCCGCCAACAATTTGACATAATCCATGTTCATTGATAGACACCCGCCGGGTCAAGATTATGTGTACGCAAAGCAGATGGAAGTCCGCTTGATTTCCCTTCAAACTAAGCTGAAAAGGGTACCAGCTACCATCAGGAACAACAATTCTCGCCCATGGGTGGAAGGCCAGGGTTTATTATGGTGTCCAGACTTGGAATATAGAATCACAATATCTTACCGCTGAATGCAGCTTTGACCATGTTTTACGAACATATTCGCTTGACAAATGTGTCGCTGGAAACGACCACCATGTCAAAGTCACCATATCAACAAAATTAGAATAAAGGTGTCATGTTTTCATAAACAGGACAGGCAGCAAAGTGACTGTAGAGCGAGCGTGGCCTAAGTCAAAGCTTCAATGACAACATGTTGACGCGCCTTGTTTTTTGCGCCGCGTCTTTTGGAAAGGACGCCGTGCCAGCTCGCGGCTTTGCAGCAGCGGGCTTATCTGAAGCTCGTGTTGCAAGGAGCATATGAGCATATGTAACCAAAAGTCTAAATAATCTGGGCAATCTCAGTGAACTGAATGATATTAGCCGACTACGCTGATCTAACAAATTCCGCCACCATGTATCCCCATTCCGGAGCTTGAGCTCTCCGAAGCCAATTTGTTGAGGGTTCCTTGATACTTTGTATGCCAAATCGCCTAACTGGGGGTCTCCAAAACTGTTTATTTTGCCTGGACCCTCAAGCTATCCATAGATTAAAAGGGAACCACCCATCTTTTGGGCAGCATCAACCATTTTCATGGGTAGTTTCTTCGGGTCCAGGTAAGTATCAAGCATTCTCAACTTGTTTTCTTGCGGCATGAAAAAAGAACAGCGGGGGCCCTCGTTTTTCGGTGCATGCGAAGGCACCTCGGGACAAGCCTCCGTAGGTGGTGAGCTTTGTCACGCAGTTGGACCCTATGGCGTTGATGCGCACGACGCCTGGCAGCAGACGCGCAGACGCGTGGCTGGTTCGATAGGCCGCCCTGAGAAATGGAATGACCATCATATAAACCGTCCAACTCGTGGTTTCCTTTCTTCGGGAATCCCATTCGGTTCATTTGCTTTTTCAGTTGCTTCAGAATTGCTTCCAGCAGGTTCCCTAAAAAGACATCCATATAGTAGACAACAGTTCGCCAGCCAGTTTCCTTTGGATTTAAAGGGCTGGCAAGAGTTTGGCCAGGGAAATTGGGTTTGCTTCAGAAACTTGTATATATTTCCCCCTTTTACCTTCGATCCATGTTTCTTTGGGTTTTTAAAGGCTGGCAAGCCCTAGGGGAACAACCAGGAAAATGACTGGGTTTATTTCCCTCTTTTGGAGGTTTTAAGCTTCGATCCCATTTTCTTCCTTAGCTTGTTTTCCATTTATTCGACCCCGTTTTGGAATTGTTGCTTCATAATCATTTTGTTGCATCCTTTGATCCACTTTCCTTGATTTTATTTAAAAGGCTGGCAATCTCCTTCGGTTGGTGGTGTATACCATCGGGTTTCATCTATCCAACTGGTTGCGGTTGCCCAGTGCCTAGGCATGGTTGAAATTGGTGTTTTTTGTTGAGGGGTAACTTTTTTGGGGCTGGACACCAAAAGGAAATCAACCATTTTGGGGGCCATTCCACCAAACATACCAGCGCCCCACCCCACAAACGCCCCATTGGAGAAGACCCAAATCAAGAAAGCCTGGAAGTTTGCATAGGCGGCTTGAGGATTTAATCCCGTTCTTGCAGAGGTCAAATGGGAAACCACACCCTTCCCCCCAAACCACCAGGCTCCAGGCTCCACCAATTCGCTTCGCGGAGCGCGGCCCAGGAACTTGCTGAAAAACTTTCCTCTCAAGGCAGGAGCTTGGGTTTGGCTTACACTCACTTCCTGAGTTCATGGTCTTGATACTTTCGCACAGGAAGTGAGGACAATGAAAACCCCTCCCCCCCGCCTGCGCACATTTGTTGGAGGGTCCCCGTGTTGTGCAAAGGGATTCCCAAATGATTAACTATTTTCGGGGTACAGACATGCCGACATACGCATCTGATCGCATTTGCAGGCTGACAGGACAATGGCAAAGGATGTCAGGGGGCAAAGCATGGAAGGCCAAAGGCTTGGGGTAACCTGAATTGTTGGACACATTTCGTGTATGCTCCGCGTGCATGCTCCTCCAGTTCTGCGTTTGTCGCAGCGTGACGCCCAACTAAGCTCTGGGGATGGCTCGGAGCAGCTTTCAGGTTGGGTTCCGGAGGGTTGCAGGGTGTTCCGGGATGGTTGGAGCTTCGGATGTTGTTCTTTGGGGGTGGAGGTGGTCATTTTTGAAAATTAGCTTCCAGAAAAGGCCTAGGTCCCCCAGTAGTGCCTTTTTACCCTTTTTTGGGGAGGGTTCCCCTACTAAAATAGACTACATAAAACAGGGTACCCTTATTCTATCCTCTCTACTGGAGGACCTAGACGCGCTTAATTGTTTTTTCCCCATGGCCACTGAAGGTCTGGGATTTTGTTTGGTTCTCGAGGTTCAAAGCGAATCGACGTTTCAACTTGTTCAGTTTCCCCTTGTCGGTCAATGTTGAAGCAGGGTCCCAAAAGGCTAGCCTGTTAGACCCAGGTATCAGGTAGGTTGTTGCTGTGATGCGTTTGCCATTTCTGTTCCGTCAACAGTCTTCACATGACTTTCAATGCTGCACGCTCTGTGAAGAATGCATAAAGCTACTGTGTCATCAGATGGCACACATTTTGACTGGTTTGCAGCGGGTCAGCTGGACCACGGAATTTAATGCTGCTTGTGCTGCAAGAGGACCCACTGCTGAGGTAAATATGGCTGTGGCTCAAGAGCATGTTCCAACATAGCCAAAGACTAACACCTGCGGTTGGTTGGTTGGTTGGTTGGTTGGTTGGTTGGTTGGTTGGTTGGTTGGTTGGTTGGTTGGTTGGTTGGTTGGTTGGTTGGTTGGTTGGTTGGTTGGTTGGTTGGTTGGTTGGCCGCATCCCCGGCATCACCAGCATCACTTGGACCTTGGGTGGTGGCAGTTGGGAGTTGCTGGGGGCTGGTTTGAGTTAGGGGGGCGTTGGCTGGCTTAGATCTTCATGAGGGTGGGTCTTGGGGTGGTTTGGGTTGATTTAGGCGAAGCGAAGGGCTGACATCCAGGCTGCTGTTGGGCGGGTTTAGGGTTGACTTTGAGTGGGTTTGGGGTGGCTTGGAGCTGATTTGTGTTAGGTGTGCTGCTGGTTTAGCAGCGGCTTTAGAGTTGCTTTAGGGTGTGGTTAAGAGAGTTTTGGTCGAGTTTTGGTGGTTCAGAGCGTTGCGCAACCCCAGGTCCAAGTGATGTTGGTGATGCTGGGGATGTTGGCAGCTTTGCGGAAAACCGGACCTAGTAAAAAACCGGACCTAGTAAAACAAAAAACACCTCTACCCCCATATGGTTCTCACCCCCTTTGTTTCAATGGCAACTGAGCCACTTGCTCAAAACCCGGGTAGATGAAGGTTAGTAAGGGGCAGTCCCAGCCGGAAATAGTTGCGGCCGCCTTTCTAATTGTTTACATGGTTCTGGGTTCACCATTTTTTGTACCAGGTGATTGAGACTCAACTGAACCCTCGGGTCTTGGCGCAGGTGTCGCTCCTGGGCTTGGGCGACCGCGAGCCCTGGAAGAACCTCCGGAAGGTGCAGCTTCTTCACCAGCGCCTCGCACCAAAAGAAACAAATCCAGTGCGTGGCGCGCCGCTTTTATCCCGTTTTTTCGGCAGGCCATGTGTTAGGAATGGCTGAAAGGGAAGACGAAAGGATTCAACATGAAGAGGAGGGAGTTCCTTCTTGTTGAACCACAAGCCCAACCGTGTGTGTGTGTTGTTTGTTTTGGATTTTCGTTTGTTTGCTTGTCTTTGTGTTTCACTGGGTCATTCAGGTTTCCAGACAACAACTACTTTGCTGGTTCGGATCTGGATTCGATCCTCTGGGTCTTGAACAGGGAAATGGGAAGCTAGCCCCTAACCTCCAAACCACCGATTCGGCTCCAAGCCTTCGATCAGAGGAAAGCCTTCGATGATGAGCTGGCGATTGCCCTTCTTTGTGACTTTTTGGGGGAAGTGGGTTCATGCTCAGAGCCCCAACGAGGTTTGGTATTTTGTTGAATCGCACTCTGGATAAATTGAAGCTGAGGTTTGGTATTTTGTTGACAGTGCAGAAGGCGGGGGTGTTCTCAAGCGAACGCAACAGACACCTCTAACAAATTCCTCTATTTTGAGACAATTGTGGGTCTTCTTCAAGCGTACCCGATGTTCGGGGGATCCAAGCGTCCCTTTGATACCCAAATGGGTCCAAAGTCACAGCTTCTCAACATTTCTGCGGCAGTTCCCTTGTGGCCAGAATGTGAGGTTCGTTAAACTATACAGTCCATGGTCCATTTGGGGTTAAACACACGGCAATGAGGCCTGTCCCGGGCGGCAACGGCAGATTTGTACAGTTAAATGCTGGTCCGAGTCCGATGAGAACAGTTCAAGGGATGGTACTTTAGTGACCACAGAATTCGAGCAATTTCGAATCGGAAGCCTGTTCACGCCAAACTATCCACACCCCTGTTTGCAGAGGTCTGACCCGGCACATATAGAAATGACATGACGCGTCTCCATGACCCTTTACCACTTTGGTTCTTTCCCAAGAATTGTGGCTACATTGTAGTTTGCACATTTCCTTCTGGCCCCTTCAATAACCAACAGAGAGGAATCCCTCGACCTCTTTCCTTTGGGTAATGACCCCATTTAAAGGGAATGCTCCCTGTACAAAAAGCAAATTCTACAATTCCAAAACCCGAAGCAAGGAACCTTCATGTTGGTGAGCTGCCAAAAAACAGGTGAGCTTGCCATAAGACTCCAGCTACTAGTACATCTCGAATCGACCTTTGGATCCTTTTTGGTTCCCCTTGTTGGGTCGGAACTGGATTTTGGGAGACACCAACCATCTTGAAAGGCTCCCGGGAGATGTTGAAGGTGCACCAAGGAAACAGGAAACACGACCGATTTCCGACCGCTTCTCTGAAATGTGACAGGGCCGCGCTCCCTCCTCCTCACACCACTTGCAACCCCCATCCCCATGTCCCCCCTCCCTGGGCCAGCAACCTGCCTCGATGTCTGCCACTTCGCTCCGGGGCTCGCAGCGCGCGATCCGTGCGCTCGAACCTGTCGCAGGCATGTTCGAGAGCTGCCGCCAGACAAGGCGCAAAGGGCTACAACAAACAGACAAAGGACACAAAGGACCCAGAGTGGTTTGGGGATTTGGCTGTGGGTCAAAAATAGGTACCCAAAATGGAACCCTGATAAGGGGCAACATGGACCAAAACATGTGGTGTCTTGGTGGTTTAATTTTGACCCACACCCAATTGAACCCCTGGTTCTTGTATATTGCTGGGAAACTACCGGAACACTCCAAACCACCACCAACTTGAGGGAAGCTGATTCCTTACTTGCAATATTTGAGTGTGATTTTTGGAGGGTACCCCTTTCAAGCTCGGTTTAAAGGGAGACCAAAAGGACCACCACCAAGTTTGAGGGCCCCCTATTTTGCCACACACACACCGAGATCCTGGATGGGCATAGAATTATAGAATGGGACCGGTCCCAGGTATGTTATTAAGTACTATATTGTTGATATATTGTGCCCTTACTTGCCCAAAGCGGATCGAACGGATCCAACCTTTTGCAGACCGAGGGGTATGACGGTGCTTCAGAATCTGTTTAGTTTGGCACTTGCTTCAGTCAGACAATAGTTTATGCTTCTTAGGTGCTTTCCATACATAAAGACCCTATCCGGTCAACCAGGGGTTGAATTAACCAGCGCCATCCGTGTGGCAGTTCGTGGGACGGTGAATCATCACACTCTTTGCAAATTAGAATAAGCAAGGGCTTTTTGGCGTCCAAAATTGACCCCGCGAATGTAGGATTCTAGAGAAAGGGGGTGTAGTTGTCTTGCAAAAGGAGGCGTCTTTTGTGTGGCCGGCCAGAGTATGGACATTTGTTGACATGGCGCTACGTACAATTGAACGCTGGTAATTTGATGTAGTGTGCATCAATACACTTGTACAGCTGTTGGTTGTCTCGAGAGCAACGACTTAGTCAGATGAGCATGAATCATGAAGTCTTGCTCGAAATGGGGGGGGGTCCCTGGGTGAAATGTGGGGAATTTTCGCTTTTGGAGGGGCCCCCACCTCCCCTAATAAACTGGACTAGTATGGGGTGAACATTCTAGATGAGGCAACGCCCCCCCTCCCCCCTCCCCCCACATGTCATTTTAATGACTTGGATCGGGTCGGGGGTCAAGTGTATGAATTAAAAGGGAACCACCGGACTCAGAGGTTGCCGGACTTTTGTTTCCCCACCCAGCTGATGGCCACCAAAGGGTCTATGACAATTCACACCCATCTCATGCCTGTCCGGAAGAACTATCAAGGTCCTCGCGCCGCATCTCTAAGGGTGAAACAAACACAACTTGGAGCAACGGCAGGACAACACCCACTTTGGAGGGTGTAACCCAGTTTGAGTAAAGACATCGCTGAATCCACCAGCCAGTCCAATGCTTTGAAGGTAATTGGAACCCCGGATCAAAAACCCCTTTTGTTTCATTTTGATCGGGAGTGTCCCCAGTTTACTCGAGATTCCTCACTGGAAAAAGACACCCCCGCCCCATTTGTAACCTGGGTTTATGAATCCGAGCTTCGATATAGTATGTTTATAAACTGGGGACATTGCCGGGTCCCTAGTTTAGTGCACCTTAGTTTTATCGGTTTTCCTGCTCTTTTTTCCCGGAGTCAACATTACGCACAGGGTTCGGCCGACGGTCCATGCCAGGTCGTGTTTGCGATCGACTTCTTCGATGTTGTCTGGCTGCATTGCCGCGAAGATCTGGTGGAGACACTCGATGGGATGTAAACCTTTAACCCGGGGGCTATTCGTCCTTTTTTCTTACTTCCTGAGTTCCTGCACTTTATACGTTGGTGGACACAACAACATTGGAGTGGTAAAATGACAAGTTCAGATTCTCTTTGGCCCATCCACTTCGGAAATGAGAATGATTCATTCTTGTTGGTTTGGTTTCCCCACAAATCGTCAACCCAAAGAGGGTTCCAAGTTTCTTCTGCCACTGAACAAGTTGGAAATATTGCCCTAAATTTTCCTCAGGGTCCCCTTGGTAGTGTTTGGATCATAAAGAACAACCAACAGGGAAAGCACCATATAAAGGGAAGCCAAAAGTGACAACCACCACATATCCAATGGGTGTCCCCGTTTTTTTACTCACATACCCAAACGGGCGTGGTGCCTTTTTGGGAGTTCGGAGGGTGCCGGTACAAACTGCCACGAAAGGTCTGACTGGCGAGACGTAGCAATGGCTTGGGATGGAGACTTCCTTGGAGAATCATGGGAATGTTTCTCCAAGACTTGCTAAGTGTGTGGTTGGAGGGAAACACATCATTTCTTGAGTCCCGCTAATTTGGCACACACCACCGTTTTTGATCACCCATCGAGTTTCTGCGCACAATACATCACTTCCCGTGTTTGCCGTTTCGCCCTCCCCGCATGGCTGTCCGAAGAGAGAGGCCCCCCTTCCACCTCGTCATTGAGGGAAATTCGCCCCCTTTGCATCTTCCGTGGGGCAGTCCCAAAATCATGTCTTTGCGTCGGTGTTGGTTGAGCAAGCCAAAACGAAACCGTTTCCCTTTTGAAGTTGGTTAGGGAAGTCGAAACGCAACTGCCCTTTCGGAGAAGCCTTGGGACACCCAAATTTGTTGTTTCTTTTGGGGCTTGTTTAGAAAACCAAAGAGAAACCACCTGGCCCTCAAATTAGCCTCAAAGCCATGATTTTGGGGACAGAACCTATTTGTTTAACCCTTAAAGGGAATTCACCCCGGGAAATCACCTACCCGGACCCTCAAACTACACTTAAACAAGGGGATCACCCACCATTTTATGTTGGGATGCAATATCAACCGTAGTTTGGGGAAAGCCTCACCATTTCTTGACATACCCGCAGTTGCCCAGTTGCCCCTTTCTTCAACTTGTTTTGGGGAAGGGAGAAAGGGCTTCCCGCGTAAAAGTCCCCCCACCAAAACAGAATCGGATGCCGATGCTTCTCTTTTTTCCATGGAAATCCACTGGGCATCTGAGTGCCCTAATTTTGCGGGGTCGTTGCGTGTCCTTGGGTGCCATGACCTCTTTTTCTGGGTAGGGAGCCTCCTTCTAACCCTTAAACTAGACGACGAGTGGCCCGGAAGCATAGAGGCAAGTTGATGCAGGTGAGGTAACTCTCGCAAAGTTAGCATGAGGAGTTGGCAGGCGAAGCAATTCTCAAAAAGTTGGCATGAGAAGCTGGCAGGTTAAGTAACTCTCGAATAGTTGGCTGGCAAAGTTGGCGGGTGAAGTAATTCTCGCAAAGTTGACATGAGAAGTTGGCAGGCGAAGTAACTCAAGAGAAAAGTTGGCATGAGAAGTTGGCAGGTGAAATAACTCTCAAAGAGTTGGCATGAGAAGTTGGCAGGTGAAGTAACTCTCGAAAAGTTGGCGTGAGAAGCTGGCAGGTGAAGTAATTCTCGAAAAGTTGGCACGAGAAGATGGCGCGTGAAGTAACTCTCGAAAAGTTGGCGTGAGAAGCCGGCAGGTGAAGTAACTTTCGAAAAGTTAGCATGAGAAGTTGGCAGGCGAAGTAATTCTCGAAAAGTTGGCGCGAGAAGTTGGCAGGCGAAGTAACTCTCGAAAAGTTGGCAGGCGATGTTGGCAGGTGAAGTACCTCTCGAAAAGTTGGCATGAGAAGCTGGCAGGTGAAGTAATTTTTCGAAAAGTTGCCACGAGAGGTTGGCAGATAAAGTATTTCTCGAAAAGTTGGCATGAGAAGTTGGCAGGTGAAGTAATTCTCGAAAAGTTGGCAGGTGAAGTTGCCACGAGAGGTTGGCAGGTAAAGTATTTCTCGAAAAGTTGGCATGAGAAGTTGGCAGGTAAAGTAATTCTCGAAAAGTTGGCATGAGAAGCTCGCAGGTGTAGTAACTCTCGAAAAGTTGGCATGATAAGCTCGCAGGTGAAGTAACTCCTCGAAAAGTTGGCACGAGAAGTTGGCAGGTGAAGTAACTCTCGAAAAGGTGGCATGAGAAGCTGGCAGGTGAAGTAATTCTCGAAGTTTCGGCATGAGAAACTGGCAGGTGAAGTAATTAACCCTCAAAAAGCTGGAGCGGCGGAGGCGCTCCGCGTGCTACATTTGCAATTTACAGTTGCGATTTTCCAGCCATTTGTATCTAAAAGTTGCGATTTTCCAGCCGGAGCTGCGGGAGCACGCTCCGCGTACTACGTCTGTACTTAAAAAGTGCGATTTTCCAGCCGGAGCTGCAGCAGCCTCCGCGTACTACGTCTGTACTTAAAAGTTGCGATTTTCCAGCCGGAGCTGCAGGAGCACGCTCCGCGTACTACGTTTGTACTTAAAAGCTGCGATTTTCAAGCCGGAGCTGCCGCGGACCAGGGGGGAATCGAACCCGGGACCGCGGGATTGCGAAAGCAGGCGCGCACACCACGAGACAACTTCCAAAAGCCGTTTCGCGAGCAAGAAAATCGCACGGCGCCACAGCGAGAGCGCGACACGCACGATCCCGCAGAGGGTTCGATCTCCGCAGAGGGTTCGCCTCAAGACAAATTCGCACGGCGCCACAGCGAGAGCGCTTCGACACGCACGATCTCCGCAGAGGGTTCGCCAAGGTCAAGACAAATTCGCACGGCGCCACAGCGAGAGCGCTTCGACACGCACGATCTCCGCAGAGGGTTCGCCAAGGTCAAGACAAATTCGCACGGCGCCACAGCGAGAGCGCTTCGACACGCACGATCTCCGCAGAGGGTTCGCCCGGTCAAGACAAATTCGCACGGCGCCACAGCGAGAGCGCTTCGACACGCACGATCTCCGCAGAGGGTTCGCCAAGGTCAAGACAAATTCGCACGGCGCCACAGCGAGAGCGCTTCGACACGCACGATCTCCGCAGAGGGTTCGCCAAGGTCAAGACAAATTCGCACGGCGCCACAGCGAGAGCGCTTCGACACGCACGATCTCCGCAGAGGGTTCGCCAAGGTCAAGACAAATTCGCACGGCGCCACAGCGAGAGCGCTTCGACACGCACGATCTCCGCAGAGGGGTGCGTTTCGTAAGCTCCCGTCGGGCCTACCCCCGCCATAAAAAGAAGAAGAATTAAGAGTCGAGATGTGAAGGTAGAACAGAAAAGTTAGCTTGTGTTTTTAGGATAGTGAAGTAACACCCGACAAATTAGCTTGTGCTTTTAGTAGAATGAGATAACAGCCGAAAAGTTGACATGAGAAGTTGGCAGGTGAAGTAACTCTCAAAAAGTTGACATGAGAAGTAGGCAGGTGAAGTAACTCTCGACAAGTTGGCATGAGAAGTTGGCAGGTGAAGTAACTCTCGACAAGTTGGCATGAGAAGTTGGCAGGTGAAGTAACTCTCGACAAGTTGGCATGAGAAGTTGGCAGGTGAAGTTGGCAGCCGCTTTTAGAAGAAGAACCCTTCGCAATGCTTCCGGGAAAAATGGATCCATGACCCCAGAATAAGGGTAGTGACCCCCATTCTTGAAGGGCCATGCCGGCTCCGGGTTCCGCTTTTGTCAGGGTAGGGTCCGGGTAAAGTTCAAGGGCCTTGTTGACGCGGGTCAATGGCCCTAGGGTCTGGGGATCTTAAAAGACCCGCTTCTTCGTGGCTTCGGCGCCCGAAAAATCCACGGCACCGCCAGTCGATCGAGCGAGGATCTTCCGCGGCTTCGGGCGGCCCATGGTCTTCAGCGCGGAGGCCTTCGCGTATCCGCGCGGAGCCTCGGCTCATCTTTCGGGAGTCTGGATTCGACGGCCCCAGGCCGGACCTGTTCTTTTCCCCCCCGGAACCCTCACAATGCCTTGAAAGAGGGGGATGCATCCCTAGAATTTTGGGTCAACCTCGACATTCCCAATCAACAAAAGCGCATTTCCTACTGGTTTCTGTTTGGTTCTATTTGTTTGCAAATGCCAGCTATTTTGCCACAAAAAACGCCCGTGCTTGTTCTGTTCTGCGTTTGATTCTACCATTTCTCAGAGATCTGAGTGAGTCCTGGCCCGGCGGTTGAGTGCTTCAGCTTGCGAGGGCTGGCTACAGCGTGGCCTGAAATGTATCCTTTGCCTGGGTACAGAAGGCAAATAACTTTTTTTTGTTGGTAAGGATGGCTTAACTTCCTGTAGAAACTCCTGTAAACTTTGCATCGAGGTTGCTTGAAAGGGCTGGTTTACCATCATTTCCGGTTGGCTTCCGTCCATGCCGCTTTTTGCATCTTTTTCGCGGTCTTTGGGTTCCTTTGCCCGGCGGTTTGGACCCCACCCCCAAAACGGGTAGGTGGTCCTTCTCACATCTTTTTTCTTTTTTGTGAAAAGATGGCCCTGGCCCCGAAAGAGTAGTGCCCTGAAAGAAACGGGCAAGAGCTCGCGCCCTCCATTTCGAGCCTGCGACAAGTACCTCTCCTAGGTCCCCCGGTAGTGCCCTTTCTCACCCCTTTTTTGGGGGAGGGTTCCCCTGCTAAAAATAGACTACAGGAGAAAAAAAGAGAGGAGCCCTTATTGTAACCTCTCTGCTGGAGTCTCTTTGTCGAGGCCAGCGAAGCCGATCCCAGATGGATCTCGGATGCCAAGGTTCACCACGGAGGCCTTGGAGCGCCTCGAGAGGCGCGAGTTTGGGTTGATCCTTGCGGGTGAGCCTTCGGGCGTCAAGGGGATATGGAGGGGTATTTTTTAGGATTTGTTTTCGTTTTTTTTGGTGGGGGTGGGGGTGGGGGTGGGGGTGGGGGTGGGGGTGGGGGTGGGGGTGGGGGTGGGGGTGGGGGTGGGGGTGGGGGTGGGGGTGGGGGTGTGAAATGGGGTAAGAGCCATAAGGTTTTACAGGAAGTAGACCTGCTTGTTGGATAGTTTTGCAGGAAGTAGACCAAACGGATCCCCCCAATGAAAGGTGGGTCCCGTCCCCGACTTTTTGAAAGCCACCGATTGTGTTTATAGAGCAAAAATGGGTCAGGTGAGTTGGCTGGGGTTCAATCAGCCACTAGGGGCAACATGGGCTAGCCAAATGAGCTGTCTAAATGGTTGGCAACCCTAGCTATAGATGAGGTGTTTTTTTGGGGGGAGGGTTAAGCGGGCAAAACCGGAGGGGGGGGGGAAGTCGTTGAGCCTTCTTCAGACGAGTACTTGTCTCACTTTCGGCTGAAGGGATGGGCGGAGCTGGAATATTGAACCTGCATGCCGTGTTGCCACTCCTGAAATAAATTGACTCGGGTTTTTGGAGCAACCTTTAGACAAGTTGCAAAATGTTCAGCATGAGGTACCTGGAGTCTCCATCCGTTAAAAACGGTTGATCATTACCCACAAGAAAGGGGCCATGACCCCATTTTTTATAAGGTCATGGAGACTCCAGGTAGATGTGTTCTTTAGAGACGCACATGGGGGTTGATCAAAAGGTCCTTGCAAGGAGTTATGTATTCGGTGACCATTCGTCTTGGCTTAAATCCCTCCGCGAAAGATCGGCGATGGAGTTCGCGAAAGAAACTTATTTTTCGCGAAAGATTCCGCGTTGAATTCTTGGAGGCCTGCCTGTGCACTTGCATATTTGCAGACCCCGCTCCCTTGTAGAGAGGGAGATACGCAGCACCTACACTTGCATTATTGATTCCCGGCCTGTGTTGGGATTGGTGCAAATCAATAGCGTTGGCTGGGCTATTTTGGAGCAAGTTTCGCGAAAGATCCGCGAAAGACCGGCGAAAGACCAGGGAGCTTGTTGCAAGGTTCCGCACATCGCCGGCAACCGCAAGCGGCAAGGGCGAACGACGGTGACTGCCTGCTGCACTTAACACTACGTACTGCACGCAAGTGAACTGCGACTACCGTGTTTGCAAGCACAACTGCAGCAGCCACAATGGCTCCAGAGCGCACGCTGCATCGGTGGCGATGGAGTCGCGAAAGATTCGCGAAAGCAACTTTTTTTCTCGCGAAGATGGCGTTTTCCGGAAACAGGAATATTGATCAACTGCCACATGTCGTCACTTTCTCCTGATGATGTGTTTGTCATCTCCAACGTAGCAGATCACTACCAAGCTGTTTTGGAACTCCCCTGCAAGTGTTAAAAGAAGGACCCCCCCAAAAAAAAGAGAGAAGTGGTGGACTCTACCAGGAGCCACAACAAGCCTGGACCTTTGCCTATATTTGGGTATGGGTCAAAACTAAGCCGACAGGGGACCACAGGTTTTCGTCTAGGTTTCCATCTGCCAGGGTTCCATTTTGGGTACCTATTGACCCACAGCCATATGAGTGTGGCTCAAAATTTAAGAGCTGGGGCAAACCGCAGGTTTTGGTCTTTGTTTCCATCCAAGGGCCCCAAACATGGGTTCCACTTTTTTGACCCACAGCCATATTGTTATTGACCCACAGCCGATGTGCCGCTCGCTGGCGTAGTCAGGGCGGGCGGCTATCCCAAGCTGGGCGCGTTTTCGGGCGCCTTCCGCGGCTCGGAAAGGGCTCTGGCTGTGGGAGGCGGTGGGCGGCTGGGCGTCTGGGCATTGGCCTCCCTGAGTTCCGTTTTTTTTTTTTTTTCCGGACTTGTCACTCCCTGGATTTCCGATGTGGATTTGGTGGCCATTTTAGTGGTAAACATGAGGACTTGATCCTCATTTTTTGGGGTTTGGTGGCCATTTGAGTGGTAAACATGAGAAGCTTGGTCACTTTGGTTGGCCAATGCACTCAGGAAGGGAGGAACAGCGCCGGCTTTGGGACGTGATTTCTGGATCCCAGATCCCAGTGAATCTATTTGCATGAGGTAACCAAGGGGCCTTTCAGCCCAAAATACAACTTGTTGGTGACCTACTTAGTGGTACCTGGGATCCACTGGGATAGGCTTCACCAACATAGATAGCTAGCCATTGTTATTTTGGTTTTAAGGGGCAATTCCCTCGGTTCTCTACAAAACCAGGGAAAATGGAATCACGGGTTTATGTCTTGCAGGGAGAATAACTGGAAGAGTGAGTGTGGATGGTTTGTGGAGGGAAGGGTTGTTCCTTGCTTGGAGACGGATGTGATTTGTTTTTGGGATTCGCTTCCGCTTGAGCTGTTTTTTGGCTGAAATCCAGCTTCGTGGTCGAAGTGTTGATGACATGGCTTGCAAAATGCATGGAATCCACGAGACCTGTGTCGGTGCCCGTTGAAAGGGGAGAGCAACATGATGTTGTTGAAGTAGTACCTAACTTTACTTGTCCAAAGTCCACGTGTTTCATGGCCGGAAGCTAGTCCGATCTTCCCCGCAACACAAAGCAGAAGCAACAGATTAGCGTCGTGGCATGCTCGAACTTGTCTTAAATTGCTCGCCAATTAGAAGCATCTGTTTGGTTAAGAACATCCTGCTATGTACCTCTACTGGAAATATGTGTTTTTTCCAAACGATTCAAGCACATGGAGGGAAGAGTTCGGCTTTTTGCAGGGCATCTTGTGAAGATGCTGAGGCCAAGTGGACGGCAAAGACTACAAGCGCCTCGGCCAAGCCGCGCCGCAAGTTGCCTTACCGACTCGTGTGAACTGGGATGGATCAGCATGGCCTGGTCTTGGTTGTAACCCCTCTGCAAAAAGTATTCATTTGTTTGTGGGTTCAATCCGGAAGAACTTAATTTCAACCAACAAGTTAAAGTCTAAAGATCCGTTGACCAACAGCAGTCATGTATTTGTGTCTCCTTTTGACCGGCGGTAGCCTTTTGCTCCCTTTCTTTGCGACGGGGTTTCTTGAAACTTAGCAAATGCTTGCCGTGTGGACACGTGGGGAGGGTTCGGGTTTCGCCCTCAAGCCCGCAGGTCACAGTGCGGATGTATCGTAGTGCGAGGAAGGCTCAGTCCTATCGCTAGAGATAGGCATGAGTTGAAGGTGAAATATGTAAGTTTCATAATGTGGGGGAGTCATTGGTGAACCCCCCCACACCCCAATCAAGTTGGTGGGGGGGGCAATAAAACAAATCGTGGATCAGAAGTCTCTCAGCAAGCACTACCTAGTACTGGCTTAGAGTTGTTTGAGTATTCCCCATTACTATTTCAATTTGGTTTAGTATTGGTTTAGTCTTCCTTTGTACTGGTTCAGCAGTCTTCAGAACAGGTTTAGTATTCGTTTTTGGTTGCTGTTTTTCGGTACTGGCCCAGAGATTCGTTTTTTATTGCCCTAATAGGCGATTTGGATTAGTGGTTTGGGGATTTGGACCCCTGCTTCTAGGGTAGATGGGAAGCCCCTCCTTAACCACTAAACCACCAATCCAATCCACCAAGTAGAGGGAAGCTGAAATTTTGTTTGCGCGGCCTCCTTTTTTTCCAAGTAATGTTTGAGGCTTCAGGTACGCTTTGTGTGGTGGGATTTCCCTTTTGACAACCCGAGTTGCCTAGGTGGCTATGTTTTCAAGCCGTACCCCTATGGTTGTCCAATTTTGGTTTTCCTCTAAAACAAGGCCACTACGAAAAGCGCACCACCCCAAACACACACGCAACAAGGTGTTTGGGTCCCCGGGATTTGCCGTGGTAGTTTGAACATCACCTTGAAGGGGCCGTGTTTTTTTCTTGGGGAGTACCCCTTCAACAACACACACACACACACACATGCTCACAACTCGCGCAAAGGGGAACCACAAAAAATGTGTTTTGTCCTTTCAGGTTCTGGTTTTGAACAACCCTAGTAAAACGTTTTGCAACCATTTGCTCAAAAATATGTTATTTTCCCTGTTAGTTTTAAAGGTATGTTACATTTATTTGTTCCCTTGACTGCAGCGATGGAGATAGTCTAAATGGTGGAACTCGCCCCGGACGGGCTCCGGTACCCCGGACATGTTTCTAGTCATTTACCAAGAATAAAAGGTGTATGTAGAAACACCCCTGGTCCAAAGTTTCTGCTTAATGGGCTATCTCTGTGGGGCACCAACCACCTGTCTAGCCTTCCGGAACTTCTAAGAAGTGAGAGAGATGTATTCAGTCAAGGTCGCACAAGTTGTGAACATTTCAATTCTGGCTCTCACCCCCCTCAGTCCTATACTTTAAGCTTTTTGGGAAGACATTTTTGAATGGCAAACGACAAAGTTAGGTTACTTTTGTTTGGCCCCTCAACTCGTTCGGAGGCGTCCCTAGGGGGCACCCGATAAATCGGGATTTGTTTATTTGCGACGAGGTATCTGAATTCCGGATGCTTGGTGGGCTATGCCGGCGCTTTGTCGCGAGCCACTGCCCGCATCCTCGCGGGCGGCTGGGAGAACCCCTACGTTCTACGCAGCAGGCGCGGCTCGTCTTTTGATTGGGCGCCCAGTTTCAGAGGTGTGGGGCAGGCTTTTTGAGGCTACCCTTTTTCCTGAGTCCCTTCAAATGGTTGTACTTTGAATCTTGAGTTTCTCAAAGTTACTTTTGCAAACCCTCTTCAAACTACAAGTTAGAGTCAAATGTTCGAGGATGTCACTTTATACCGTGGAGGGACAAGATCCACAGATGGGATGGATGACAGCTTATCAAAACTAGGATACGCCACAAATCACCACAAACTACGTGCAGGATTGTGCCCATCCACAGTATGTCCATCCGAAGACCTTGTGGGGCTGTCAGATCCATCGCCTCTTTGTTGTTCCCTCCGATGGGGTGTTTCCGCGCGCTTTTCGCGTTTCGTTTCCCACTGTAAACAAGGGTTTCAGGGCCATTTTTGACGACCTGCGCGCGGGTTTGGAGCAGTGGGCGTATGTTGCGTTCACGGGCACACTTTCATGACTGAGCGCACGCCTGCCACATGATAAGCACCCACATTGACGCACGCATTATCATCATTGCGTGCATGCACACATTATCATCATTGCACACATTATCATCGTTGCGTGCGTGCCTGCCACATGATCAGCATCCACGTTCACGCACACATTATCATCATTGCACACATTATCATGCGTTGTGTGCGTGCCTGCCACATGATCAGCATCCACGTTCACGCACGCATTATCATCATTGCGTGCATGCCTGCCACATGATCAGCGCCCACGTTCACGCACACATTATCATCGTTGCGTGCATGCCTGCCACATGATCAGCATCCACGTTCACGCACACATTATCATCGTTGCGTGCATGTCTGCCACATGATCAGCATCCACGTTCACGCACGCATTATCATCATTGCGTGCATGCCTGCCACATGATCAGCGCCCACGTTCACGCACACATTATCATCGTTGCGTGCATGCCTGCCACATGCTCAGCATCCGCGTTCACGCACACATTATCATCATTGCGTGCATGCCTGCCACTTGATCAGCATCCACGTTCACGCACACATTATCATCATTGCCCCAAGGGCATATTTGAACATCGATGAAAACAAGCAGCGTCTGTGGGCGTAAAAACCCCAAGACGCATTGAACAGACAGAAAACTCTGGACCGAAAAACCGCGCGGTGAGAGCCCATCGAAGCGTTGTTGTTTGTTGCTTTGTGTATGTGTGTGTGTGTGTGTTTGTTTTTCTTTTGCTTGCTTGCTTGCTTGCTTGCTTGCTTGCTTGCTTGCTTGTTTGTTTGTTTGTTTGTTTGTTTGTTTGTGTGGTTGTTTGTGCTTTATTGTTTTGTTTTCTTTGATTTGTTGTTTGCCTGATTGCTTGGGTGCTTGCTTGCTTGCTTGCTTGCTTGCTTGCTTGCTTGCTTGCTTGCTTGCTTGCTTGCTTGCTTGCTTGCTTGCTTGCTTGCTTGCTTGTTTGCTTGTTTGTGTGTTTTATTTGTTTGATTGAGATTGTGTTTATTTCGTCCTGTGTTCTTTCTTCCTTTCTTGCCATGGTCAACCTTCGGCCGCCAGCCAGTTTGGGGCGGAGCTTGCAAAGGGTTCTCACCAGACGGGCTCAGACAGGAGAGGTTTCAGCGGAAGAAAAAAAAAGCTTAAAAACAACTCAGCCAAAAAACTCAACTGAAAACACAGACTCCAAAAAGCACACAAAGAAAACGCAGAAAACAAACACAAGGGACGACTCCAGAAAACACAAAACAAACTGAGGAAAAAACTCAGACAAGACTCAGCCTTGAAGCCGATCCACCTTCTTGAGTTTGAGGCTGATTCGGGAGCTGAGGTTTTTTCTGAGTTATGTTGGAGTCTTTTCAAGTTTTGGTTTGAGATTGTTCTGAGTTGTCTGAGTTGTTATTTTCATGTGTTTGTGTTTTCTTGGGAAACTGCAGATTTCCTCCCCAACCAACCTCCTCAGGGAAAAAATATCAAACAACAATTCAATAATATCAGAGAAAACTCGAGTGGGGGGATCGAGTTCCAGGCCGAGTTTTTCGGATTGATGTTTTTGTTGTTATTACAAATTCCTACATTGCGGCCTGTGTGGGCGAGATCAGGTCGTAAGCAAAGGCAACCTTTTCCGCAAAGAGCACACCATAGCCCACCCAACATTGGGTAAACAGCAAACAACCAGATGCGCCGACTTTTGCCCGCTGAGAAAGGGATACTTGGTACTTTGCAAGGATGTACTACCCCTTTTAACCCCTGAACTGCATATTGAAGGTTCCAAGCAACCCTTTGGTCCCGGGTATTTATGCCTCGTGTCGCTTGGCTTTCGGTTCAACCTACCCTGAAACCATTTGTTGGTCTGTGCGTCGAGCGATTTTTGTCCAGTGCTTGACAGCGTTCATTTCCGACTACGAGATAGCACTCAATGAATGACTTGTTGCAAGGGTCAAGGATCAATGTGGACGACTTAAAGCGTCCTCACAAAGGGGGGGGGTTGTCTGGGTTCGCGTGCATCCATGACCACTGTGCACATGCTTGCACGCATGAGAGCCCACGCGCGCGCGGCACACACGCACACACCCACACTGGATGATATCAACGTTTGCAATTTCCTGTGACCAAGCCGGCAGCGATTGCTCGCTCGGAGGCTGGCGGTGAACGAGGAGGAGCGGAGAAATATGCTCATGGGCAGCGACGATCAGATTGCATGGCATACATACGCGCCATGGCCGAACGATGGCTCAACTGTAGTTCCTTCGGTGGTTTGTTTCCTTTTGGTTTCCCTTAAAACAATCCCAAAAAAGAGAACCCATGATTTGAGAAACCGCCACATCCTTTGGCTTTTCTCCCAAACTTGGGATGATTCGGCTGCTTAGTCGGCGTGCTTGAATTTGTCTCATGGATCTATGGCCACCTTTCCCACTCCGACCAGCTACTCAAACGATTTGTTTCCTAAAACTTCCATTTGCTGAAGTGAGTATTTTTGTATTTTCCCCTGTTGGTTTTAAAGGGAATCTATCACTGCTGGAAACTTATTTTCTTCCAGTGGACTTAAGCAAATCCACGAACAAGGATGCAACATGACATGTTTCTGCCAAGAAGGCACGGGGGCCACCAACACAGCCACATTGTGACACCAGACAGATGCATCGCCTGATCGACCGGCAGAGGGAACAGAACAATGATTTTACCGAGTGCGCGATTGCGAAAAGAGAGGATACTGCAAGGTTAGAATAGAGTCTAGCAATCCCTCTCAAAAGAGAACCAAGCGAAAACCACGTGTTTTTGTTTGTGTGGTTACCCCATTTTTGCTACTTCCACTTTTCTGTGGTGTCGAAGGGAGAGGCCAAAAACCAAAAACAGGAAACCCCGGATGGGGTCTCATCTCACGAAAGGACGAGACACACCCGCTTGAGGCGGTTCATGTTTCGTCTCCTTTACCGAAATCACAGGCTAGTAAAGTCAAAGGGCACTCGAGCTCCTGGACGTTATACTTTTTTGGGAAGATTATGTTCGTGGTACGTGACAAGTTCAGGCTTGTTTTGGCCAATCCACTCAGCAAGCGAGCTAAACTAGTTCCCTTTGATTGTAAGAAAAAACCAACCTCGATGTCCAGGACTATTCAATCAATCCGATGATTTGTTGCAACCTTTGCTTTCCTGACATGGATGAGCTGACCACAGCTTTAACAGGAAACCCACTTTTGTTCGGGGGCATCCCGGACTTGCCGGAAAAGCCGAGACGACCTCATTTTTGTATTTTGTGCATTTCGTGTGATTTACCGAGAGTCTGGCAGCGCTAGGCGCTGAACCATCCGGAGGAGATCGCATTGGACTATCGCGCCCAGCTCTTTCTCAGCGTCTTGGGCCCCCTGCCCCGGAGATTGTTCGGCAGCAGACGTAAGCTTCAGCTCCGTCCACGCGAATCGAACAGGCAGCTGGGGCTGTTGGGTTTCTTCTCAGCCCCCGAGTTCCTGGACTCCAAATTTTAGGGGAATATAATTTTAGTGGCAAATGAGAAGCTCGGACTTTGTTACAACCCATCCACCCAGGAAGTGCGACTTGTCAAAGTCACAAGAGCTTCGGCTTTTACTTCTGGGCCCTTGGGGCAGCTGAGCCTCCCATAGAACCTGCCGATCGGACGGACCAAAAAGCTTTCCTTTTGAGGATCCAAAGCGTGCACTGATGGGAAAAGAGGGCCCCCAACATCAACTGCTCTTTTGGTTGCCGTACTTGGGATGCTGGACATGGTCGAACAAGCAGGCACGTTGGGGGGGGGTAAGCCTTTCCACCTTTTCCGTTCTTGGGCCTTGCGGGCCCAAGTCTGGCCCTGTCCAACCCAAGCTACCGGGACCGGCCAATTGCCGCAATTTGCCTAGAGTTACCTGGAGAATTGGGGAACCTAGGTCGGTGGGAACTTTCATGAGGGACACTTTGGCCACATTAGGTGGATTCACTTAAATCATAGCAGATGAGATGGCACCCTCCAGAAGGGCGATGCCTGCAACATTTGCTGCCTTGCCTTGCTGGTTCCCATCCATCCCATTAGGATTTTATGTTTTTTTTATAGCTTAGTGGGGGGTTTCCATTTAGCCCACTAAAAGTAGCACTTTAGAAGGGGGTTTGAGGAACACACATCTTTGCTCTTGACTAAAATGAACAAAGAACTAAAGCTCTGGTGCTTCGGGCCGAACACGGATCCCAGTGTTCGGACCTTCTTTTTCGAACCAACTTCGGTTTCGTTTTTCCGAAAAGTTTCCGGACCCAAGGAAGCCACCCAGAATTTTTCTACGAGTGGTTGCTGCCCCCAATTCTCCTTCGCGGTTGCGCATACGGGAAGACACACTTGACCGAGGTGTCGCCTTGAAGGAGTTCCAGCTGAAGGAGTCCCGTGAGGTGGTCGCCATGCCCTTCGGAGGCCCACGGGTTTGGGAACGGATTCGGTGCAGCTTGGAACTGCAACTGGGGAGAACTGGAGACTCGGTTTCTCCAAATGGAGTTTCAAGCCGCACTGACAGCAGGCAGCACAACTGACCGCAAAACAGGCAGCAGAACACTTGTATGCCGGAATTCTTGGGCCTTCCCCGGCAAAGAGTAAAACATATCAGCGCCTGCTCGCAAGCCTCGCTTGCGCAAGCCATACCGCCTCACCGCTTGGCCCAAAACCGTGCGCGAGGTCACTCCACTTGCTTCGCCCACGGCAACGGAGCTTCCAACATGGCCATCTACGTGGCACAGATCCAGCCCCAGCCTCGGGCACGTTTTTCGCTCTGAGCTGTTCAGTCGCACCACACAATCCCAACCAAATTGTCAAATCAACAAAACGGTTGTCAAATTAACAAACGATTTGGTGTCCATTTTTTGTTATTTCTTTTTCCTAGTTGGTTCCTTGTTTGAGGGTTCTGGGTGAATTGTAACGACCTGACACGACCTCACCCCAATTGGTGGTTTATGTGGGGAATGGCCCCCCAACCACCTTACTTCAGGCTGGTGAAATATTACCATTCACCCAGTTGGTTTCCCGCAAATTGTCAAATTGTTAACCCCAAACATATTTTTTTCCGCCGCTGAACAACTGGGAAGTCTTGCCCCAAACCCCTTCTGACTCCTTCAAAAAGCATCCTCCAAGGAAACCAAGGGACCCTCCGGTTCGTCCCCAACAAGCTTTGTGAAAACAAACAAAGGTAGAGTGTCGATGTGTTTGTTTTTCGACAATCCCTTGAAAGCAAGTCATGTGTTTCTCTCCTTTTCAGCAAGCCCTTTGAAAACAGAAACAAGTAGAGTTCATGTGTGTTTGCTTCTACAAACCTTTGGAGAACAGAAACAAGTAGAGTTCAAAGGTGTTCAAAGTATGTTTTGTTTGTGTCAACAAACCCTTAAAAAAAGAAAACGGCAAGCAGAGTGCAAATTATGTGGTGTTTGCTTCGACAAAACCTTTGAACACAAAGGTCAGAGTTCAAAGTTTGTTTGTGTTCTTCTTCAACAAATCCTTTGAACAAAACGTAGAGTGCAAACTCTAGTTGTTGTTCAACTAACCCTTTCAGAACAAAGAAGAACGCATAGTGCAAATTGTGCCTTTTATGTTTCAACAAACTAATTGACTACAAAAGAGACGTAGAGTGTCCCCAACAATCCCTTTCAAAACAAAAGAAAGTAGAGTATCCCCAGCAAATCCTCTGAAAACAAAACCAACGTAGAATTCAGATGTGTCTTTTTCTTTATTCTCTTGGAAACAGACTGGTTTGTCTTGTTTTTAGTTCAAGTCCGGTGCAAAGCGATTTTCGGTTTGACATGTGTGCGAGTGGATTCCGCGGTCATTCGGCCCGTCGTTTTTGGGGAGTTGGTGGCCACTTTGGGTTAAAGCAAAGAGAACATCCACCATTCTTTGGGTGGTTTCAAAAGAACACCAAGAGGAGATCAGCCTCTTCTGGTAGTTTATGAACACCAAGATGGCATGCTGCGATGCAACTTGCCGTGCACACCCCATTGGCGCAAGGAGAAATGAAAGCCCCAAGAGGACATCCACCATTTTGAAGGCATGTGCATTTCTGAACAGAGTGGAATCAACTTGTTATAGGCTTGGTGCGCAAACAATTTTTGAACAAAGTTATTTGGGCCCTCGCCTCAAAGTGCCCAACCCCCCCCCCCCCAAAGGGCAACAAGGGAAACAAGGGAACATGGGGGGAATTCTAGGCACTATATATAACATATAGGTGTGCCTTTTCTGGAGGGTCCCCTTTCTTGTGTTTTTTTTAAGGAACACCAAAGAAAATGCAGCATTGGGGGGGTCCAACCGCAAAAACCAGACACACATATTGGGTGATCACCAGGTTTAGTTTCCCCAGAATTAACTCCTTTTTTTGTTTTTGCTTTTTTGGGATCCCTTTGTTTTCCACCAAAAAAAAGAGAGTTTTTGCTGGGGTCCTAATTCTGGCCTAGTCTGAGTACCCGGGTGCTCTTTAGTGGTGGCTTGGATGGTGGGATTCCACCAGCGAGTTGGCTCCAGGCAACTGGCAGCCTTGTTCCCGGGCATCCAGCCGGGCAACTGCTCGGAGGGCATGAAGGACGCGCCGAGAACGGGGGGGGGTCCAACTGAGCCACAATGAAGACCCGGGTAGATGAAGGTTAGTAAGAGACAATTCCAACCATAAATGACCATTTGAATTCCGAGTTTTTATTATGACTCAACTGAAAGCTTTCCGCTGGGGAATGATGTGAATGGGCGTGTTTTGTTCTTCCATTTGTTTATGTTTTATTTTCCCTGGTTTTAAAGTGAAACGATTTCACTACTGGACATAGCTTCTGTTTTTCTTTTCTTTGGGGGGGTACCCCAAGTTTGGTGGGTTCAAAGGGACACCAAAAGGACACAACACATTTTGGGGGGGTCCTCTAAAGCACAACGAGCCGCCCAAATCGGTTGCTGTTTGAGCCTATGATTGGTGTATTCTGGGTTGGTCCCGGCGAGGCAGTGATTCTAGCCCATGCTCATAGGAGTAACTGTTTTCAATTGTCTATGACCCCATTTTTATAGGGTCATGGAGACTCCAGGTAGGCCTTTAGAATGAATCTGAGGATGTTGCTTTCACGCTCCAGAAGATCCATCCCACACCCCTCCCCCCCGCATTCCCCAACCCCGCCTACACTCAGCTTTTGTGTTTTGGGGGTCTCTCACCGACAAACATTCAGGTACCCTCACTTCCTGAGTTCCGTGAAACGGACTTTGGTCACGTGGGTTTGGACTATTTTAGTGGCAAAGAAGCAGTCTGGCTGCCTTGTTTGGCCTGTCCACGGAACTGAGTAACACTTTGGTTTGGTTTATTATTATGGATTTGAATTCCTGGTTTTTGGGGGGAAAATCGGCCGGAAGACCTCAACTCCAAACCGGGGAAGTTGAATCAATCATGCCAAGAAGCTTCCCTGGACATCCGAGGGCACTTCCTAGAGTCACTATTCAATGGAACCACCAAAACTTTTGCTCAATGAGGCTGGGCCTTAATTTGTCGGAATCCTACACCCCACCACCAAAACATCGCTCCATTCCCCCTGTTGTTAGAAGTTCAGGGGCTCTTGTTTTTGCTCACTCCCTGAGTTCAGTTTCGGACTTTAGCCACTTTCTGGGTTTGGACCGATTCAAAACCTTGGTTACTTTTCGTTCGGAAAGAAGGGGGACTGGCAGTTGTTAATTTTTCCCAAACATTCCTTGTTTGTATCATAGATTGAACACCCCTGGTTCTTGTACAGGATAACTGGGGAGTTTCCCTAACCTCCAAATAACCAACACAAACAACCAATTCACGCTTTTCCGAAATGAGCAGAATCCTTCCTGCCTCAGCTTGTGCCTGCGCACGTCTCGTGTAACATGTGCATCATGTTGCGCGAAGGAGATCGGCAATGCCAAGGTGTGGCAGCGACCTGGACTTTCCTTGACTGCTATAGGGTTGGCAGAGTTGTTTCAGAAGTCTAAGGATTGTTGAGTATTCAGCTTCCTTCTACTTGGTGGTTTGGAGCCCGGTGGTTTGGTGGTTAGGTGTAGTTTCCGTTTACCCTCGATACGAACAAGGGGATGCAATCCCCGATCTTGCAAAAGGCAACGACCTCATGATGAAAGCTGCTGTAGGAGGTCTGTAGGTCTCAGAACCGTTGCTGTTTGATTTGGAAGTGAGGCTCATTGTGGCCAGCGGGAGTTTGCATTGCGGACCGGCATTTTGGGTGTGGCGGTTTGTTGATTTTGTTCAGGCATGCTGAAGCGAGACAACAAGCCACGTTTGTTAAGAACAAAACTCGTTTGAGTCACTGACAACATTATCTTGCTGGTGCTCAGCAGGACATGACCCAGAGTTTCGGGAATGAACCTAGGGTGTAATGTTGACCCAGGATTAATGATCCCGTCCCATTTCTAGGGGGGTGTTTCCTCCAAAAGTGTTCTGACTCCCCACTAAAAGGGGACACCCTCCAAGAAAATCAACCAGGGCTTCTGCTTACTCCGGGGTGAACATGAAAGGAAACCATAGGAGGATTGATTATAGGTGTCATTGCTTCATCCCCTGCTGAGAACGGGGGAAGTTATTGGTAGGTGACAACCCACATTTCACACAGGTCACAGGTCCTTTCCTGGAAGCAGTAAAACTTTGTTCCGGGCTCATGTTACCGGGTGTCAGGGCACTCCTTTGATTGAGATGTCATTCTGCCCTTGCCGCAAAGGTGGCAACAAGGCTACCTTGTTTGCTTTCCCTTTGAGACGCGCACTTCCGCAGCTTCTTGACTTTGAACTTTTGGTAGCCTGGAACCCGCAAACTAGCCAGACAAGTTGCATAGTACCTTCAAACGATGCCGTGTTTGAGGATTCCGGAGGACATTTTAGGATGAACAGCAAGCCTTAATTTTTGTTTGACCATTCGACTCGATCGGAAGTGAGGGCGTCATTTGCTTGTTCACTTTGGATGTTTCTCTACCTTGAGGACCTGTGTTGATTGGTTTTCCTTTGGTTTCTAAAATGCAAATTCCATGTGCCTAAGTTGTTGTTTCTCTGCTCGGAATCTAAGTGGACTTGTTTATAGTCCACGGGACTTAAGCAAAATGAGGCCACTCAAAGGGAGACAGGCCCATGTGAGACGGACGCATTTGAGGCTGGATTGCGAGGATGCCATCAGGAGAGTGAGCCGCAAGATGGCGAGAAGAGAAAATGCGAACGGCGCGAATCTTTCGACTTTGCGGACGATTCAGAATCTCAGAAGCTTTGGCTTTCGGGACCACACCATAACCTTTTTGTTTGTTTGCTTTATAGGGTCATGGTTGGGAACCCTGTTCGACATGGTCAACCTTCCCCCCGCCAAAAATGTTAAAGAAAGAGATAAATGAAAGAAACACACACTTTTCCGTGGCTGGTCTTTGGTGTGGACTTAGCCCTCAGACCTGTTGCAAACAAATGGAGTTTCCATTAAACCTAAAAAGGTTAGACCTTGCTCAGGGGGGTAGAGGAACCTAGTAATAACACAAGGCCACCAGAGACGTGGTTGGATCTATCTCCCCAACTAAACAAGGGTTTCACTGAAACTTACCAGGGTCAGTGGGCAACTGGATATCCAATCAAAACCTTCGGGCGATCCTTGGTTGAATGGGGTGTGTTCATGAGCAAAGATCCAGTGTATTGCAGTAAAGGGGGACGGCATGGGACACCAACCGACCTTTGCTTGGCGGTTCTCAGCCGTCCCTTGAGTTTTTGTTTCAGGTTGTTTGTGTTCAGTGGTTGGGGTTCCATTGAGTTCCCACATATTCACTTTTAGCAGTGGATCTCAAAACGGACAGCCCAGTTTAGACAAGCAACTTGACTTACCAAATGACCGAGGTGAGGGGCGATATCCCCAACAGAACATTATATTAGTATGTATATAGATATATACATATATACAACAACATACATATACATGTATGTCCATACATACATATATAAATATGTGTGTATGTTGGCAAATTATCATGACACATCTCCGAGTAAGATAGGTAAGATTATTTTGCCCCAGCTGTGCTCGGCAACCCATTAGTGGAACAGTTCAAGATAGCTGCCCATTGCTGCCTATGTCCCATGCACTCCTTACTTCAGGTGTTTTTCCGCACTGGGAATTGTGAGGCCAGGTTTGGCTTTTAAACTTGTAAAGGACTTTCTAGGGATAACATTGTATTACCCCGCCCAAAACTGCAGAAGCTGTCCCACTCGATTTCCCCTCTTGGGAGACGAGTGTAACCCTGTAGATCAGGGAACTCGTAATCATTAAAAGCTTTGAATCCAATGCTACTTGATTTGCTAAAGGAAACAGCGCCCACTCGAAGAACCCTCACAACAGAAGGGTTAAAGCTGAAGTACTGGTTAAAGACTCGATTCGGCTCCCACTCCAAAAAAAAGAAAGACTCAAAACAGGGGGGTTAAAGCTGTTCCGAACCCTCGTGAGCTCCAGGCGGGCTCGTCTTGTTAGCCTCGGTACGGGTCCCTTTGGCCGGGTTTTAACAAACCACAAACTGAAACACCATATAGCTGATGGTCCCCATTTTTCTGCCAGCCCAATCTGGGTATGGTCCCCTAAAACCGACTCCAATTTTTGGAGATGTCCGGTTCCCAGAAGATGAGGCACCCATTTCCTGTCGGAGCTTTCTAAGGCTGACGCTGAGCCACCTGGCCATGAGCCCAGCGACACCGAACTGGTCGAACCGGTCGCTGGACCTCATTTTTTTGAGTGTGTGTCTTTCTGAGGGTACCGGAAGGACCCGAAGAAGCTACCCTGAAAAATCACCAACCAATATGTTGGTTGGCAATATCAACCAATGAGCATGCTGGAAGTCAAACAGGACAACCGCCATAGCTATATCTAATGGGGTTGGTGGGTTTTTGTTGAAAGGGAACCTACTGGAGAAACAACCAAACGGTCTGGGGTTCTCCAAAAAAACGCCCACATGAGACCACAAGATTCACTACATGGGCCAGAGTCGACGTAATGTTTTGGGCTGGGGCAAATGCCGAGATAGTTCAAATGGGCAGCACCCGTTGGGATCGGACATGGGTACCCTTTTTGCAACTATTGAAGTGGACAAGGCACTACGAGGATGGAAGTCTTCCAACACCACGTCAACCATGCTTGTTGGACAAGGGGATAAGTTAGCATGCCGTTTGCTTGGTGGGCCAAAGTTGAGGTGGGTTTGATGTGGGCAGAAGAACGGTATCCCACACCCCACCCCAGGAAGTGAATTCCTTCAAGGGAACCCCTGAATTGGTGGTTTGGATTGGTTGTTTGTGGACTTGAACCCCTGTGGTTCGTGCGCGGAACACTCCAAACTATCAACTAGAGGGAAGCAGTTTCCTTACTTGCAATACTTTTCTGTGCCTTGTGTTTGAGGGTACCTTTTGGGGGTTGTTTGGTTGATTTTTCGGGAAGCCAAAAAGCGAACCATACGGTGGATGGACGAAATCCTGCACCACCTAAGAAGCACTGGTCTGATTCCCTGTAAATACCAACAAGCAGTGGGTTTCTCATAGTTTCTTAGGTGGTGCGAAATGGATTTCGTCCATCCACAGTATGGGAAAAAGAGAACCCTATGGGATTGGTACCCTTTTTGGGGTTGTTGTTTTTTTTTTTTTTTTCCGGGCAACCGAAAAGGAGACCCATATGGCCCTGGGTCAAAAGCCCGTACCCCCAGTGAACATCCCAATCCCCAACTAAAATAGACTAAGATGGGTGGCGCACCTACCCCAAAATGGGATCCCATTGGTTTTGACAACCACAGCCATATGGCACTTCGCCTGTACGCATTCGGCCCCAGGCCTGTGCCATCATCTCCCTGGCACACCTCAGCCATTGCCACGGCATGGCAAAGCAGGAGCGCTTGCTTCAGCGAGCCGGTCAACACCGAGAGTTGCGTGTCATTTTAAAACCAGGGAGGTGTATACAAAACGGACCACATACTACTATTGTTATAGCACAGGAAACATGCTAAGTGTAATATGTGAAGCTTGAAATTCCACAAATGACCAACCACATTATATATATACACACATTATACACACTAAACATAATGTATGCATGTAGCTACAAACAACAGATTAGACATACTAAACATAATATATGAATGCGGAAATTCCCAAAAAAACATCATGTATCTGTAGATGCATCTCAGGTTTTGGAGCTGTTGTAACATCTGCAGAACCATCCTCCAAGTCGCCCTTTTCCAGTTTGTGAATGGTTCCGTGATTTGCCCAGGTACTTGCATAGCTGGGTGGGGCAAAATATGGTTTAAACACCACCTCTACAAGGGACGAATCATCATAACCAGTGGTTTTCCACATGCTTAAACCAGGCAGGGCACTTCCCGCGATTCGCTCGCCATGTCCGCAAGGAGGCGGACATGGCTGTGCTGGTGGCAGCATGCCTGGTGCTGCCCATCGCGGTGGTCAGGTACTCAGCGTGGCAAAGGCAAAGCGGGGCTCTCATTGGAAGGTTCCCATTTTTTTGGCAAATTCGACGGAGTGTGCCCTGTTTTTGTTTGGTCCCGGATGGGAAGGGAAATCAACCAAGAAGAATGGGTGCCCTCACTTGGGGTCTGGGACCAGTGGCGGGACCTGCTTTCCAACCACCAACCAGTTTTTTCGACCTCCGTGTTTACCGGGGCAGCATACGTCCAGCCCATCCCTCAGTATTGAAGGCGGGTGTGTGATTTTTGGTTGGCAGTGAGCACGGAAGAACAGATGTTGAGAGCTTGTTTCTGCAACCATGCTAGCCTGCACACTCTGGCGATGCCATCGTAAATATCCTGTGCACACACAGCAAGAACCAGGTCATAAGGGCACTTAGACACAGCACGCGTGCTTTGCCCTGGGTTTTGAACAAGCCCCAGTTGTTCAGTGCCAGTCCGTGTCCCTTTTTGGTTGGTGTTTTCCGTTTCAAATAGGCAGCCCAAAACAAGGCTCCATTCTTCTGGCAGGGTCACCGCGGGAAGCGATTTGTTCTCAAGAGAAGTCAGCCGAGAGACTTGAAGAGACGATTGTTTCCTTGTGATAGCAAGCATTTTCCTGGTTTCATTCCACTGGACGACCAAGGGGAAAAGCGCAGCAACCAATGCAATTCAACAGGAGGCACCTTCCCAAATAACAACAGCTTCTTGTCTGGTCTTTCAACCAGTTCTTCGACTGTCCCGTCAACTTGAAGCTCCTTTGTTTCTTCGAACGCTTATGGAAGGCGAAGTTTCCCTTAACAGTCTTAACACATTGTTGTACCAAATTAGAAACGCTACCCTTGGAAAACGCAGATCCCTGTTCTGTTTTTCAGGCTGCCTAACCTGCTCTGGGTCCGGCCTGCTGGACACTCACCTTTCAGCTGCGGCGCTAGCACTAAAGCACCTGACATATTTGGCCCCTTTTTGAACGCACGTGTTGAGCTAGTGTCTATGTTACCATGCAATCGTGACAAAGGCATCATGGTGATAAAGTTCGGGGCTACAGTGAAGGTTTCTGTGCAGTGCTGCAGCCAACTGTCCGAAGCGGATCGCCCGCCTGCCTGCGAGGCTGCCACGCTGCGATTGCTGGCGCTGCTGGTTGCGAGCCTCTGTCCCCGTGCTCAGGCGCTTCCTTTCGCTCGATCGCCGAAGGCGGCCGAAGGAGGGCGGATACGTCGACTCGATGTGGGCGTTTCTGTTGGGGGTTCTGAGGGCACCCTTACTTTCACCTGAGCTTGAAGGGAAATGAAGGCAAACGACATGGGGGCCCTATTTGGCACATACGGTGAATGTAGATCGCCTTCAGATGCTTCGTTTCTTGCAGTTGGCCCCATGTCGGCTAAAAAGGCCAGAGGGGTGGGGAGGATGGTGTCAAACATGGGCACAGGTGGCAAAGTTTGCAGCGTGATGGTGGCCTCTGCATGTTTATCACACACAACACAGAGCTTTTGCAGTATCATCTTGATCCTCCTCATCGTCATCATCGTCATCATCATCGTAATATGTTTCTTCCTCGCCCTTGTATTCGTCATCGTCATCCTACTGATCTTCATCCTCATCATCATCATCATCATCATCATCATCATCATCATCATCACCATCATAGTAAGTATGTTCTTCATCATCCAGGTGTCGTGGCCGCTGTTGTCGTCATCACCATCATCGACATCACAGGGGCCACTGCAAGAAGTCAAGCTCTATGCTCGCTTTCGATCTTTCCCGTGGATGTCTCAACACCCAGACCCTCAAAGGACATAAGAACAGCCATTTGTTCAGGTTTCCTAGAGCATTCTTGTCCTTCCAACCAACCCCAAAAAACCAGAAAGTCCCCCATCGGCGCGTCCTCCGGGGAAGGCCGGTTCTGGCAGATTTCCGGTGAACCACATCCTCAAAACCGATTCAGGTGAATACAGCCCAGGAAGAATCCCCTTGCCTTGAATGGGTGCGGACATCCGTGGTGGAGATCCGATCCTCCGTTTTGAGGTGGAGGACTGCAATGTGGACTTGGGACTCGTCGGGCCTGGGGCCCAAATCGGTCTAAGCCGGGGGCGGGGGAACGGGTTTCTCGACAAAATTCGTTCGCGCCACGAAATTAAACCATGGGAAACCTTGTTGTTGGTATTTACAGGGGAAGCATCATTCCAGGATTTCAGGGTTTCGTAGGTGGCGCGAAATGGATTATGTCCATCCACAGTATGGGTGGGAGGCTGGTCTTTAAGCTTGGACCCTTAAAGTGGGTGGGTTTGCCATTTGGTTTCCCACCAAAGGGGCACGGACCCTGACTTACAGAAATTAGAATTCACTAACCCGCGGTGTCTTTTTCAAGGCTGGACCCCCCCCCACCGAGAAATGGATGGGTTGTCCCTTTTTTCTGGGGCAAGTTTGGGATTTACAAATTTCTCAATGTAGGTGATTCTCGTCTTGTCTTTAAGGTTGGACGGTGTTCTTGTGTTTCAACTCGAAGAGCGAGGGCAACCCTACCTGTAGGGAATACCGCTCCCCGACATCCCTGGCCTTGCGATGCCACATTGCCCAACCTCAACAAATAACTGCAAATACCGTGCAAATCGCAGCCAGCATCCCGGCCAACATTCTCTACATCCTCGCCAACTTGACCAGAATCCCCAGCATTCCTGCATCACCAGAATCCGGGCTTTTCAGCATCCCTTGCACCCCCTGCATCGCGCCAACCCTCAAAACATGGCCACCTGAGAGTAGGTTTTGGCGGTAGGCGGACATAGCAGACATGTTTGCGATCAAGTGAGCGGGGTTTCCGCGAAGGTGGGGCCGCGGCTACTGTGTGGAACACATTCTCAATTTTTCATGGGTTTCTGTATGCGTCTTCGTCTTTCGGTGTGCGCCCGTGCGACGCGGGCGCGCACGCGCGCTGCTCGCAAGCAAGCTTGCACGCAGCAAGCGTGCAAACACGCACGCATGCACGCACGCTCGCGTGCGCGCACACATGCGCACAGGGGGTGCAGGGGTGGGTGGGTGGCAAGGGTGGCAAGGGTGGGAAGGGTGGGATGGGTGGGAGGGGTGGGAGGGGTGGGAGGGGTGGGAGGGGTGGGAAGAGTGCAAAAATTGGGAGTGGGCAGGGTGGGAAGGGTGCGAAGGGTGTCAAAGTGGGTGGATGGGTGCTGAGTGGCAGGGAGGTTGGGTCAGCAACCCCTACAGCCAACCAGCGCAGCTGGTGATGGCGAAGCCTCTTGGGATTGGGAACAACCGGTGGTTTCTCCAGCCAGGCCTCAACAAACGAGCCGCCCCGTGTTGGACCCCACTCGGGCGGTTGCCCTTTTCCTGGTTTCCCCATTAAGAAACGTCCCATTTTGAGAAAGTTGTGCTTTTGGGGCGGTTGTCAAGGAATCGCAATGGCGAAACCCACCACGTTGCGGACCGCAATACACACCCATTTCATTTTTGTGTGTCAGGTCTTTGAACCATCTGGTCAAATCACGCAACATCCAAACTGGAACGCCGGGATCCCCCACATCATCAGCCTTCACGATGTTTGGGTCACTTCAGGTTGATCGCTTGAGGCATCATTGGACAAGTCAAAGGGACTGCCAAGCACGCCCACAAAGGAGAACGCGAACAAGGGAAGTTATTCAAAAATCACTGGCACACTGCTGTTTCCCACCAGCCCATGTAATATCGACCCTGGGTTAGTCAACCTGTGGGATTATTCGCGGGGGTGTTCCCGAAAAAGTGATCCGGTTCTTCACTTAAGTTGTCCTACTCATCTCGTGACTTTCGTCCATGCGGCTTGAAGCCATAGGTTTTTTGGTCTTGACGCATCTGAAAGTGACATCCAGCTTGCCCAGCAAGCTGGGGTTTATTCGGGCGCTTCCCAGTAATGTTGACCCTGGGTTGAGACACCTTGTTGATTTTGATAGGGTCATGAGAAAATAATAGAGGACGGGAGCGCACCCCGCAGTACGCCAGTAGTTGTGATTGAAAGCGCTGGATGCACCCGCCACACCGACAAATTATAACACGTTGTCGTTACTTGCGCCAGCGGCAATACTCGGAATGCCCAGCCGAATATCCGGGTTCGCCGCCACAAAAAGACTCCCCTGCAAGTGGTGAGCAGCACGCCCCCTGAATGAGACACCTCCTATTTGATATAATTTTGGACTTTAATGTTCTTGCTTGAACCTTTTTATCGATTTTCCGGATAACATGGAACCTGACAGGGGCCCTGTCCCTTTCAAACGGCAAATGGTGGAAGCCAGGGCCTTCCAAGCGTCAGGTTCCATGTCAAAAAGGGTGGGAGGGTTTTATTTTTTTTGCAGAGGGGTCGTTTCAGCCACCAAGGGGTTGCCTCAAAATCCTGGCCCAGGCCCGGGCAGCAGTGGCTGCTGCAGGTGCCTGCAGAGTGCTCAGTGCCAATTCGCCCGCGGCCCGGAGTCAAAGACCGGTTTGGTTCGGGCGAGAGTTGGGTGGGTTCTTTTTGACGCTTTGTTGGTCGGTTTGAAAGGGACACCCAACAGGAGAACCACCATTTGTGGGGAACAAAAGAAAAAAGCACCCATTTTAACCTTGAGTCGGAAGAGAAACCAACCGGAGCTTCCATTTTTCTGGAAATGTGACAAAGGATGCCAAGTTCTCGGCATTCTCGACCGTGTGGAGGCAGAAAACCCTTTTGAATTCCGAACTTGACAGAGAAGGCATCCCTAGCCAACCCCCAAACCTTGCAGATCGCCGGTGATGCCCTAACCCTCGTTGGGATGCACTCGAACATGGCGATAGACTCAGTGGTTCAAAGCGAATCGACCTTTTGACCTTTGGGTTTTCCCTTTTTGGTCTATTTTTAGTAGAGGTCCCAAAAGGTTGACCTTTTGCAGGTCCTTTGGGCAAGTGAGTAGAGCATGTAACTCTACGGTGCCGAGCAGACGGACGTCCTTCTGCCTGTCCACGATGTGGAGCAGACGCACAGACTGGAGACTGACAATCTCAGATCAGGCGCCTGTCTGGCTGCCGCCCCGCAGTCTGCTAACCTTGAGGAAGCTGAAGATAGCCAAAGAGCAGCGGGCAGTGAGGAGGGAGCAGCGTGAAGGAGGGGAGCCGGTGAGTCAGCAGCCACAGCACAATCAGCTCCGGGCAAGCCAGCACTACCCCCAAACCGAAGCTACCCACAGCGGTTAAATTGGGGATACAGTGCCAATTTGTAGCCACCATCTACCGGGTATATCCCATTAAACCCCTGGCGGTAGCTTCGGTTTGGGGGTAGTGGAACCCATCTGAGAAAGGGGTTGTGTTGTAGATCAAAGGCTGAATGAAGAGGTCCATATTATGTGAACCCATGGCCACTTCCTCATCATTCAGCCATCACTACCGCTTAACTAACCCACAAACTAGGGGTTCATACCAGGGGTTCATAAATGGACCTTTACATTCAGGCTTATAGAGCATGTTCATGCGATTGGGTGCCTCAAACTGCCGAAGGTTGTCAAGCGCTGGCCGGTCGGGTTTGGAGGTAGGGTAGAACTCCAAATAGATGGGAATGGGTCGAAATTCAAAATTAAGCCCCCCGGAATTGGTTTTTGTCTTTGTTTCCCTTTCCCAGGGCACCCGATTGTGGACTCACGCCCATATATATATATATATAATGTATATCAATTGCCCATGTGTTTAAATCAATACGGGTGTTTATTTGGCGCCGTGTGCGCTAAAGAACAGACAACACAGCACTCTGTGATTCTGCGCCTCCTTTGTTTCCTTTGCCGGCTTTGGCCGTGCCTTCTGGAGATGTTGCTAAGCGCGGCTTCCAGGCCGAGTTGATTTGCCAGGGCTCCCTTGGAAAGGGCTCTAGCGAACGGATCCCAGTTGCCCAGTGGGTTGCTTCCTTTTTTTCCTCTTTTTTTTTGGTGATGGCTTCCCCTTAAACTCAACCAACCAACCAAAAAAGGATTCCCTTTTTTTCCCTGGCCACTGGACATCTGAGGGATTTAAGCTTGCGCCAAAGGATCAGCATGTGTCGCATCCTATTCACCGCTCAAATTGGGGCGGTGTACTCCTTGGTGGCACAGCATCTCGGATCAGGCGGATGGCTAGGTGTTCCCCCGTAAATGAGGATCCCTCTGAAGTGGCAGACAACTCTTATCAGCCAACCAGGGGGTTATTGGGCGTGTTTGTTTACGGTTGGTGGCCCCTTGATCGGATTTTTCAAGGGCAACCAAGAGGAAAGCCGTCGTGCCATGTTGCGGGGTCCAACACCTAATAAAAGACATGGCGCCCATTCCCCCCAAGTCTGTGAAGACCTCCAGTAGGGGTCCATCTGGCCAGTTTTAGGGGGTAAACGAATTCCTGGACAGAGTTTCAGGCTTTCGAGCAGGTACCCCTTGGATGACCAGTTTCAGTTTGGGGTTTCAGGCTGGCAAGCTCGTTACCTACACGACAACAGGGATGTTTTTTTTGTTTTTTTTTCCAGACCTGGCCGCTGAAGGTCGTTGAGACGTCGGCTCGTCGCCTAGGTGAGAGCTTCCTGGTAGCGTCGCCGCCTGAAGCGGAGTCGCAGGTGTTCAGTCCAAGGTGGTAGGCGATTGGGGGGGACATGGTAGTCGTTTGAGGGACATGGACCCCGAAAAGAAACTAAGCTTCCCAAAGACAGGGGACTTACGAAGCTTGGGCCTGAGGTTTGAACCCTTGGCCCAGGTGTTGGAGGATGGGGGGCATGTCGTTTTCACTGCTTGTCCCAGACCTCCAGCCGTGCTCCGTTGTTCCTGTTTTTTTTGGAGCGAGTTTCCCTAAGTCAATCAAAAAAAGGAGACCTGAGATGAGAACCCCATGGCCACTGGGGGGTTTGGGGCTTCTTCTCCAAGAGTATCCGCAAAAAGCTGTGAGTTTTTGGGAGCCTCTTCCAAATAATTTTGTTTGCTTGATTGGTGCTTGGACCCAAAGAACCTACCCTGGAAAACGGGACATCACCCTATGATTCTGGTGTATCCAATTTTCATGGCTCGTTTGAGGGTGGAGGTGGGCGTTGCGTCGTTACGTCCTTGGGTTCTCCAGTGCTGTTTGAGTTGTGGCCAATGGATATCAAAGGGTATGTGTCTGTGTTTTTTTAGGGAACCCTTCCCCCAAAAAAACTAGACCACGGTTGGCCCGAAAGCAGAACATCGCAAGCGAGGTCGGCCCAACGCTGCAGGATGCGTTCTTTTTCCCTACACTTCGTGAAGCAAGCGCGAGACAGCACCAGGCAAGGTGCTCTGCGCAAACTGGTCGGTGCAAGTTGGTCTGCGCAAGTTGCTCTACGCAAGTTGCACTGTGCAAGTTGCTCTGCGCAAGTTGCTCCGCGCAAGTTGCTCCGGCAAGTTGGTGCAAGTGGCTCCCTGCAAGTTGCTCTGTGCAAATTGCGCTCCCTGCAAGTTGCTCTGTGCAAGCTGCTCTGTGCAAGTTGCTCTGTGCAAGTTGCTCTGCGTAAGTTGCTCTGCGCAAGTTGCTCTAGGCAAGGCGCTCTGCGCAAACTGGTCGGTGCAAGTTGGTCTGCGCAAGTTGCTCTGTGCAACTTGCTCTGCGCAAGTTGCTCTGCGCAAGTTGCTGTAAAATGCAAGTTGCATCTTGCGACGCCCGCCCGCGGACCAGGGAGGAATCGAACCCGCGACCCGCCGGTTCCGGGAGCAGGCGCGCGAACCACGAGACAACTCCCGAGGACCAGTTCGAACAACAAAAGTCGCAAAAAACCTTGAGTTTTTGCACCTCGACCACGCCGATTCCCGCAGAGGGTTGCGCGAGCACCGCAGAAATCGCAAAAAACCATGGGTTTTTGCACCTCGACCACGCCGATCCCCGCAGAGGGTCGCGCGAGCAGGTTAGAAATCGCAAAAAACCATGGGTTTTTGCACCTCGACCACGCCGATCCCCGCAGAGGGTCGCGCGAGCAGGATAGAAATCGCAAAAAACCATGGGTTTTTGCACCTCGACCACGCCGATCCCCGCAGAGGGTCGCGCGAGCAGGTTAGAAATCGCAAAAAACCATGGGTTTTTGCACCTCGACCACGCCGATCCCCGCAGAGGGTCGCGCGAGCAGGTTAGAAATCGCAAAAAACCATGGGTTTTTGCACCTCGACCACGCCGATCCCCGCAGAGGGTCGATTTTCGTGTAGTGTCGTCGGCACTACCCCGCCGCCCTAAGAAGAGATTTTAACTCCTCGCAAGTCAATTGCACTTGACTCCTTGCACTTGCAACTTGCACTTGACTCCTTGCTTGTTTCAAGGAGTCATTGCAAGCAGTCATTGCAAGGAGTCATTGCAAGGAGTCATTGCAAGGAGTCATGGCAAGGAGTCATTGCAAGGAGTCATTGCAAGGAGTCATTGCAAGGAGTCATTGCAAGGAGTCATTGCAAGGAGTCATTGCAAGGAGTCATTGCAAGGAGTCATGAGAGCCATTGCAAGTTGCAAGGAGCCAAGTGCATGGAGTCAAGTGCAAGTCGCAAGTGCACGGAGTTAAGTGCAAGTTGCAAGTGCAAGGAGCCAAGTGCAAGGAGCCAAGTGCAAGGAGCCAAGTGCAAGGAGCCAAGTGCATGGAGTCAAGTGCAAGTTGCAAGTGCATGGAGTCAAGTTGCAAGTGCAAGGAGTCAAGTGCAAGTTGCAAGTGCAAGGAGTCAAGTGCAAGTTGCAACTCCTTGCAATGACTCCTTGCAATGACTCCTTGCAATGACTCCTTGCAATGACTCCTTGCAATGACTCCTTGCAATGACTCCTTGCAATGACTCCTTGCAATGACTCCTTGCATTGACTTTCATGATGATGATTCCTTGCAATGACACCTTGTAATGACTCTCATGAGAACAATTCAAGTGAACCCAGCGGAAGAACCCTTCGCCATGCTTTCGGGAAAAGGAGAAGAGAAGGAAACAGAAAATGGTGGGTGGAAACTTTATGGTTTCCCTTTAAAACCATGAAAAAAACTCAAAACAAATCGGGCACCTTCCCAATCAGTTTTAAAGTTGCTGCGAGCACCTTGCAACTGCAAGCGCTTACTATCTTCGCATATCCTTTTTTTCTATTACGTGTTTTGTTGTGACGTTGACCCCAGATTTTCATCAACCAGCCAGCTTTTTTCTAAGAGGGTGGTTTTGGCCCTCCAAAAGTGGTTTGATTCCGACCACGTTTCACCCAGGGATGCCGGGACCCCCTATGAATAAACTCGGGTTGATTAATATGGGGTCAACATTGACCTGCTACTCATTTACTATGTTTTCAGAATTGTTTCGAGTACTCTCAGAACGTTTCGCGCTTGATTTCTGCAGGGCTTCGCGTTTCCTTTGGGGAGGACACCAAGAACATGTGCCAACAATTGGCTGGTGACCCTTCACTCACATGACATGAGCATACTTGGTATGTGTCGCGTGTCTTTGAAGGGTACCCTTTTTTGGGTTGGTTTTTAACGGAAGCCAAAAGGAAAACCACTGTTTTTTTTGTTTTTTTGTTCGGGGGGAGGTCCCCAATAAAGGACATGCACCCATGCGCCAGGCCAGCAATAGGCCCCAGACACTCTCACCTGAGGCTGGGGAGTGACATTCGCCTCTCCCGGAAGCCCCTGGAGAAATCTAGGCATGAGCGGGCAGCATGCAGAGAGCCGTTCGTTCTTTGCTGGGGTGTCTTTTATCCCATGCTGACAGCTTCTCAAACAATACTTTTGGGCTTTAACCAACCCACTTTCCCATTTGGAGGGATGTTGTGCAAATTTGAATCACTTTAAATTAGACTTCTTTTTTTTCTTCGGTGTTTGGTTGCAAGTAATGCTCACCCGAAACCTTTGGTTTTCGTTCAGCTGGTTCTTAAGGTTCAGCTTGGGAACCCAGTTTCTGTGGGCAACAAATTTGGCATTTTGTGTACGTCTTTGCCCTTCACAAGGTAATTTCCCCAAGGCGCCCGGAAGCTGGTGGTGGTTTTAAAAATTCAAGAGATCTCCAAAAGACCGCAGGTTCTTGTCTTGTCCATTTGCCAGAGCTCCATTTCTGCACCTTTTGAGCCAACCAGGTGAGGTAAATCAGCTTGGGGTCCTGAAGGCTCCGAATGGGAGGGTTTCTCGGCATGTCCCGAGATGCGGTTGCCCCAAATGCATGCCATGGCCCAATTTTGCCAATTGGTTTGACCCAGGATTGAATTGGTTGCTTGAATTCTGTGCATAATTTTTAGGGTGCAGCGCAGCCATGCTCAGGTTGCGATTGTTTTTTGTCCATGCCGAAAAGGGTAACGGGCTTTCAGTGGCACCGGTCAATGGCATCAAATTGCCCCTGAAAGCAAACATCACCGTAGATCTTGGCGATTTTCTCACTTGCCCAAACCTGGCAAGTGAGTCATGCAATGGGTGTGCCTGTTTGATCGGACCCCAAATGGTGGTTTTCCTTTCAGGTGTCCCTTCAAAACATCCAAAAACGGGCACCCTCAAAAGAAGACACACCGATAGACGCCCTCCAAATACGGCCGGGTTGTCTTAGAAAAGCCAGGGAATCGAAAAGGAGCCTCCGGGTTTCCTTTTTGACTTTTAGTCATCCAAAAGGAGCCTCAGACATACCCTCAGACTTGTCTGGAGTTGCAGGGATTTAGATTTATGATACGGGTGTGGGTCAACAGTCAGGTAACCCCAAAATGGGGTTCCTTGCTAAATGGAAACAAGGACTAAAATCTGCGGTCCGGTCCTCTTGTAGTTTTAACCCACGCCAGATATCCCACCAAAAGTTGTTCTATCTTTTGGCATGCGATCAATGAGCCACCAAGCATATAGACCATAAGTCTAGTTTGCCCAAAGGGAACCACACGAGAACGGCCCATGTGTTGTTTTCCTGACTCGCTATTGATCGCACGCCGCAAGATGAACCACTGGGTGCCGAATATCCCCACGATGTTTTACCCACAGAGCATGTTGGATCACGTAAGCCAAACAATTATTTCTTCCCACCGAGGGGGTTCCCAACAAGTGACGCTCACTCCCGGAGTTCCTGGACTTTTGTCTCTTTCGGGTTGGACAGGTAAACCTTACTTTTGTTGGATCCAATCCACTCGTCCGGAAGCCTATTGCTCGTTTAGGTTCGGCTTCTACCTGGAGGGGTCATAGTAACACCTAAATAATAGAATTTATAACCAAATTTCAGTCATACCTTAATTGGTGGTTTGGATTGGTGGTTTCGGGATTTGAACCCCTTGTTTGGTGCGAACCCCATCAACCTTCATATAAACCTTATGTACTATATAAACCTATATTGATATTGATAATGCTATACCCATATATTTAAATAATCAACCTTTCAAAAGGATGGTATGTATAACACAAGGAATTATGCTATTTATCAACCTAAACTTTTCAACACATATATACATATACCTACATATGAAAGCAACATGCACAAAACCTCATTTCAATGGCTGAAAAAGCGGGCGCTCTGCTTCACACAAGGCCGCGCCTGGAGTTCCAGGCCCTGGACTATGTGGCCAAGGCGAAGTCTCGGTCTGTTTGCGGAAAAAAAAAGCGAAGCGACCACTTGGAAGCTCAACGTTGGAGGTTGTAACGGCTAGTTTTTTCGCTCAAAAACGGGTTTTGACTCATCATTTTCGGGTAATATCCCATAGCGGAACTTTTGTGGCTTTTCCACAAGTCAACTGGAATGCAGTTTTTTCCTCCCAACCTGGTTCAACTTGTTTGTTCCTCTTTCAAGCCACATGATGTCCGAGGGGCAGTGACGATTCCTGCGGTCAAAGTGGGTGTTTTTCAAAAGCAGCACCGGCTTCCTCAGCCCAACTTGGGCGGATCCGAATGGCCCTTAGACCATTCGGACATAGGATCCATTGAATCTTCGAAAGATAAGGTGGGTGTGTCAGAGAAACAGACAAGTTGGTTGGTTTGACATCTGGGCGGTTGGGCAAGTACAAAGATACCGCCATGATTTTGTTCGTTTCGAACTCATTTTGTTCGTGATAACATGAAGCCCAGGGCAAAACCTATAGGTGGTCAGTACTTGGGTCGCCTGGCCTGGCTTCGAACGACTGGGTTCGCAAGCTTCGGCAGGCCTTTCCTTGTAACTTCTAGATGTGCCTCGCGCACCTTGATTTCGCAAACATTCGCAACACCTGTTTGGGTTCGCACATGTGAGCCTAAACCCATTCTAGTGCACCCACAGTCGACCGACCACATCCGTTTTGCTGTCAATGAGTTTATATATATTCGGATACGTTGAACCTGTTTGAATTTTGGTTTCATGATTGCACCGTACAATGTGCTGTTTTGCAATGGCCACTTGTTATGGAGTTCTTAAGGGGGGGGGTGTAAGGGGGGGGGGGTAAATTTGAGTAAATGGCGTGGACTAGGGAGCCCTAGGGAGGCCTAGGGTTCAAATACTGAATCCGGCTCAGCCCTCATCCGGCTTAGCCGCTTGCCCGCCCAAAGCTCTTCGCCAAACACTCAAATGCACACACAAACACAAACACACACAGAGTCACACACACACACACTAACACGAACGCGCACGCAAACGAGGGAGCCCTAGGGAGCCCTAGGGAGCCTTAGGGAAGCTTAGGGAAGCTTAGGGAAGCTTAGGGAAGCTTAGGGAAGCCTAGGGAAGGGGGAGCCTTAGGGAAGCTTAGGGAATAGGGTTTTGAGGGGTTCCGAAAAACTTTGGTAAACCCTGTACTTGGGGCTCACTTTGGGGAACTCACTTTGAGGGGTTCCGAAAAGCCCTGGGGCCAACGACCTTAAATCTTGGAAGGCTGGGGAGCTTAAGGGAGGCTAAGAATCTTTTAGGGGCCTTTAGGGGTCCTTGGGGAGGGAGCACTAGGGTTTGCTAAGGAGCTCCAGGAAGTGCTAGGGAGCCTTGGGGCTTTCAAATTACCCCCCCCCCTTACACCCCCCCCCTTAAGAACTCCATAAACTTGCAAAGTCGCTCAGTACATGTGTGTATGTGTGTGTGTGCGTGCTGTTTGTGGCACTTGCTCTGTAGTTTTTTAAACAGGTGCTTATGTAAGTGTGTACTATCAATGCATATACACACATACATATTGTTCTAGTGTGATTTTGCAACGCAATCTGCTCGCTGGTGCTTGTGTTAGTGATGGTTTGAGAGGGGTTGCATATATGATAGTATCCCAAAGGCCCAACTGTCCTTTTGGCCTTCAAAAAGGGCCCAGGGCTTGAACCCTTTGAACCCAGAGGTTCAGTGGGTCGCTTGCTTTATCCCTTTCAAATCAGGCAACAAGAAGGTGACCTGAAGTCTCGACGCGCCTTTGAAAGTTGGGGTCATCACCAAGGGTCACCCAATTTTGTTCAATAGACCTCATACCAAAGAAGGTGTGAGACCCTCAAAGAGACCTTCAAAAAAGCGGGATTTCAACCCAAGGTCGCCCGACTTTTTCAGGGTAGACCCTCCAGGTAACAAAGTGCGGCTAGACGCTGAAAAGAGACCTTAAACGCGGGATTGCAGGTACCTAACAAAGTGCCTTTAGACCCTCAAACAACCTTTAAACATGGGTTATTGCAACCCAAAATGAGTGAGTAGGCCGTTGTATATGTTCCTAGATGCATAGTGGCCGGTAGGTCTATGGCCTAGGTTGATGGTCCCAGTGGTGGGTGAATCGAGGAATTTTGGAGGGTCCGGGTGCTTGCTGGTGCTCAGGGAATGAGATGAACCGGAAGGGGATTCCCTTGAAAGGAAACCACCAGTTGGAATTAAGTCTTAATGGGGTCATTCCATTAGTTATCATAAATGGATACCCTTGAGTTGAGCTTGAACCCCAGAATGGAATGAACCCAGGCTGTCCCTTTAAAGGACACCAGTTGGATGGCTTTCTTGGCGTCAGACTCGCAAGCTGGCGAGGTAGGCCCGCTGGAGCCGCCTCTGGCGGTGCTTTTCGGGCCAGGACCGACTCGGATTCGTCGATTCGGCAATAAAACCCATCGACGGATGTGATCCGGTTGGCTTCCCTTCAGGGGCGAAGCAGTTGTTCACCTGGTATTCATACTATGGATGGAATCCTGCACCAAATTGAAACCATGGTTGAATGAATTGTTTGTTTGCATTTACAGGGGGAATCGTCATTGCAGGGGGTCTTAGGTGGTGCAGGCTTTCGTCCATCCACCGTATGTTGCTGTTAGTTAAGTTGCCTAAGTTTGGCTTCATAGAGTTTCCGGAAGTTCATAGTGTTTTCACCATGCTAACTGGTGCAGGGTTTTGTCCAGTATGAATCTTCTCGTGTTTTAAGGGCCCCTTGTTCCGGGGCGTGTGAAAGGCGAAAGGCGTGCTCATTCCCGGATGGAAAGGCAAGCACCTACTTGAGAAACGTGTAGTCACATCAATAAGAGCCGAACGGTTGGGCAAATGTTATCTTTGCGGTAAGGAACTGTGTGCATGCCACAGTTTCACTTCCTGAGTTCCTGGGCTGTACCTGTTTTGGACATGCTTGGACCTTTTTTGGCTCATCCACTCAGGAAGTGAGCAATTGGTTTGGGATGGGGAAACAGAGGTTGCTTTCTGACTCTCACTTTGAGAGTTCTTGAATATCCTCCTGCAAAGAAAGATGGGCCCTGAAAGTCATCATTCTGGGTAAGAGGGTGGCATTCTTCCTTGGCCCTTCTGTTGACTTCCGATGCGTGCTTGCTCGGTTGCTTGGTGGGTTGCTTGATTGCTTGGTTGCATAGCTGCTTGGTTGTGTTGCCTGGTTGCTTGATCCTTGATTGGTTGTCTGCTTCATCCATGCCCTGCCAGGTGATGGCAACAGCCACTACTCCGAGATAGCCTGGGGCCCAAACTGGAAAAGCGGAAGCTGCGAGTTGGCCAGATTCTACCAGGTTATGGCACCCCGAGCGAGGGTTCCAAGGGCTAGGCTTTCCAAAGCACCGCAAAGAACCCTAAACAACCCTGAGGAACTCTAGGGCTCGCCACCAATCCCTTCTTAGGACTCCACAACGAGGGGTCGGCTCCAGACCCGGACATTTTGGAATGTGTATCTCTCGGGGATTCCTTCAGCACAGTCACACTGTTTCAACCAACATGTCCACTCACTTTTTTTAGTTGCTGGACTTGATCGTCGCCTTTTGTGTTTTGGACCTTTTGAAGGATCTAATTGGACTTTAGTGACTTTTTGGGCTTGAACCCTATTAAATGATCTAGTTAATTGGACTTTAGTCACAATTGGATTGGGCTTTAGTCACTTTTGGGTACCCTCCCACCAATTGACGTGGAACTGACGTTCGGGGGGGGGTCCTGGTTTGGACCATTTTCCTTTCAAAAGCGACCGGGTACCAAACGTCAGATTCCATGTTACGTTCTGGGAGGGATCATAGAGGCTGACTCATGAAAGAGCTATTTCAATGTGTAATCTAGGAAAGCAACGCTCTTACTTTAGTTGGACTTTAGTCACTATTGGATTGGGCTTCGGCTTTAGTCACTTTTGGGAACAATAAATAGATCCAGCACTCAAATTTGGGTCCAATCCACCCAATCAGAATATGTTTCCTGCATCTTGGGTAAATAAATAGATCCAGCAGCTCTTTTGGATCCAGTTCCCTCGATGGCACAATTTGTTGTTTTCCCATCTCAGGCCTATGCGGACGAGGAGAGAGTTCTGCATCTCTCCATCAATGTCCCCATGTCGCGCTCTGCCACGCGCCGGGGAGTTCAAATTGGCGGACAGTTGGTTGGGTTCCAGAATGGTTGTGTGAGGGAGTCTAAGGGTACCCCCTCGATTTTCGAAGGGGGCGAGCTGTTGTTCTAAGGGTTTCCCTTTGAGGGGAAAACACAAAGTGCTTGATGTGTATGGTTTTCTTTATTTAAATGGTAACTGTTTTTGGTATGTTTTTCTTTCCGGGGAGTCGAAAGGAAGAACGGAAAGCTTCCATTTAGGGTGGCCCTCTATTCTCACACATACCCAGCTCGCTTTATGCACCCTGCTTGGTTGTTTGAGCGAAAGCTATGCCTTAAGCTTTGCGTTTATTGACTGCCTTCATCGCAAGCGGCCAAACTGTGTTTGCAGGCTTGCTTTAAGCCAGGCATATTCCCTGGGCAACAACGAGTACATGAGCTCGCATTAGGGCCCCTTGCTCAGATTTTTGGCTCTCCAAGTTGTGAACTTTAGACTTTGCCCAGACACACCCGACTCAACCCCGGGCACGTGGAAACAGCACCATTGCGGAGGGCGCTTTCAAAGCGACGGTGTGTTTGGAACAAATACGCCATCATCAAATCATCAAAGCGCGGCGGCTTTCAATCCAGCCTATCTGTTCAAAGGGATATTTTCCAGCTTCAGCCACCATAGGAGAATATAGGAGAACAATATGTGTACTTCTTTCGCCCAAAGGCGCTACTCCCCCTTTTCGCCTTCAAGAACGGCCCTTAAGCCAGATCCTGATTCCCTCATAAACATATTTTCGAACTCCCGTTGGGTTCTTCAAGGGAAACCGACAGCAAACCAACAGGTTTTTGTTTTTTTTTTTTCTGGGGGGACTGTTTTGAGACATACATACCCATTCCATGAGTTTGAATCAGTTCCCTCAAAAGTGGCTGGTGGACATAAAAATCCCCACCTAAGTGATGTCCACCAAGGGGTCCCCAACTAAAATTCATATTCCTTTGGATGTGTCTGACGTGTCTGTCCTTCAATTGGGTGGTTTCCTGTGGCTTTCCCTTACCGCCAACCCAACTACGAGGACTTGGAGCGGATCTGCGGTCACTTCGCGCTACAAGTGGCAGAGCCCGGGCACGGGCCCGAGCTTTGTTCGATGCCCGCGCATCGATCCCGGTCAGGCGCCAGAAAGTGAGTGCTACCCGGCAACCAGTTGAGCCATGTGCTCAAAGCCGATTCGGGTAGATGAAGGTTAGTAAGGGACACTCTTGCCATAAAGAGCTGCGGAAATCCGCCTTCTTGATTCTTGCCTGAAGCATGGTTCTGGGTCGACCATTTTAATGCCGGGTTTTGACTGTGACTCATTTGGCTATGACATTTATTCAGGGACCCTTTGGTGGACATCGCTTAGGTGAGGCAGGATTCATGTCCACCAATCACTTATGAGGTGGTTCCCTATTAAAGCTCATGGCCAATTAACATCCCTGGAAAAACGGCAAATGGTGGTCCAGGACCTGAATGAGTGTCAAGTTTGCTTTTCCTTTTTATAAAGGGACTCGATTTCACTAGTGGAAATAGGTTCTCGTTTTTTCCAGGGCGATAACGCAATTGCAAGCCAATCAATTTGGAACCTGACAAAAGCTCCCTTCAGAAGCAAAACGGTCCAAACCAGGACCGATGTCCCGAACAGCAGGTTCAGGTTTTTTTGTCTGGAGGGTAAATAGCGACCGTATTTGTTATCTTACCCAAAGGAAACACCACACAAGTTAAATACCCCTTAATGAGTTCGGATTACTCAGGAGGACCCTACTTGGAGGACCCCCTAAAAGAGATCATTTCCTTGCCAAAAGGAAAGTACCCCTGCTTAGTTTGCTCCTTCGCATTGGCATTGCTCGGTGGCTTGCCAAATTGGGAACGCCTCCCCCCCTAAAACCACCAAATTAGATGGTTTTGTCATTTTTCCAGACCCACATATTGCACATTGAGATGGCTGGGGGATTTGATGTGGAGAGCTCGAGGGGTCTATATAGAGGATCAAGTGAGGTTTTTGTTGCCCCTGAGGCACTTCGGAGATCAGAGCTTCAGGCTTTCAGGGCAGCGCAGTTCCGAAGTATTTCTGGGTCAGCAGAGGGAAGACCAGTTTGGGAACATAAACACGGAGTTCTTTTGGTACCATGTGGGTATGTCTTTTGTAGGGAACCCCTTTTTTGGTGGGTTGCAAAGGAAGACCAACAGGACACCCACCACTTACTCTGTATTTGTTTGTTGTTTGTTTATTGGGGGGCGGGGGTCCCCTAAACAAAAAGCACGCCGGCCCATGTGTTTGCAACTGGATCCGAGGTGAGGTAACACAAAGCGAGGCGATCCTGCATGTAGCGCCGGGCAAGTACTCGGCCGACTGAGGTCAGCCCATGCCATCGCCCAAAGCGCCCGGTGCACAAGGGCTGGGCTTTTCGGTTACATTTCGGCCGCCCCGAAAAGGGGGGTTGAACAATATTCCATTTGGGGCCCGCAAATGACCATGGGTTGTTCTAGATTTTGAGATTTAGGGGGGAAGATCCGGATTTGACCAATATGGGGGTTGATCAACATGCCTGGCCCCCAAATGACCATGGGCAGCTTTTGTTATTTAGTGGGAACTATCATCTTTTGCGAGGTTTCCCCGCTGGTCATCCCATGTAACGGACCTTTTGATCAGAGGGTACATTGGTTTGGATAGGTATCCCCTTTAGTACCAGGTTTGACTTTGCTCAAGTGAGACGCGGTCAAAGCCCCTCATTGCCGTTGCAGGCATTGCACTGAGGCTCCACGAATCTGTCTAACCATCTTGGAACCATCATTCAAGCCGGGTTCGGGCGCTCACGTGAGAAACACGATTCTGCCCCCTAAGTGAAGGTTAGTGCACAGCCAGAAGCAGCGGTAGATTGTTTCTACTGAGTTGGGGTAGACCCAGTTGAGCCACAATCAAAACCTGGGTAGATCAAGGTAAGCAAGGGACAATCCAGTTGCCATAAAGAGCTGCGGACATCCGCCTTCTTCATTCTTGAAGCAGTGTTCTGGGTCAGCCATTTTAATACCGGGTTTTGACTGTGACTCATTTGGCTATGAATTTAACTCTAGGGAATGCTTGGTGGACATCAGAATTCGGTGAGGACTCATGTCCATTTCTTATGAGGTGGCTCCCTATTAAAGCTCATGGCCAATTAATATCCCTGGAAAAACGGCAAATGGTGGTCCAGGTGCCCTACCCAATCAACATGGAACCTGACAAAAGGTCCCTTCAGAAGGAACACGGTCCAAACCAGGACCGATTTCCCGAACAGCAGGTTCAGGTTTTTTTTGGCTGGAGGGTAAATAGCGACCGTATTTGATCCATGGCCACGGGGTGCTTCGTTGGTAATCCGGTGCTTGGAACCCTCGGGCCTTGGTCAATGGTCATGGCTGGTGGCTAGAAGTCTGTGGGGCTTCTGTGGGGCTTTTCGGGGTGTACTCGGTCTCGGAGTTCATGGACTGAAGACTTTTTGGGTTTCGGTTTGGGCCATTTTAGTGGCAAACCACAAGTTCGGACTGTGTCTGACCAATCCACTCGGGAAGTGAGACTCTTTTTTTGGGGGGGAGGGGGACCCAACATGAGTTGCTCTTCTTTTGGTTGGCCTTTAAAACCTCCAAACAAGGGGTACCCTCAGACCCACATGAGGTTTGTCCAACCTGATAATTCGTCTCTCTACTTCGTTCGCCTTTTTCACCACGTGAGTGACCCGCGGGGGGGGGGGGGCTCCGCGACCAATCCTGGAGCAACTTCTCAACGGACTTCGAGGCACACCCACAGGCCAAGGGTCTGGCAGTTCAGGCAGGCCAACGGCCACTGAAACCGATGGTTGGGTTTAGAGCACCCACACCCTGGAGTTCAGGTACCACCATCAAGATATTGGGGTTCATATTTCACCACCATTGTTGACAGCTCAGGATCGTCATCCAGATTGGGTCCTTGCCTTTGTTTTAAGGGGGGCAAGGAACCCTAGGCTCTAGATAATGTGCTTTCAATTCCTCATCCCTCACTGCGCACATCGATGCGTTTTAACGTCCCAGCCGACGCTGCATTGCGAGCTTGAGCCGGAGCGCGGCAGGGTTCCATAGAACCCCACTAAACTTCGGGAGTCCTTTTGGCCTCCACCAACCCGTGCCTGGGGTCCCCCAAAGCGTGCTTGTCAAGATGTTGATCATGTTGGTTGGTGTTCGGTGTAATTACCTGATCAGATGTGAACGGACAATATGATCCACTCCTCCAGCCGTATTAGGCCGTTTGCTTCAGACCGGACCTAAACAGAACAATGTGGGAGTTGGCTGTCCAAATCTGGGATAGGGGCCTTCTATTTAGTGTTTGATGTAAAAGAAAGCATGTTTCTCACCATGTTTGCTCTTTTATTTGGGGCGAGGGGGCCTTTTATTATGAGGAGCGATTTTGTTAGTTATTCTGCAGGCCTCACATGTTTCAACATAATGTCACGTGTAACGAAAGTTGGGCCATCCCCTCGTTCAAACATGGTTGAACACTTCCACAATTTGGTTCTGGAAGCGGCGCCTGGGTCTGCTTGTTCAATTCTGCCCACCCAGGCCCTGCAAGAGCTGCAGCGTGCGCGGCATGGCGAGCGCTCCGACGCAAGGGGTCCTTTTTTGTGTAAACAAAAATAGGATGTGGACAGTTTGAGTGGTTTCCTCTATGTGCCAAAGCACGAGGACCCCCAAAAATAAGAAAGTAGGTCTTCTTTTTGGCCTGGCCCCCTATTGCAAGGACACTCTCGTGAAATGTGGCGTCAGTCTCGATGACATGGTCGGCCTTCACACGGGAGGAGATCAAGGTTCGTTAGCGTTCTCGATGACACGGTTGATCCCGCCGAGTCTGCATCACCTGAAGCCACGGAGAAGGAGACCATTTCTTGGTTCGCTTTTTGACACCTAAAGGTCTTTTGTTGGGGTGTGTCTTGCTCGGTTGGTACCCTTTCTTGGCACCTGTGTGTTTCCATTTGAGTCCAAGATCGGCCGATGGATGGCCTGTTTTCATAAGCACCTGGTGAACTATATTTAATGTCTCTGAAGCAAATCGACTTTCAAATCTTGCTTGTCAAGTGCTGGTCGACGAGTCATTGCTAGCCTCAAAATAAATCAACTATTGCAGCTTTAGTGGGGATGGTCCCAACCCAAACTTCTTAGGTTGCTTGAACAAGACAAGGGCACCCTTTTGAATACATGGGTTTGATTTTCTTGGGGTACCTTTGTTGGGTTCAACAGTTGACCAAAGGAAAAGCCACAAATTTGGGAATCAATGCCCCGATTGCACCACACACCCACATGATGATAAACTGTTGGGCAGGCCCGAAGTCGCCCAAACCCGAAATGAAAAATACCCATAAACGAAGCAATGGTTTCCCAACCGCGTCACGGGTTATCCACACAGGAAGTGGAGAGAATATGATTGAAGGCGACCAGCAGCCTTTCTTGAAGCATTCAACTTTCTTCACAGGCCCCTTTCTTCGAGGTGAGAGAAAGTTAAGCCGGCAAATGAGTGTACGTCTTTTTTGAGGGTACCCCTTTTTGGAAAGCAAAAGGAAACCAACATTTTTTGAGGGAACACTTCCCCAGAATTAGCTCCCTTTTTTCTCTCTTTTTTGGGGTCCCTTTGTTTTCCACTAACCAGGCAAAACAGATCATTTTTTGCTGGGGTCCTAATTCCAGCCTAGAAAAGAGACACCCAAATCCGGCCTTTTGCTAAGGATCTTGGTGCTGGTTGTCTCCTTGGCTGCTGCCTAAGTGCGCACCGATTGTCGGTGGTTCCGTCCGCAAGTGTTGAGCCACAAGATTTGCATGGTTTCCTTCTGCCCTTTGTTTGAAATTGCAGGGTTCATTTTTCGGGTTGCGTAGGAAGCTACCAGGAAGCCGACCTGTTTGGGAGACACCTTTTGAACAGTTCAAGCACATTTAAAACGACCCCGCCCCCCTCCCCGAAAAGGCTTGCAGCGATGCCTGCACGCTTCAGCCCTGGGCTGCCTGGGCTGGCGTTTCTCAAAATCGGGTTGTGTTCTTCTCACTTTTCCATGTCACCATTGAAAACCTGGTTCCCGCATTTTGAAAAGCTCTTTTTTAGGTAGTTTTGAAAGGGCAACTAAGGACCAATGCTCACAAAAAACGAAGATGAGGGGATGAGCGCCCGAAACAACCCCTTTTTGGCTTTTTTAGCTCGCTTCCGTTTGGCTTCAGGCTCATAGTGTGGCCTAGAGAAAAAAAACACTTTATGGCCATCTGGTAGTTTTACAGAAGATAGACAATGGGCACAGAGGGCTGCCGCCCACATAAATCGTTGTATTTCATTTTCGCACAGAAATAGTTTTCGAGGATGCACGCTGTGACGGCTTTGACCCGTTGTCACCGCCCTCAGAAGGTACCAATGGACCACGTGCACCGTGCACTTGCCCAGGCACCTTTGCCGCCTTCCAGCAGCGAGTCCTCGCACTCAAGCCAGTCAGGCAAAGGGGGTTGGCGTGAGGTTTACACGTGTCCACCCTTTCAGCTGAGTTCACAGAATGGGTTTTGAGTATTTTTTGGTTTGGCGAAGGGCTCCCTTTGAGATCAACGAGAAAAGAGATGCCAAATGCATTTGTTTCTGCATGGAAGTTAGTGAGCTTCCGAGAAACAGGCGGTTTCTGAGTGTTTCTCAAACACGGGGGCTGCTGAACTTGGAAGATGTGTTTACACTCCCTGAGATCGACCTACTTCTTGGGTTTGGACCATTTCAGTGGCAAACAACTAGGGCAGACTTTGTTTGGCCAATCTCACTCAGGAAGTCAACTATATTGAATGGAATTAACCGACGAAAAGCTGCCCAGGCAGAGGTCCAGTGAAATGGCTGTGTCTGAAAATGGAAATCGGAGGCCTTCTCGGAAGCTTCTGTTCAACTCAGCCCCAGAAAGGGGCAGAGGTCCCCTGGTTGCTTCGGGGGCCCTGCCGCCCCCCCCCCCCAAAGAACGCCCCGAGGTGAAAGGGTTCATATGCCTGACTAGGGCAAATACAAAACTCGGGGGACTGAATAAGGCAAACAAACATGCCGGTGTTTTTGGGGCCAACCGGGGTGGTGAGGGGGTGCTGCAGAACCTCTACATGTCAAACGTCGCAATTGTTGCTCGTTTTCGGAACTTATCGTATGTTTAAAGGTTCGCTGAGTATGGGCCGGAATCTAAGCACATGATTTGTTGGGGGGACTCTTTTGGTTCCGGACCCCACTGCAGCATCACTGTTTGCCCATTTAAGGTCAGTTTCCCTTAGTGGGCTGGATGTTAATGTTGGGGAGTGAATAATAAAGGCCCCCCCCCCCTCAAACAAAATGGGGGGGGTCAATAGAGGAAACCCTAAAAACAAAATGAGGGTCAGACCGGGTCTTCCCTAAGTAGTATTCTAGTAAGTATTGGTTAGTATTGGTTTAGTATTGGTTTAGTATTGGTTTAGTATTCCTGCTGACTGGCTTAGTACTGCTTAGAATTGGTTTAGTATTGGTTTAGTATTCTGGTTGACTGGCTTAGTACTGTTTAGAATTGGTTTAGTATTGGTTTAGTATTCTTGCTGACTGGCTTAGTACTGCTTAGAATTGGTTTAGTATTGGTTTAGTATTCTGGTTGACTGGCTTAGTACTGTTTAGAATTGGTTTAGTATTGGTTTAGTATTCCCTGGCCCCAGTCCTAAAAAAACTTTTCTCAATCAACTCCCCTTAAACAGATCTCATTATTGGCTTCCTGGGTGTTCCCTGCACTACCCCCTTGAAAATTTGGCAGGGTGCGACTTTTAGTAAGGGCTGTCATAAAGAATTTGGCTGTTGGGGCCTCAGTTAAACTTCCTTTTCTGGGGAGACTCAGTAGTTCTTTGGAAAGGAAACTTCCTTTTCTGGGGAGACTCAGTAGTTCTTTGGAAAGGGAAGCCCTTTTCCCTGCAGGCATCCCTGGCCCCAGTCCTAATTTTTTTTTCTCAATTAACCCCCCTTAAACAAATCTCATTATTGGCTTCCTGGGTGTTCCCTGTACTACCCCCTTGAAAATTTGGCGGGGTGCAACTTTTAGTAAGGGCTGTCATAAAGAATTTGGCTGTTGGGGACCTCAGTTAAACTTCCTTTTCAGGGACTTCAATCATCTGCTTGTTGGTGGTGGTGGTAGGTTGGGGGGGCGGGCGGGCAGAGAGAGACAGGAGTTGCACTGAACTAGGGATTAATTATCATTTTTTTGGGGGGGAACATTTTTCCGGATTTTTTGCCCCTCACAAAAACTTTTGTGTATTAACGCCCCCTTTTGCTTTTCAGGGGTGTGAATAATTTTGGGATTTGTTTGTGTATTGACTCCCCATTTATTATTCGCAACCTAACATTAAGTTATACGAAGGACTTAATTGAAGGTTCATGCTTGAACGTTGACTAAATGGGGTGCCACTTCTATGTGGGACTCCTGGTTCGGGATGTAGCAGCTGCTGGTTCAGTGAGCGAGCAAGCTCCCTTTCAGAGGATTTATGTGGACAGGGGGATTTGGGAGTGCGCCTCTTTTTTTTTTCAGACAACCTTGAAACAGCTGTGCCTTTTGCAAAAGACTTTAAGACGACAAACCCACATACTGGCTGCGACAAGGGAGGATCTTGCTTGAGGAGGTCTTCTGGCGTCCCCCAACCTCCGACCCCCCCCGCCCCCAACCCCCAACACGCGACCCCGCCAACCGCCGACAATTTGGGTTCTCAAAATAGGGGACCCTCTAAATTGGTTGATTTTCTGTTTGTTTCCCTTCAAACCAACCTAAAAGGAGGTATCCTCACAAACAGACGAGCCACTCATTGCTCAGGTGATGAGCGGGAAGCCTTACTGAGGTCAGAGTCTGGCGACGAATAGAAAGGGAGGCCTTCCAGTTTCGCGCTTTGGGTATCAGCAGAAGGTCATTGCCGCGAAAGCGGTTTCTCGATGGAGCGCAACGCGCGTTGCGCGACGGGCCCAAAGATCTGGCCCTGGTTAATGAGTCCGCGGGACAGGGTCCTCTGGCGATGTGAATGACTGGGATCGCTTTTGAACATATTCTACACATTGAATGTTAACGAAATATGGACCATGATCAAACTTGTGATTTGTGCCAAGGCAGAATCTTACCCCTGAAGACATGATAGGGCACCAGTTTTGGCAGAGTACCAAGCCTATGTTTTTCTCTGGTTTTTTTTCCTTGATGCCAGGTTTGGAAAACTTGTCTCCCGGGATGACTTCCGCCATGTTTGTCAGCCAGACAGTCAGTCAGTCAGTCAGTCAGTCAGTCAGTCAGTCAGTCAGTCAGTCAGTCAGTCAGTCAGTCAGTCAGTCAGTCAGTCAGTCAGTCAGTCAGTCAGCGTGAAGCCTGCGGGGGCAGCTGGCAGACACGGTGGTTGCACTGGAATCGACTGCCAGTCGCCGGAGCGTCTCAGCTGGTGAAAAGCAGCTCGCAGGCGCTTTTTTTTTTTTTATCAGGGTTGGGCAACATGTTCTTAAGCAATCAGACTTCGGCTCTGCATGGGGAAACCAAAAGGAGATTGTTGAACAGTAGTTGTTTGTTTTTGTTGGTTTTCTTCGTTCATCATGTCCAAACAAAGAGTTGGCCCAATCCAAAATTATGTTTTTCCAGCCGTGGGGACCTCCCTGTGTCTGTGTTTTGTTTTGTTTTTCGGGGGGTGTTTACGTGGAGAACCTTCCACCCGGTCATTTCTCAGAGAGCTAGCCAAGATTGCCAAAGCTTTGCTCGCGGTGCCCTTTGCCCTTTACACGGGACTAGAGAGCACCCTTTGGTAATCTTCTCCGTGTTTTTTTTTGGGTTGGTTTTAAAGGGGGTGTATGACTACTGGAGATATCCGCCTTTTTTTGCCCAGGAGACTTCAGCGGATGGCATAGAATTGTAACTCAGGAAGCACTGAGAGCTGTTTCGAAAGGACTGCGTCGGTGTGTATCCAGTAGCGCTGAACGCAACGCATGTCATTTCCGGGCGCCAACAAGCAGAAGTTTCAACAGCTGAAAGGGGATGGATGATCATCTTCCTGGATTCATGAACCCCTGGTTGATAGATGGGGCGTTGTCCCATTTTCGCGGGAGCCAGTATTTCAGACGGAAACGGGCTTGAGACAAGCAAGTTTGGCCTCCCCTTTGTACATCAAACCCAGCGGAGATATTTAAACAAAAGTCTCTGCACCAATATGCTTATGAATCTTCACGGTGAACACCCTCTGGTTTTCGGTCGTTTTAGACCCACCCTCTAACACCCTCACTTGTTCGTCAGGGTTGGCATCATACCCTACACAAAGTATGTATTTGGATGGGGGCAGGGATCCTCCACAAGTGCTCCCAACATCTCAAGGTGTCCTTCGGTAATTCAGCTGCTTTGTAGCGTTCTTAGGATTCGTATAGGAGCGCATGGCACGCAACGCTGACCGTCGTTTTGCTTTGGCTCAGCCGGTGTAGTCATCTCTGCCGGTCGAGCTGAAAGGCGGGTTTTTGCGCCGGGCGGCCGGGCGCCGACTCCATGCTGACGGAATTGCGGTATTCACCAAAAAAGTCCCTCCTCTCCCAAAACCTGACATCGAAGCTGAAGGGTTTTTTCCCCCAAAACAGCCACCTTTCCTCTGACACGGATTCTCGTGCAGGTTTCGTGAAGGTTTCTTGGGACGGTGGGAATTGGTCTCAACCCACGCTATGCATGCCTTTGTGGCCGTCCTTTGTTTCGCATCTTGCCCGAGGATTGGCGAAGAACTAAACTCAAGTTCCCCTCAATCGGTGATTTGGATGGTTTGGGGATTTGAACCCCTGGTTGTTGAGGGTACATGGGAAGCTACCCCCCTACCATCCAAACCACCAAAGCAGCCATATATTCTGATGACGAACCATGAAGCAGAAACAGAACATAGTGTTTGCTTGGCGGGTTCCAGCCGTCCCCTTAGGTTCTTGGGTTTAGGGTGCAGTGGGGGTTTTCATTTAACCACTAAAAGTTAAATGTTCAGCCGGGGTTCAGTTTGGACGGCCCAGTTTGATGTATAGAGTTGGGCCAAGTAGCAAGGAAGCCTTGTCTAAATTCGCGAAGAGTTCCACAACCATCCTTGACCCCAAGTTGAATGGTGTCCGCCTCAATTGGGGCTGTCATGGTTGACTCCTGGGCTCGCTTGCCAACTCGAATTCGGCGAATCTGAGATTTGGTCTTCCTTGGTCCATGTGCATGGTTCTAGGACTTGACTGCTATTGGGGTTGATCTTTAGACTTTAACTTTTTGGGAAATCAAGGGGTGTTCCACTAAACCCCCAAAAAGTTGAAAACTTCTTGTAGGGTCGTTGCAGCAACCAAGTAGAAGGCGATTCTTGTTGCTTCTTTTCTGGTCCTGTTGTAGCTGCGGCCAGCCTGGCAGCTTGCAGCCTGCAGCCTGCACAGTTGTCCAGAGACCGAGCGGATCCTCTCAGATGACCTTTCAGTTTTTCCGCTTTTGGGTCCAAGTTTAGTCAAGGATCCCAAGAATCGACTGGATCTGAGCCTTTAGCTTTTCTGCTGGTCATATGTGAGTCAAGGATCCCCAAATTCCACCAGATCCGGCCCTGTAGCGCTTTTCCGCTGGTCATGGCAGCCCAAAAAGTGAGCCTTGTAATTCCAGGGCCGAGTCTGTTGAGGGTGTCACGTTGAAAGGCAACGCGTCGCTTGCGACCCCGGCATTTCTCGGGTTCTCCAAAGTGGGCTGGTCTTGTTTGGAGGCTTGGTGCCCTTTTGGATGGCACTCACTTCCTGAGTTGGTGGACTTTAAACTTTTTGGAAAGACCATTTTAGTGGTAAATCAAAAGTTCAAGCTTTTTTTGGCCAGTCAACTTGGGAAGTGAGATGGTGATTCAAGGGCAACCCAAAGGACACGCGCCCCATGTGGGTGTGTTTGTTTTGGGGGTACCCTTTTGTTCGTACTTTTAAAGGGACAACAAAAGGAAGACCAGGGATCTTGGGCGCGTCGCCTAAAAAAAGAAGACGCACCCATGTTGGGTTTCGTTTGCCCTTGGGACGAAAAGAAATCTGGTGTCGGAGCCTGGGTTTCGTTCCCAGGTCATGGCGGCCTGGCTGGCGTTGGGTCTTGGGGCCTTGGCATTGCCCGGGTCCCGGATGCGACTCGTCGCGTCGCGCGCTTGGCCGCTGTTGGGATGCGGCTCGCTCCCGAGGGTTCGAAGCTGGGAAGCGGTTTGTTTTTCTTCCAGGGATGGTGGGGTGGCTTTCTGGAAAATGGTTTGCTGTTGAGAATTTCAACTTGGCTGGGGAGTTCAAACATGAAAGGCCTACGGCTTCCCCCCGACGTCCCTTCCTCAAAAAAAAGAGTATTCAACTCCGTGTTGGGTTTCCTCAAACTACTTGCCAAGTAAACTTCCTCAGAGCCCGGATTGACAAACCCCTGGTTGATGAACAAGGGGGCTGTCCCCTTTTTAGTGGTGATTGAATCATCACTTTTGGAGGGGAACATCCCCCTATGAAGAAATTCCGTTTATAAATCCGGGGTCGAGATTTGAAGGTTCGCTCTGTTAAAGTTACAGAAAGGTACCGGTTGATGTGGAGCTAAGTTGGCCTGCAAGTATCTCAGTGGACATAGTTGCCTTGTAGAAACCCCAACCTTTCAGGAGGTACCCCACTCTGAACCCAAGAGTCATGACCCTCACTCCTACCTTTACAAAAAAGGAAGTCATCCCATTGTTTTGGGGCAATACTGTATCAACCATTTATGGGTAGTTTCTATGGGTCCAGCGAGCCATGGCCTTTTGGCACCGTTTGCCGTGTCTTGGACGCTCGAAGTGCTTGGCTGACTCCGTCTACCCAGGCGATTCCATGGAAGCTCCCGAAGGGACCCCGAAACGGACGGCGTGACCCATTTACCAAGGCCTGGGAGCTTCCATGGAATCGTCTGAGGTGAGGAAGGCAAAACGAGCTGGCCCCAGTTGCCCCCGCTTTTGTGGGCCTAGCCACGAGAGCTCGGCGTTGCCAATCAGGCGTCCTCATCCTCGAAGCCCTCCTAACGGTTGATGGTCCTGGAAGATCATGTTCCCCATTCGGCCGATCTTGCCCAATTTGGGGTGATGCTTTCTGGACTACCTTCGGACATGCTCAAGGCACCACAAGGACCAACCATCGAATTTTCTCCATCGCCTCAGAAGAGTGTATGCAGCTTGCGTTTGGACTTGCTTATTGGGAAAAGATGTGCCGCACACGAAAGTGCTTAGCTTTGCCTGCATTCCCAATCTCCCGACCTTCACCCTGTCCCTAACCGGGGTCTCCAAGTTCTAGGGAAGACACGTGTGGGGGTTGATCAACATGCCCCCCCATGACGATGGGTAACTGTGTCCCATTCAGTGGGACATATCATCTTTTTGGTGGTTTTTCTCTGCGGGTCCCACGTCAAGGACCTGTTGATCCACCCAAATGAGATATCACCGCGCAAGTTCGCGCACTCCGCTGGTCCCCTCACTCCGCTGGTCGGCTAACCGGGCCAGGCACCAGTTCACCGGCAAGGCCGGCTTCAAGGCTGAAATCAAAGACTGCGGTCGTTATTTGTTCGTTCTTGGCAGGCCATAACCCTAGGGTTCGACCCCCCTGAAAAGAATGGCAAGGACCCAAATTGGAGGATGTCAATCCTGAACGGTAAACAATGGTTGTTGAATGAAAAAACCCATTAGTTTAAATGGTGGGTCGTTTGAACCCCAGGGATAACATGCCACCTCAACGTCTGGTTGCAACCGCTCAGAGTTTTCCCAGACACTTTTTTACCAAAGAGGGGGACCCTTCGAGTTTAGTGGTGAAATTTGGTGGTTTCCTTGATTGTTCACCTACATAGCTGAAAAGTGGTCCTTGAACCGGGCAAGAAGGTTTTGTATTACACCATTTCCAGAGGGAAGCTTGTCCGAGATCAAGCAATTTCTAGCTGCATCGTTGCTTATTTTCGGACATTGTGCGGTGGGGGTGTACTCCCAGGATTCAATGTGCAAGACCCTGAACAAAGAAGCTCGGCTTGATTCGTTCCCCTATACTCAAGCCGCCGGATGAATGCAGTAAGGATAGGAGTGGGCACCACAAATAGAGCTTCCTGGTGGCAGGATCCAATCCCTTCCCAGAATGGTCCATTTTAACGTGGAGGATGCATGCTTTACCGGCTAAGCGGCACACAGCTCACTTGTTTGGGGCCGGTCAAGCACGGCAATGTCGAGGCGGGGCTTGGTTAGTGCTGAGTGGTGCCAGCTGCCCAGTGGACTTGATTTGACCCAGCAACAAGATGTCCTGTTTGCGTCGCACTCGGCAAGTGAGGGCGGAAAGGCATCGCCCATTGTCTCCAGGATTTGCCTTGGGTTGAGCATCATCTCACTCATGGAGTTCCCCTTTGGTGGGATGACTTGGAAAGGAGACATCCAAGCGAACGATGGATCCCCCAGCCAGCCGAAGTTGAACCAGCACCCCCCCCTCCCATCATGGCCGTCCACAAAAGCTTTGTGACATCGCGCAACACCGCAACAGCCTTCCCCTAAGGTCTTAACCGGACAACCTTTTGCTTCCATGTGGTCAAGTTTTTGTTTTCACTGTTCCCCTGTTGGCTTTAAAGGGAATCTAACACTGCTGGAAATATGTGTGTCTTTTTTCAAGGGGCTTAAGGACATGGCAGTATATGTTGACAGTGTGTGGTAGGATATTACGGGTGAGGGGTAGATTCGCTCGCTTGTCCAAGCGAGTCGACCGTTTAACTTGTTTAAGTTTTAGAACATATTCCAGCAAGTTTGAACTGTTTGTTTCAGGTAATTTGGGGGCAGCAGAGACCAACATGCGCCAAATGCCGATGTTTCAAATTATGTCAAAGGGAAAGGGGGCTGTCTGCTTCTTTACTCGAGTCGGGGTTGGTTTAAACGGGCCACCACTCATTTCAGCTTTGAGATGTTTCTGTGGATGGTTTTTTATCATCATTTTTCTTGGCCAGTGTTCCGGTGCGGCTTCCTACAGGTGGGGTGATGTTCAAAGGTTGTGTGTGTGTGCGAACCCCGGGCATCTTCCAACATGAACAAGCCCATGGGCGAGCAGCGCACTTCAATTTAAACTTCGATCGCCCTATCCGGCGCGTCTTTGATTTGCCTTTCGGGGAGCATGCATCGGCGATTTCTTTGCCCAGCCACTTCTAGACTTTGGCACCCGGCTTGACTTTGCCGCGCGTGGCCACGCCGGCACCGCACGCGGCACCCTTACTCTCTGGTGTCGTGGCAAGCGTGCACGCGTTGTTCCTGGTGTGGCAACTTTGCTTTGGCGCAGTGTGGCCCAGAATGTGGTTTCCTTCAACATCAACCTCAAAGGGCGGTCCAGTATCAGGGGCCAACACCCATATTACGCGTCCTATTCTTAAAAACCAGGAGGCCTTTTTGGATGGTTTGAGGTGTGGCTAAGGGGTAATTGGTAGCAACTCGCGTTACGGCTTACAGGGGGTCAAGCAGTGGTTCACTGGCAGGAAATTCTAGCCACCTAGCTTTCTCCCAGGCTATCTAAGCATGCTTCCTTTTGTCCCAAGTGCCAGTATCCAATAGGAGGCCTTTTAGACCCAACCGATGAGTTTGCTTTTGTTATCAGACGATTATTTCTACTGTAAGGTCCCAACCGATGCGAAGCTCACGTCAGGGGCCTGCCTTTGTGCAGCCTCTGGCGGGCAGGCGGGCGGGGGGGGGGGGGAACTGCTTGCTGTTCCTCACGCCAGGGATCCGTCCTTTCACAAAACCTCCGGAGAACACGTGAACGATGGTTGAACAGATTGGTTGAACAAAACCGCCAACAAAAACAAATAAAAGAGGACAGACTCGCAGTCTGTGAAAAGAGCGATGGTTGAACAGAATTGGGAGACCACTAGAGCTTGATTCTCAGAAATGTGAAGCAGCCTCAAGCAAGCAGGGGGTGTGCGCAATCTTTGGTTGATGGAATGTGCTCCGCTCCAGAGAGCGTTCACGTCGTCTCGGGGTGAAACATGTTGCTGATTGGGGGTCAAACGGCAAACCGGGGTTTGACTTTCTCTTCCCCCAATGGTTTTCAATAGCCTTTGGAAAACAAAACGCCCAAAGAAACTGCAAACTGGGCGTGGTTGGCTTTCCTGGTAAAGCTTTTGGGAACTTGGTGTGCATTGGGACTGGAACCCAGCTAAATTCCAAAACTACTGCAAGGGAGCCAGGAAAACTCTGCCGGAGGAAAGCTGCCCCTCACTTCTTTCAGAAGAAAGGCTCAGGCTCCAGGGGTGGTCAATGGGCTTCAGGGCAATCCATTGGCCGATGCTCACTGAAAGCCAGTGCCGGATGTTTCCCACAGGCAGCAAACGTCTACAGGTTTGCGGGAGAAGAGTTGATGGAAGCTCGATCTCAGAGGTCCTCAAATCGCATGGGGCAGTCGGGACATGTTTTCTTGGTTGCCTCTCCTAGGACTTGGTTGTCATAGGGAGACGCTCAGGACATTGCAGCCGCGCCCATTCGCAGCAGCGGCCTTGACTCGACGGTTTGGGAGGTCCTTGGTGGTGACCGAATCGGAATCGGCCCCCCCCGTCGCCAGACTTCTCCAAAGTGGAGGTGTCTCTATTCTTGGTGGCAAGCCCAGCCATCTGGTTCCTTAGCTTTTTAGTTGCTTTTACTTGGTTTGGTAGTTGGGTTTCCAAACATTTCATGCAGCTAAGCTTTAGCAGGGGATCAGAAAACGGACAGCCCAGTATTGATGTGTAATTTGTCAAGTAGCCACCTTGAAGCTTTGGTGGCCAATGCAGCATTTGCAGAGCTCGGACACTTTCTAGATGCTTGGCGTGGCGGTCGATCACAACCTGCTGCTTGGGGCGGAATGAGCAACCCAGTTTGAGGATTGATAACCTCAGGTTCCCCGCATCAGGGTTTAAGATTGAGGTTCTCAAAAATACCTTTGGGTCGCAGTGGTTGCCAGAGAAAACACACATGTTGACGTATCTAGTGGGATCTTGTGTACCTTGGATCCCCATTCGGGTTAGACTCCCTGGTCCGGAAGTACAGGGACTTGGTCCCTGATGGAGACCCTCCTGGAGGGGGTTGCGATTTGGGAGTGGTTGACAGGACCCCCGTAAACATGGTTAGTGGAGCCAACAAAGAGCGTTGAGCAAATCACGAGCAAGTCCACTAAGAAGGATGTGTGTGCTAGGTTCCATGTTATCCTGGCCGCAAGTATAGTGAGTAACAATCAGTTATCACATGAAGCCCCAATTGTGGCCGATCCACGGTTAAAATATATTTGTTTGTGTGCTGACTGTATTGGTTGGGTACGCTGCCTTGTTACTCACAGTGAAAGCCCATCCAGTGGTTGTCATAGCCAATAGATAAGCGGATTAGGGGCCCCGATCGCTCTCGGGGGGCCCCTTTGACAACCACATGATTATTGCTGTAAATAAATACAAATTTCAAACAAACAATGTTTCGTTTTTTTCATGGTTTCGGTGGGTGGTGCGACACCGCATGTTGTGAATCCCCAGCTTTGAAGCTGTCGGTTTAGCATCGCCTCAGGGCCAG
>CAUJNA010003372.1:516008-738508 GCA_963377175.1 Effrenium voratum | reverse complement strand
ACAGAAATGGGAAACAAGCGCTAGAAATACTAACTCTCATTGATGAAGTGGCACACGACCTTCGAACCTCTTGGCGAAGTCGACAAGATAGAACTATGAGCGAGCAAAGGCAACCGCCAAGGCTGTTCTAAAAGTTGCTGCGTCCAAATTGGAAGTCGACGAAGCGCTGAACTGCGTCCATGTTAATCTGCAAACATAGTTGTATCAACCTGGTGGTTTGAAAAACGGGGGCGTCCTCCCGTCCTCCACAAAAAAAATCCGGCTTCGCTTTCCCGGTTGGTTTTTCTGTTTGGGCGAATCATGACGAGTGATATTCGAATGACTTCATGTTGGTGAGTGAACTAGGATATTTCACTCACAGACACACAGAGGAATGTGCAAGGTTCGTTGTGAAGCTAAACTCAGGTTGCACCCCTTAACAATTGTAGTTTTGCTAAGATCAGGACTTATTGAGGACTCGGTCGAGGTTGTTTTCCCTTCCGCTTGCCTAGGAATATGTGTTACATTCCCCTGTTGGTTTTAAAGCGAAGCTATCACTACAGGATGTTTGCTTCCAAGGGACTTGAGCACAAATAGTTTATCACTTGAAGGGATGATAACATTTGACTCTCCTCAGCTCCTTGGCTCAAACTTGAGCAAACACCGGTCTTGAGCGGTTTCGTGATTCATGGGCTCAGCCAGGTGTCTTGGCTTGGGCGTTGGGAAGTTTTCTGGCAATTCTTCTTGGCATGTGTTTTAGTTGTTTGCTTGTTTGTTGGTTCTGTTCATTTTAGTGAGACTTTTTTAGCATACCATGGTTGGACAGACTACGGTACAGGTCTTGTTCAACTGTTTTGGGAGATTGGGTGCGGGAATGGGTGGGTTTTTTTTGTGGCTTTGTGGGGGTTTTGTGTTGGTTGTCGATGGGTTTTCCGCGGGTGTTGGGACGCATTTGTGTGGGTTTGATTTGCAGATTTTGTTATTTTGTTCTAACTTTGGGCCGTTGCATGTCCCTTGCACCCATGTTGCCATGGAACCCAGCCAATGGTCCCTTCACGAACATGGTCTTTCAAGGATTCCCAGGTTCCATGTTGGTGGTGCAGCGGGTAGCTCTGTTTCATAGATTTTTAAAGGGGTCCCACCAGATTCACCCCCCAAATCCACAATTTTCATGGGATTCAGGGGGTTATACAGGTTCTTCCTATTTTGCCCTTATTAAAGTTTATTAAGGTTTATTAAAGGTTATTAAAGGTTATTAAAGTTTGTTAAAGATTATTTAAGCTTATCTCCTTGCTATTTTTGCAACAGTTATTAAACTTTAATAAGGGCAAAATAAGAGCAACATAAGGGCAAAATAAGGGCAACATAAGAAAATAAGCACAAAATAAGGGGAACATAAGGCCAAAATAAGGGCAAAATAAGAAAATAACCGCAAAATAAGCACAAATTAAGCACAAAATAAGCTTAAATAAACTTTAATAAACTTTAATAAGCTTTAATAAGCTTTAATAAGCACAAAATAAGCAAATTTGCAAAAAAACTCGGCTTGAACCCTAAACCAAGCACAAGAGAGCGGCGACAGCATTGCGCGCATGTCTGACAATCAGAATCCTGAAGCGTGCCTCTGACTCCTCCCACTATTTTGTGCTTATATAAATATGGGGATTTGGGGGGTTGGATTTGGGGGGACCCATGTAGAAATGTATGACTGTTTTGGGCCATTTGTTCTTTTCTTTTGTGGGGGGGGAGGCTTTAGTTTTTGCGTTTTTTGCCAACTTCACTTTGAACGTTGTGTTCGTGTCACTATCTTGTTGACTTGCAACAGAAGCATCCGAATCCTGCTGAAAGCTAGACCGCGGTTCCCCAGGTTAGTTGGTATCTAGCGGTTGCTTACTGATGTCAACTTCCTACGGATGAGTCCACAGTTTACATTGCTTGTGATGCGGGTCCTTACTTGGAACTTACCCTGTTGTCTATGAACCCGATGTTTTATTGATCTGTCAGCAGGATGATCTGGGAGATGCAGGGTTGTTTCACATTGGCAGAACAGTGACCAAACCGCATTATCTGGTATTCTGGCGTTTGGCTTTCCTTAATCAGGGACCGTCACTTTAGGGTGCTCAGCGAATGAACCACAGAACTATCCATTTCATTAGACACCCCGCCAACCGATATTTGGAGGTCGGAAAATCCTGGCTGTAGAGCCCTCAATCGAATTGGAGCGTCTGGGATAGAGGAATCTCCTTTTGGGACTCCCTGTTTGGGCTTGTCAATTCAAAGGCTGGTCGCACTTGGGATAACCAAACTTGCTGGTGCGATAGGTAGGGAATGACCGAGTCCGGGCCGTTGAAGGGGGGGGTTCCCTCAAAGGAAACCATTGGATGGATGGTTTATAGGGTTCATTCCTTCATTCCCTGCTGAGAACCAGCAAGAAACATGAGGTTGCGGTTCAACCGTGTTTCAACCATATTTTTTCGACAGCGGTTTTCAGCAGCTTGTGCTCGGCATTGTCTTGGGGGGGTTCCTCCCAAAGAGGACGATCCCGAAATGCTGATCCCAAATTTGGAGTTTTATATGATTCAAAGTTAGTCCCAAAGGGTAAGTTTCGGTTTTTCAGTTGGTTTAAAGTGAAAACCCGCACTCCAGAAAGGGTACTCCAAAGAGCGCACACCCCAATTGTGAACCCCCAAATGAAGTGGCGTGCCTTCAAATTCCCCCAAGCCTCTCGGGTTTTTTTGGCGGGGATTTTCAGCCAGGCTGGTGGTGACGCAGCTCTCGGGCCAGGAGATGCTGCGATTGGCCACGGCCAACAACTTTCATGGACTTCAAGACTTAGAGGCCTGAGGCGTGTTGGGAGGCAAGATCCTGCAAGGTGGCCTTTCTCCTCTCACCACTTTTCTGGTGGGGAAAATATGTTGGGAGAAATCTAGTCAGATCCCCCAAGGTGCCCGACCTCACACACCTTTTTTTTGGTTGGGAGAGTTCTGCTACTAAAATAGGCCACAGAAAAAAGGGTACCCTATTTCTATCCTCTCTACTGGAGGACCTAGAAGAATTCCTGGAGTCGTGTCTGGGCTGAAGGTCATCCGCAAGATGCTTACCCTCCCAACAAGCGTGGCAGCTGACGAGGGTTTGGAAGACTTTGGGGAAGCACCTGTCCACATTTGGTCCGCTTTGTATTGGCTTCCGTAAAGTTGACCCCTGATGAATAAACCAGTGTTTATTAATGTGGGGGTGTCCTCGGTTTTAGTGGGGGTTCATTTTTTTCGGAGAGGAACAATCCCAAGCAGGGGTTTATTCATCCGGGGTCAACATTAAAGGGAGAAGGATTGGGATTGGCCAACCCTCCACTTAGGGAGCTGCCCAGCTTGTGCCTCACTCCCGATCGGTCCGTTTCGGAGTTTAGTCGCACTGTTTGGCTTTGGACCATAGTAGAAAACTGCAACTTCTTGGCACATGTTGTTTGGGTGCCGGGCGTTTAGAAGGCCTCGAGATGAAGCATCGGGGTTTTTAAGCAAGAGGAAGCTCGAGAAGAAACATCGGGGCTTTTAAGCAAGAGGAAGCCACTCGAGATGAAACATCGGGGTTTTTAAGCAAGAGGAAGCAACTCGAGAAGAAACATCAGGGTTTTTAAGCAAGAGGAAGGGAAACATCTTTTAAGCAAGAGGAAGCCACTCGAGATGAAACATCGGGGTTTTTAAGCAAGAGGAAGCAACTCGAGAAGAAACATCAGGGTTTTTAAGCAAGAGGAAGCCACTCAAGATGAAACATCGGGGTTTTTAAGCAAGAGGAAGCCACTCGAGATGAAACATCGGGGTTTTTAAGCAAGAGGAAGCTGGAGGTACATAGGTGTTTTTGGGTTAGTTAGGTTAGAACTAGCTGGGTTCCACTGGTTTAGATTGGTTTTGTAGACCCTTTGCCAGAAAAAAAATCCATCTGTTTTTTAACAATGGAGGCATTTGGGGGTTGCTTCCTGGTCTCAGACCTCCAGTTGCTTCGTTTTGTCCTTCTTGTGGATGGTCAAAGCCATGTTCTTGCACCTGAGCTTCTGGACTTCAGTGACTTCAGGTAACCCTTAGTAGTTTGTTGCCTTCCTTTGAAATACTCTTTGACGCGTTGGTGGTCATTTTCTCTTCTTGTTTTCTGGCGGGGGGGAGTCGGGCACCAACCCACTAGTCCAAACCACGAATTCGTTGGAAGCTCAGGCACGTGTTTGGTGTGGGCCGTAAAGGCCGTAAACAGCAAGTTGAGACAGATTTGTTTCACCCAGATGAGTATCTTAGTGTTGCTGGAGCTTAGCTTTAACTTCAACTGCCAACGAAAAGGTGCCTTTGTGTTTCCCTCATTTACAGGAGGTTTTGGTTGAGGTGGGTTAGTCTTGCGCTTGAACTTTGTGTTTTGTCTTGTTGGGCACCCTTCAAGTTCCTTTCTGCTGGATGGGTGATTGCCCTTCATACTCCCGGCACCACGGTGAATATTCGCCCCTTTGGATGGCCACCTTAAACGAACTAGAGCTGCGTCCTTAACGAACCGATAAATCATGTTGTAACCTTTTGCACTTGAGTTGGCCCGGGAGAAAGATTAGTGGCAAGTAGCACTCGTCACAAGGGTTTATAGCAATGATGATGGGGATGATAGTACGGCCTTAACGTTTCATCCAGCCTAGCAGAACAGTGGGGCTTGGGATCTCGGGGTCTTAATATGTCCATATTGGAAGGAGCAAAAAAAGACCTGAACACGCACACTACCCTTACAGGGAGCTCACCCCATTTTTGGGCCACAGCCAATCTGTATGGATAGTTTGAAGGTCTTGGTGTATAATCTTGAGGTTTCATGACGGGCACTGCAGGCTTTGCCCTGAAATGCTGCAGTGTGCGGGTGGACACGTCAGGGCCAGCGTGCATTGCAACTCGAGTCAAAAGGGCCATGGCTAAACTCTGGAAATGCAGGCTTTTAATTAAAATGCCCAGCAAAGGCACTCTTTCGTTTTGATTTGAGGATTCCCTGCTAAAGGTGCCAACTGCAAACAGGCGGCTTGTTTCAAGGGGGGGGAAGCGGAACAACCAAAACCAAGCCCGTGGTTTCCCTTTGAGACCACAAAAAGGGTTACCAACTCTAAAGAAAGACACCCCCAACAAGGTTTTCCACCGGTTCAGTTGCAGCTGCACACGATTCAGACTCAACGTCTGGCAGGTGGCGGTGAAGAAGCAAACCGGGCTGGACCTGTCCAAGTGCCTCAGAGTCAACTGCTTCTCAAAATCATGCTTTGGATGGTTGCGAAACCCCTTCGCACCACGAAATGAATCCATGTTTGTAACCAAAAGCAGATGTTTGAAGAACTTGCGATTGGTCTTCGGTTTTTGTTGGCTGCCTTCAAGGGAGTGGTGTTTGTCAGCTTGACCCAGGGTGCGGCACCATCTGTCCATCGGTCAGTCAAACATGCGCTTTTGTTTTTGTTTGCTTGCCGTTTTTCTCCAATAAGCAAAGTTTACCTCCCTTCCACTAACATGGAAACTGACAGACACCCCCCTGAGGAGGAACATGTTAGTGGGTGAGTTCAAACTGACCTCTTGTCAAACCAGTGGTTCGGGTTACTCGTTCACTGCGTTCAAAGAACTAAGTAGGGTGCGATACACATTGTCCGTTGGGGACTAGAACCCGTCTAGTCCAGGTTTTTGAGGGTATTGAACTAGGTACCAGCTGGTGACTCCTGATGGCCAAGTGCTGCTGGCTGACCACAAGCTGCACCTGACCGATGAGCTGCTGCTCACTGCCATCGCCAGAAGTGCTGCGCGGACCGCCTGGGTGAGGAACCTGGGCGGAGCTTTTCAGTCCGATTGCTCTTGCTCAGTAGGGGTTTTGGGTTCGTCTTGTTGTGGCGATATTCTCATTCGCTCGTGTCTATAATATGTAATTAGCTATGTATGTCTATATGTGCATACCAATATAGTTATCTAGTATGGTACCCCCAAAAAAGGGTTGCTTTGCTTTGGTGTTCCTGCAAAACTACGCCAAAATGGGTACCCTCAAAAAAGGACAGCCATATACACCTGCGCAGGAGGTCCGTTTCAACGGTTCCAAAGTTGTACCCCTCACGTGGAACCCTGGTTTCACCCAAGATGTTTAGGAGGTGGGGTAGGGAAACCTTTCAAAATGGCTGGTGGACACAAATCTGCATGTAAATGAGATGTTCACCAGCTGATTCGGGAATGAGCATTTGGCTCCAATGAGCTATCAATTTCAAAGGGCGCTGTCCTCACAGGGTGCTACAATATGGGTCTGTCTTTTTTGGGGGGCATTTGGGGGGTCCCCTACAAAAGAAACACCCATAGAACCCATGTAGAGTTTTACCTAGCTATTGTATTTCCAAGCCCGCCATGTTGCACCCGTGCACCCGCCCACTTACCAGCAACCAGGCACTGACTCTGATATGAGGGTGCGCAGGCACCTTTTTTTGAGTTGCTGCAAAACGAATCTGGTACCATGCTCGTGTTGGATCAGGGTTGTTGCACTTCTGTGATACCGGGAAACGGCAATTCCCACAGCGCTGTTTTGGATAGATGGCTTGGATAGGCGGTTTGGCGATTCGAACCCTTTGCCGTTGTTGACTTGGACACCACTGCCTAACCTGCAAACCATGAGTTCATACAACCAAATAAGCGGAGGCTGACCAATGCATACGCCAAATGGTGTCCTATGATCAAGGCGCAACAAATTGAGGCTGATAGTATTCCGATTCCACAAGTTGTTGTTTGTTCTGGCCTTTATAGCGTTTGGAGACAGGCCCACTTCTGTTTGGGTTGGACATCATTTGCCTTGGCTACCAGCCATACTCTTAGCCGTGCGATAAGTGTTGGGAGGGATTTATTCTCCATCCACAAGTTTAACTTTAGGCATTGAGCCACAAAGATGGGGATTAATTTCTATCAAACTGGACCTTCACGATTCTTGCAAAAATGTGGGACTTTCCCACTGTAAATCTGGGGGGTGCAACCAGTGTTAAGGGTTGTTTCTTTGGGTCCCGGTCCAAGCTGTGAGAGAAAGGTATATCTACCTGGAGTCTCCTTTGACCCTTAAAAAGTGGCTATGACCCATGTTCTTGCTTTGATGCATTTTGCTTGGGTGTTAGGACTTTAACCTTTTGCCAACTGGGTGTTCCATGACACCACTAAAAGTTATTCACTTTTAGCAGGGCTTCGCAGATTTCGCCGCCGAGCTTGGGATCTGCAAGGAAGGCTCGGCAACTGCACCTGGCCAGATCTGCCACCGTGTGCTTCCCTGACTGGGCGTGGTCAGACAAGGAGCCGGTCGGGTAAGGATACATGGATGGCTCGTCTGTTTTTTTGGCAGACCCCTGCTTTTCCTGAAAGAAGTACCCAACAACAAGGGTCCCCAAAAAGACAGACCCACACGTGGGACAATTCAACAAAACCCATCTGCGACCCACACTGTAGGTGTTTTCCGTGTGCGCAGATGATTTGTGGATCCATCCTTTAAGACTTTAGGCAAGGACTAACCTCAAAGCAAATGGCCACAATCAACACCTGGTTAGATGAAAGGGTGAGGGACAGTCACCAGAAGTAGGTGAAAGCCAGCCGCCTAGAAAGGTCTAAGTCTCAGCAAGACCGTTTCCGTGCTGCGCCTGCTTGTCTACTTGTTGTTGCTTTTCTTGTTTTGTTGCTTGTGTGTTTGTTTGTTTGCTTGCTTGTTTGTTTGTTTGTTTGCTTGTTTGAATTGATTGATTGGTCTGGTTGGTTGGTTGGTTGGTTGGTTGGTTGTTTGTTTGTTTGTTTTTGCTTGGTGTTTGTTTGTGTTGTTTTTGCATCAGGACATCATGTACACAGCTCTCCACACAATAATGCTGGAGGGCGACTTGCATGGCATCGGCCAGAAGTTGGTTGAGGTCAAGTCGGAGCTTCTGCAAGACCGGGACTTTGTGTTGAAGTGCCAGACTTAGCTTACCTGCAAACAAAAGAGGGGAAACAGATGTGGGTTTTAATTTTGTTGCGGGGGGGGAACCCCTTGTTTGGTGGTTTTTTAGAACATCCAATAGGAAAAGCACCATTTGTGCAGGTCCTCAAAAAAAGAAGCACCCCATGTTCCTTTACACTGGGAGACTTAAGGCCTGGTCAAGTTAGCCGGGTTGCTCACGGAAAGAAGCCCCTGATTCGTCTCAAAAAAATATGGCTTTTGGTGCTTCATGTTTATCTGCAGGGGTTAGTTAACTAGTTACCACTAGGATATGGACCGCAGGTTTGATTCATTGTTCCATTTACCAGGGCAACCCATTTTCGGGTAGCCGCCTATGGTGGCCAGGACTTGGTCAAACCAAGGAAGCTAGCGGATTCAACCCGAAAAGGGGCTCCATTTCCAGATTCCTCTGCACCCGAGGTGTAGAGCCATGTGAACCTGAAGGGAAGTAGATGACCTTTTGTTGGTCTCGCCCTGTTCTGCCAGACCTGCAGTGCATAGATCCCTTTACGACTCCTTTTCTCTTAGGAATGGCTATGATTTTCCTTGAAGAACCGCCTACGTGGTTGGTACACAGGAATGCCCACCGAATTATTTTCACCAGAAAGGTCCCTAGAAGTCATACCTAAGAGGGGCCTGCGCGCTCGTTCTTCCGAACCACACCATTCCCAAAGAAGGAGCCGCAAACTGCAGCCGAAACTGACTGCGAGCAGTCCTTTTGGTTTTGGCGTTCCTTTGTTAGTTTCCAAACTTAGCTTGCCTTTCAACGTTTTGACCGTTTTGGTTGTCCGCCACGTTCCCTTATCGAGTTTGCCCAAGGTTGGTGTCCGTGTCCAATGTCTTGGAGCACCTGAGTGAGGAATTCAAGGGTGATGAAGAGGCACGGACACTTGTCGGTTTCTGTTTTTGAAGGCACCACCCTTGTTCAGGATGCCGGTGGTTGCCACTTGTGGCATGTGGTATCCCATGATCTGGATTACGCATCCCCAAGGAAGGCCCCGGACTTGAAGGGAGGCAGACCAATTGAGTGGCAACCAAACAGTTCCGACTTGACGTCCCAATCCACTGAGGAAGTGAGTGCTATCGGGTACTGCTTACTGCCTGAAATGGCCGCCTTTTCACATTCTCCGAGGGCAATGTTAAGGTGCTCTTGGAGGATGGCGCGGGTTCAGACTGATCAGTTGCCTGCGTGGATGGTACTTTAGCCCTTAGGGCTTTGTTTTTCAGGATCCATGCCTATTTTTTCACCATCCCGACTTGTAGCATCCGACCCTGGACCCTCCAAAGGGGATGTTTGCGTGCCCACTTGCAGCTGTGATCCATGTCAGAAATCCCGGCCTGCCATTGGTCAGCCCAATCGTTACGGCCTTGTTTGACCGAGTGGCCGGGCGATGGTCTGAAGAAATGGTGGGCTGACTTTTGGACTGGGCCAAACAATGAGGTCAGAAAGCTTGGTGACCATTTTGGGGTCGGTAAACCCCACCCACTGTGCAATTGCTTTTCATGAAGGAACCTCAACGTATAGTTTATGTGGATTGAGTTTAACTATGCATGATCATCTTGCCGCAAGTCAACCAGTGCTTGGGTTCTCAGAATTATAAAGTTGAATGACCCATGCTGTCTAACAATATTGTTTTTGTTTTAGCAGTAGTGCAAGTTGGAAGATTCAGGGTTTGGCAACCTGGATGTTAAGCCTATTCGCTCGAGGGTCTGACCATAGTTGGTCTAACATGTGCGCCGGGTCAATCCCATCCGTTTCATCTCGGTTGGCGCTTACTGGCTTTTCCAATTGTTGTGGGTGACACCCCCGTACTAGCAGTATTCAGCTTCCCACTAATTGGTGGTTTGGACTGATCTGGTGGTTAGGTCCCCCTACAAGAACCATGGGTTCAAATCCAAATCCAAACCACCAATCCAAGCCATGAAGGGAAGCTGAAGGGTGGGTTTCTGCCAGGGTCCCCATTATTGGCATCATTTTGGAGCAACCCCGATGAGGTTGTCGCGGCCGCCATCTCCTGGTACCCTAGCGCGTTTGCGCACGCAGACCCGCGCCTGCAGAACCAGAACTTTCTGAAGGCCTGGAGTGAAATGTGCGTTTTGGTGTTTAGTCGCTTTTGTTTTTTGCGTGTGGATTGGTCTTTATGTAAAACACTCTTTAGGGGGGTACCACATGTAAAACAGGGAGTACCTGCTTGTTGGATTGGTACTATTCCAAAAAAAATACAGCTCTGTATGGAGCTAGGGTGAGGGGACCAGCTTCCATTTTTCGCGCTGGCAGTTTTTGTGCCTAATTCGCTCAAAGACTGATTTGCGTACCTGCGGTTACCAGGGATGGTCACAAATCCATTTAAGTCCAAAGTCGTTTCCCAAGAAGCAAGTCGTCTTCTGCAAGGCCTGTCGACCCCCATTTTTGCTGGGAGGTTCCTGGTGAGCCATCACCAAGACGAGTTCGCTCTTGAGAGGTGTGCTAGACTTCCATTTGCTTAAAACTATATATTTGTTTTTCCCCCTGTTCGTTTTAAAGGGAATCTATCACTGAATGGAAATATGTGTTGTTTTTTTCCAGGGGTCTGAACCACATGGAAGTAGAGGCGCAGTGTTCAAGATGAGGGCCTGTGCCAGCCGTACAGGTGGTGGTCGCAGCAGTGCAAGGCGGTGGCGTATCCGCTTTAGCCTCCGCAGATACGTCGCTGAGCGATCGCGAGATCGTGGCAGCTTACGAGGAGAAGGAGCTGATCAAGTTAAGTTGCATGGCTGAACTGGCCAGTTCAATCACAATCTTCCATTTTGCTTACGAATATGTGCTATCCACTGTTGGTTTTCGAGGGAATCTATCACTGGACATATCTGCTTTCCCGATGCATATCCATATAGGCTCATATAGGGAAGCAAGTCGTTCTAAGGACAAAGTAACTCCAGTTGCATGGCTGAAGTCTTCAGCTTTTAGACTGGGAACTTTCAACATGATGGATGATTGCCTTGGGGGCTTGTCAGTTCTAGAGTTGCTGCCTTTTGCGTTTTTAAAGGAAACCAGAAGGAAACCACCCATTTTGAGGGTTCCCTCGACGTATGCTCGGGCAACTCAAGGACTTATAAATGGCTGATAAGTTGGATAAGATTGATAAGTTAGTTGTAAACTAGTTAACTCGTCAACTTGAACAGAACTGCGTAACTTGGATATAACTTGAACACTTTGGCCGAGGTGAGTTACTATGAACTTAGTAACATAGAGGTTAGTTAAGCACTTCATGCCTTGTGAAGTTACAAGAACTTGGGAAAACTTACTGCTTGTGTTGTTTTGGTTGCTCAACCGTATTTTTTGACATGCAAATTGTAATGAAAACGCACCAATGTTCTTCGTCGTTAGGAGTTCTTTGGCCGCCTCTCGGCCCGACCAAAGCGGTGATTTTGAGATGCCGTTTATATGGTCGATACGTGCACACACTTTGTTCGGCGCGTGCTCTTGGCTCGGTGCGTTCTTAACGCGGCCCCCTGATAGAAACCCAATGTCGGGCTGAAATCCTGGGTGGATCGAGTACGCGGAATGCACGCGGATGCGACAGTCACAGCGGGTTGGCCTAAGAACTGCACAAGTTGGTGTTGTACGCAATGTACGCGGGCCGACCATGTAAGCGAATCTACGCGGATTGTATGCGCTCGACGTGATCTGCTGCGATCTTGTGTAGTTTCCGCTTTCCGTTTGGCTCACTATGTTTTGTCCAATGCCTTTCCCACACTAGGTAGGTGTAAACGGCTGAAGAAAAGGTGCGAGGAGAAAAACAATGGTGAGCGAACTCCCACAATCTGAAGAAATTGGATGCAAAACGCACCAAAACCACGCAAAACACCAGCGAGCATGAGAATGCGCAGAAACCGATCGAACAAGATATATAAGTAACTTGCAAGCTCCTCCTAGCTGCCCTACAACTAACTTCAATAAGTTCTTTGTAACTTACTTATAAGTCCTTAAGCTGCCCGAGCATTCCTAGTAGAAGAAGACATATCCCTGTACACTATTTCCACAAACGAGTCTCCTCGCAAATTCTGAGCAGTCGCTCCTAGTCTGTGAGCACCCCACTTTTTTCCTTCACCGGGTAGCCAGGTCAATTGGACATCTGTGTCGTGATCCGTTCCCTTGAGAAGCAATGTCGAACGCAGGGAGTGCTGGACTTGCGTGGCACAGGCGACATCACACAGGCTGTCATGGGTGCACAGTCTGCGATGAAGCGCAGGAGGGTCTGAGAGGGGCTCAGGCCTTGGTTTCAGTCCAGTGGTTTGATTCAGAATAACAATCATAGTATCCGTTCTTCTTGTTCCAGCATTTTCCATGTTCCATCTCTTTGGTCTCCATTTGCCATTTCTTTGGCACTGCTGGAGAACGACCAACGCTGCTTTCCGCAAGCTTGAGTGATCCAAGCCTTGGTCATTTGACCCATACTCTTCAGATCCCGTTGGTTGAATTCCCGTGAAAAGTAGCAAATTGATTTTCTTTGGGAAGACAATTTATTAGCATGTAAAAGTGTGGTTACTTTTGGTGGCCCATCCACTCAAAAAGTGAGATTCGGGTAGCTCTTCTACAGAGCCCTAGACCATGAACAAGTAGGAGGTGTGCTTTGCTGAAAGCAGCTCGAGCGAGCTGGGCGATGCACAATTTGCTTTCCGCGTTCCGCTACTGGAACAGGAGGCGCAGGGCTTGCCAAGAGGCCTTTGGACTTGAATCGGTCAATGTTTAGTCTGGCTGTGTGCATATGGCCATGGCCATATGGCCAAAAGCTCCTTTTAGTGCTTGTCATGTTAGGCTTCCAAAAGGTGTCCGTAGGCTGCTTGGGCCAAAGCCGATGGCACCAAATTGGCACGACGGGAAATATTGACTACAGCTGCACGCAAGGTTCGGCTTTTAGTTGCACGTCGGCTCACTTCCTGAGTTCCTGGATTCTTGCCAGCGGCAAACAAATGTGTGCACTTCGTTGGTCCATCCGCGCAGGAAGTGAGTCATATATTGGGCATGGGTTTGTTGCCCTTCCGACGATTCCGGCAGAGCAAAATGCGTTGTACCCCGGCATGGTACTTGGCAACGTCCGTGGTGAGAGGGGCGGGGGGGCGTGGGTGGGCTGTGTGGGTACGTTTGCATGTGAGGTTTGGTGAACATGTCTAGCAGTCGATCATCCATTTGGGAGCAGCATACGATCCAAGTGTTTTCTATGCCAAATGTTTTCTAACCCAACCCAAGAGTCTCTGCAACCAGGGTCCCAGGGCCCTTGATGCCGTGTGCGAGCTTTGGCCCTGGAGGTGTGAAATGGATTAGGGAGAAAAAAGTTGCAAACAGAGTGGACCTAGCTACTCTGCGAGTCTTCCCCAGAATCCGTCCCTCTGTTTTTCTTTTTTGCTTTTTTGGGGTGTATAGTGTCTTGCTGGGGTCCTGTTTCCAGCCAAGGAGTAAGGTCAACCTCGGATCGACCCGGAGACCCTTCCATTCCGAGCCCCCTTTTGATCATTTCCTGAAAGGAAACCACTCCTCAGTAGTATCCTCCGGAGCAAGCTGAGGTTGGCAGTATGGTGTTCCTTCTGTACAACAAGCGTAATTGTTTGCAGTCGAAGATGCTTTGCAAGTGTACCCTTTGGGCCAAGGGACAACTTTTCTGTAAGACTAAACTCAAGGCCCAGGTTCAAGCCGGGCTTCTATTTTCGTGCATGGTTTTCTCACTTCCTGAGTTCATGAACTTTAAACTTTTTGGGAAGACCATTTTAGTGGTAAACAAAAAGTTTGGACTTTTTTGGGGCCATCCACTCAGCCGGTGAGTTTTAGGGGCAGAGAACCCATTTTCCGGCGCCTGTTGCGTGCTGGTTCCGTGGGAGTTTGTCTTAGCAGAAAGATGGGGTCGTGTTTGGTCAGATGTCGCTTCGCACTGGAAGGCGCGTTCGCATTCAACTCGTGCATGCGTGCGTGCGTGCGTGCGTGGGTGCGTGCGTGGGTGGGTGGGTGGGTGGGTGGGTGGGTGGGTGGGTGGGTGGGTGGGTGGGTGGGTGGGTGTGTGTTTTGAAGGTACCCTCAGTTGTTCAGCGGCACCAATTGTTCCTTCTTTTTTTAGTTTCTGCTCACTAAAAATGGTCTTCCCCAAAAAGGGTTCCCTTTATTTTTCCAGGGTCACTGAACAACAGAGTACCCTTTTGGAGGTTAACTTACCTTCTTTCAGCCAAAAGGACGGCCACCCTTTGGCGCGTCCAAATCCCTGCTTTGAGACACGCGAGTGCTTCCAACAAAAGCAGGCAACCAAGAGAAGCCGCCATTCTCGCTTTCCGAGCTCCTGGACTTTTGTGCTTGTCGGGAAGACCATTTTATTGGCACGTTAAACGTTTGGTCACTTTGGCCCATCCGCTCAGCAAGTGTCAAGTAGTGGGGAAGACCATGTTCCAGTGGGAAGCACGGAGGTCTCCAAGATTTTGTTGGATCCAGTTCACTGGAGACGTGAGAGGTAAAGTCCAGGGAATGGCTGGGAGCTTCGGGGCGCTGTGTGCGGTTTGCTTTCAGTTTCCAATCTACCACTGAGGGACCATGTTGCTCTTGCTTTTTCTTAGAGGGTTCATTTTTGTCCAGGGAACGGACCACTGATGGAACTGTTTATTATTTTTCTTTTTTTTTTACCAGGGAACTTCATCAAATGGAGGTTCGCCATCTTCATACCCGCAACCTGTCGATCGTTGGGTGGAAGTCGACTTGGGCTTCCGCTCGCGCAAGTCCGCAAGTCCGCAAGCGCTGAGGAAACAGCAGCATTGCCACCTTTGAGGACGAAAAAAGTCAGTTTCTGGCACCCCGGAAACCAAAACTGGAAAGGCGTGTCTTGTTTCCCGAGAAGCAGGTTGGTATTCCTCTTGGCTTCCCGGTATGATCATAAAAAGGGGGCGCCAAGCCCAAAAAGATGGGATGGGCCCATCGTATTTTCCCGAATCTGAGGGTTTTGGTGCATGGACGGTTTTGGTGCAAAATTGGTTGGACCCCGTAAAGAATTCGTTGGTTTCCCTTTTGCAATCCCTTTTGAACGCCAACCAATCAGGTTAACAAAGACGAGCCAAACCAAAGGGCCGGCAAGCTTTCCTGGAGGTCTGGGTCCTGCGGATCCAATGTGACCTACAAATGTAACCATGGTATGGGTCAAAATGAAACTATCAGGACATGGACCCCAGGCTTGAGTCTTTGCTTCCGTTTGCCAAGACAACCCAGCTTGGGGATACCCTATTCCTGAGCCACATTGTGCTTCCCATACTTTTTCAGGATCCAAGATCAATGCTGCAGCCAAATGATTCCATTTTCCGGTATAAGAGTAGGTATCCAAAGGAACCACCCTTTAAAACCAAAAGGAACAGCAACTGGATCCACTGGGTAGCTGAAAAAAGCCTCCCTTCAGGAGCTGACGTGCAAGCAGCGCTATGAGCCGCTGTGCCACATGCCTCTCGACGAGAAAATCATTGGGTTGTTTCTGAAAATGGATGTGTCTGTATGTGTGTGTGGTTTTTAGGGGTACCCTTGTTTTCCTGTTAGTTCCCTTCAAACCCACAAGAAAGGGGGTTGGGGTGGTGCCCTATGAGTTTTGCAGCTTGAGACGTGAGTTGGGGTAGTCTGATCCCCTCCTATTATATCCCCCCACTTTTTGTTTGGTTGCAAAAGGACAGATTTATTTTTACGAGGGGCTTCTGTGTCCCCTTTTCTTTCCCTACGAAAATACAACTGGCCAGTGGAGTGGAACTGCAACTTGTATATTTGAAGACCATGTTGGGTTGTCCAAGCCACATCAAAGATGGACCATGCACGCAGGCCCACGCGATGGCTTGTGTGACTGTCCCTCTCTTTGGGCTTGCCCGCATCCCAACACCAGTAGACTTTCAAAGTGCTGGGAGTACCACCAAATGAGGTCTGTCAGTTTAGTATTGGTTTAGCATTTGGTGCAATCAAGCGTAAGGGGGGCGAGGTGATTTTCTGGATTGTTGCCGTAAACAAATATGTGCTCATAGGAGGGGTTAGTTCTCTCTTGATTTCTGGCGGTCCTAATAGGGTTAATTTCCGATTCCCTTCACTAATTTGTTTGTTCAGACCTCACTCTTCCCCGGGTTGTTTCTTCAGAGAAGGACCCATAAATACAATGAGGGTATAGCCAGAAGTATCTACGAAGGTATGGTATCATTTCGATTTGTGTTTCTTGAAAAGGGTCCCTACGACAGGTTCGTTGTCAGGGTATCTATGGTTAGTTTGGGGTTCGGGAACGTTAGGGAACAACCAGGGGCGAACCACTGATTTCCCTATATGGATGTGCGTTAACTGGCGGGACCCCCTCCTACAAAAACAGTGTTCAGATTGGTTTCCCTTGAAAACCACCCCAAAAAGGGCCTCAAAAAGACACACCACACATGTTTGGTTACATGTGCGGTTGGTAATCCTTTCATTGACACCCGCTCACCCGTTTTACCATTGAAGCCTTAGAGGGCCCACTTCCCCTCTTAACCTAATCAACATCCAATTACAATACCTGAGAACCTAAACTGCGGGAATTCCTACAGAGTTTGCAGGTGCTTTTGAGTTCTTTATGAAGTTCCCCTAAAAACGCAGGGTCAATCCCTGCTGAGACAAGCTGCTTGTGTCAGGAGAGATCAGGAACCAAACGAACTTGTTGACTTTGAGGTTCGTAAGAATGGTCATAAACCCTCTACTACAATGTCACAAGCGTTGTGAACCACCCTTGTCAGGGTTCCCATTGCAAGATGTTTCGACAGTGTTTCGGGGATCCCCTATGCGCTTTGCAAGTTGATGAGTATCGGTTTTTGGTAGTGTCATATCGGTTTTTGATGGCTGCTGTTCGGGTGGCAACCTGTTCACTTCCCCATGCTCGTTTCCCAGAAGAAGGATAGAAGCAAAAAACCAGCACGTTCCAAGGGCTGTTGAATTGCTGCCCAACATGCCCCAGCAAGGACACTTAGGGTGCCTCTCCAAAGTCAGATCGCTCCAGAAATGAGGGGTTCCATATCATACCCGGATCCCAGTCACCACTATAGTAGGTAACCTTTCGCCAATTCGTCCTTTTGGTTTTTAAGGGCTGGCAAGCCCTTTGCCAGAAAGCCAGGTTGAAATGAAATCGCTGGGATCTCACTTGGTTTCTAGAGGGTGGCGCAAACAGCGCAGTGGGAAAAACACACTTTGGGTGGTCCAACCCCAAAACGTAACTAAGCCCGCAACGGAACTCAGGAACAAACAGCTCAGTGGCAAAAGCACGTGTTTGGTGGTCCAACTCCAAAAAGCAACTAAAGAACTCAGTAGGAAAAACACGCTTTTGGCGGTCCAACCCCAAACAGTCTCTCTCACTTTTTCTCGCCACTCCCCTCGACTCGATTTCGAGGTACCGCCGTCGCTTCGCGCGCCCCAGGCGATCCGTGTATGTGAGACATGTGGGTAGGGGCACCTGTCGACATGCCTAGCGTTGGCCTCCAAACGTTGTGTGCCGGGTGAGCCTAGTTCCATTGGCCCAATTTGCCTAGTCCAGATCAAAATCAAATCGGGGGAAGCTCCTGGTAGGGTACATGGAGCTGTTGATTTTCAACGGACCCTGGCCCCTTTCTTTGGAGCAATGACCAACCAGTTTTTAGCGACCCCAGAGTTGTGCTAAGAGCCGGGGGGGGGCAGTCCGAGGATGGTTTCGCAAAAGCATGAAGCCTTACTTTGGGAATGGATTTCAAACAAACAACTTACATTGAATAGTATTAAGACATGACACTGTTCCCACCCACCTGCGGCAAGTGAAGCTTTTTGGCAGTTGGACCAATCCAGCGAAGAGAGGGGTGTCAAGTCTCTTTGGCCCACCGCAATCTTGCTCTGCCGCAAATTCACATGCCCCCCTCCCCACCAGGAGATTTCTTCGAACATGAGTCGTGGGGTTCTCATTTATCTGCAGGGGTGTGTTCTGCTCACTTGATGGCGAGCTCACCGATTTGAGACAAAACAAGATCAAAAATCCCCACGTCGGTGATGTAGGTCCTTTTACTCAGGGATCCCTTAATTCTTTAGTCCATCGGGCGAAAACCAATCGAAGGGCCTCCACCACAGCATTCACTTCGCTCGTTTTTAGGAGTGGAACCACATGTGGCGTTCACTAAGACATTCCTCGTTTCAGGGATCCCCAGGTGTCCATTTGTCTGGCGGCTTTGGGTTGTAAAACGATGTTTCTTTGAGTGCACGGATTGTGTGTCTTTTCGGGTTGGACATCTACAAAGCTCTCATTCAGTCCCTATGTTTAAAATATCACCTTTTTGGCCCATGAAAGGTGAGGTGAGTGTCCCTTGGTGGTGATGTTTAAGGGGAAATAGAGGGAGTCTTCTGAGGGCCATCAATGCTACCGGAAGTGTCCTTCAGTTGAATGTTGGAGGACATGTGTCATGGTTTGGAAGGTTCTTATATCATCCCCATGGTGGTTTCCTTTTGGTCTGGGAAAAGGGTCACTCTAGCTGCACCCTCCGTTTCCATTCTCTTCAGGGATCCTTCTCTTCAAAACATGGTTGCCAAACCCTGGAAAATAGGTGGTGTCTAAAGAGAACGATGGGTGAAGAAAATCGGGGATCAAACCTTAGATTCATTTTGTTTTGCCAAATTGTAGCATTACATTAAAGAGCAAACCTGCCTCCAGGTAAGAGCGATTTTAGCTGTGGGTCAAAAATGGCTACCCAACATGGAACCCTGGTAAATGGAACCCAGGACTAAAGCCTGTGGTCCATATCCTGGTGGTTTAATTTTGAGCCACACACATTCTCTCGACTTTTGTCAGGGCCAAGCCGATCCAGATGTGCACCAAAACGGCTCGCGAGCGCGGCTGCTCAGGGAAGCTCCAGTTTCGCGGATGGCCCGACCAGCTGGGTAGCAACTGGGGTAGGCTTAGGATGCATTTTACATTTTACCAGTGACTCAAAGAGAAGCAAACAATAAGATCTGAATTCTATAACTGGGCCTAACTCTAATCATGGCAAATAACAGCTTCTTCTCCATAGCTGTCCTTTTGGATCGTTTTGGTAGAACCAAAAGATAGTACCTGGTGGTTTAATCCTCTACCAGGGCCATCTGTTTCCCCTAAAAGGACACCTATGTTCTTCCCAGCAATCCCTCCAGAATCAAGAATCTGATTTTTCTGTTTGCTTTATTATTATGATACTGGACATATGTTATTTTTGTGGGGATGTATTTGCCAATGGAGATCCGATAGCTCGCAGGCATGAAGGCATAGCCAATCACAGCAGACTGTGCCAAGCCTCACTCCGTGAGTTGCGTTTCAGACTTTGGTCACTTCCCAGTTTTGTTTTTTTGGTTGTGACTTGGACCATTAAACGGGGGTTGCTTGGACTTCAGACTTGGCCAAAACCGTTGCTTGGACCATTTGTGCGGCCACTACACACCGTTTTTTTGTTTTCAGGGGGGATCCAATCCGGCGAGCGAGAAATTTCGCGGGGTTTTGTTGTGGAATGGTTCGGACAGAGCCTGTGGAGGTCTGAAACCCAGACTCCTTCAACGTGAACCCGTGCCAAGTTTTTGTTCCAGCCCCACCCCCCGCCCCACCCCAAAAGAAAAAAGAAACACGAAAACATGCGGAGACACAAAACCAGGATCACCCGATCTTCTTAGTCCGTTTCGCTGGAGTCCGCCCTTTAACAAAAGTCCCTTTGTCCCAGACCTCCAGTCGTGCCCGGTTTGTTTGTTTTGAGCCGTAGAGTATGTAGGCTTGGGCATGCGTATGTGTCAAAGGGGACCTAAACCAATCTTTCCCTTACTGTTTCCCAGCCACCCGCAAAGGTCTCACAAAAAAGACATTGGACATACCTTGGTGGTTTCCAGCCATCCCTGTAGGTGTTTAGGTCCTTCGTGTTTGGTGGGGCCTTCCATTTAACCCACTACAGGTTAAACTTTCAGCGGGATCCGACAACGGACAGGCCAAATACCCAAATGAGAGGTGCGGTCTGGAGACGAAGCTTTGCCATTGGAAGAGTTTCCGGCAGAAACACGCTGCCATTTTGTATAATATACCCTTTTAGGGCTTAGGTCAAAGGTAAACTAAAGGGGAAACCGCCATTTTTTCTTGACTTCTTGGCTTGCACGGCAAGCCCCGGTTGTTAGCCCTTTCCTTTTCGTCGGGTCAACAATGTGTCAAGAGACACCCATATACCCTCTTTCCAAACATGAAAGTGGGCAGGAGGCTGCTGCCAGATGGTCTTCAAACGCCCTCTCCGCTTCCATTCTTGGTGGGAAGAGGCTCGGACACCCCCCCAGGTTTCAGCAGTCTTTACAAGGCCTCTTCGCTTCCCTCGGAAAGAAGGACACGCCCCCAGGCCCCCAGGTTTCCGAGGCAAATGGAGCGCCAGGTCGGGGCACAAGTACAGCCTGCCGGGCCAGGGCAGTCGCCACGCCAGGCGCGAACCCCTCGGGCCAATCGCCTCGGGCGAACGAAAGAACTCACTCCCCGAGTTGCCTGGAAACGGACGTGTTTCGCCGATTACCAACTTGGGGGAGGGGTCCCCTACTAAAATAGACTACAGAAAATAAGCTCAGGTGATATCCCCAACAGCATGCCGTGCTCTTTTTAGTGCTTGCACCACCCCGCAGCCCTCGCAGAATCTCGTGGAACCCTGGTGCAACCCTCGTGGAATTACCTCAGGGCCGCCCCGGACCACCCCGGAGCCTATCTGGGCTGAACCTCTACCCTTATTCTAACCTCTCTACTGGAGGACCTAGACAACCTCCAAAAGCCTTTGGACAGCGTGGCCTCAAAAGACATCCGCCCCCTTCCAATCCAACTAGGCGCCTTCCATCATCTGAACAAAAAGTTCATTATCCCTTGTGGGGTTTAAAGGGAATCGATTTCACTGGACATGTTTTCTTAATTTTTTTCCCAGGGCGCTTAAGCCAATGGACGTGTTAGTCACTCCTTGGGTTTGGTTGCCAGTTTAGTGATGAAGCGAAACCCAGGCCGACTTTTTGGGCAATCCACCCCGTCGGAAGTGAGATGTTGTGTTTTTAGAGATGCGTGTCTTCTTAAGTTGGCCACATCTCCAGTTGAGTTCAGAGTGTGGAAGCTTGGATCATGTTTAAGGAGAAGATGTAGGGGCTGACTAATTGCACATTGTTTTCCCGCCATGGCTAGATGTGGCTCCAGTTCCCCACACCCCCATTCATTCTCATTACGTGTGGCCTTACATTGGCAAACCCTGAAGCTGACTTCACCAGGGTTGCCCCAAGGTATGAGTATATATATATATATATTGCCAGGGCTCGGATGTCCCGATTTCGGACATGAAGTCGCAACAGGGAATGCATCACTGCCCGCCCTCTCGCATCCGTGCCAAAAACGGCGAGCGTTTGAGGGAGTATCGCGTAAGAAAGGCAGCGTGAGTTGTTTGCATGTCTCAGTTTTTCGCTTCCTGAGTTGCTGGACTTGAACTAGGTCCCCCAGTAGTGCCCTTTTACCATTTGTTGGGGGAGGGTTCTACTAAAATAGACTACAGAAAAAGGGTACCCTTATTCAAACCTCTCTACTGGAGGACCTAGTTCAACTTTTTGAGAAGACCATTTGACTGACAAAAGGCATTGGTTGTTCCCGTCGCCAGCTTTAACAAAGCCAAGCGCCTTCATATATGCCCTGGGGCTCTGGTTAAGGCTCGGTACCCATGATGTGTTTTTCCCAAAAGCATCTCTGATGCTTGGGTTCTGCTTTAGGTTTTCTCTTAAGGTGCCTGGGAGCGATACAAGCTGTGACGACGGAGATAAGAAGGGATTTCCATTTCGTTGTGCTACAGACCGGGCGTGCGATGCCGGCTGGGGGTGCAGACCGGGCGTACGAGGCTGGCTGGGGGGACGGCGGTGTGGGGCTGGCTGGGGGGACGGCGGTGTGGTGCAGACTGGGTGAGCTGGAAACTTCCCGCGAGCGAGACTGGCTGGCTGGGGGGACGGCGGTGTGGTGCAGACTGGGCACGCCGCGAGGCTGGCTGGAAACCGCCCGCGAGCGAGACTGGCGCGGTGGACGCTCGTGACATGCGGAAACCGCCCGCGAGCGAGACTGGCGCAGTGGACGCTCGTGACATGCGGAAACCGCCCGCGAGCGAGACTGGCGCGGTGGACGCTCGTGACATGCGGAAACCGCCCGCGAGCGAGACTGGCGCGGTGGACGCTCGTGACATGCGGAAACCGCCCGCGAGCGAGACTGGCGCGGTGGACGCTCGTGACATGCGGAAACCGCCCGCGAGCGAGACTGGCGCGGTGGACGCTCGTGACATGCGGAAACCGCCCGCGAGCGAGACTGGCGCGGTGGACGCTCGTGACATGCGGAAACCGCCCGCGAGCGAGACTGGCGCGGTGGACGCTCGTGACATGCGGAAACCGCCCGCGAGCGAGACTGGCGCGGTGGACGCTCGTGACATGCGGAAACCGCCCGCGAGCGAGACTGGCGCGGTGGACGCTCGTGACATGCGGAAACCGCCCGCGAGCGAGACTGGCGCGGTGGACGCTCGTGACATGCGGAAACCGCCCGCGAGCGAGACTGGCGCGGTGGACGCTCGTGACACGCGGAAACCGCCCGCGAGCGAGACTGGCGCGGTGGACGCTCGTGACATGCGGAAACCGCCCGCGAGCGAGACTGGCGCGGTGGACGCTCGTGACATGCGGAAACCGCCCGCGAGCGAGACTGGCGCGGTGGACGCTCGTGACATGCGGAAACCGCCCGGAGCGAGAGTTGCGGAAACCGCCCGCGAGCGAGACTGGCGCGGTGGACGCTCGTGACATGCGGAAACCGCCCGCGAGCGAGACTGGCGCGGTGGACGCTCGTGACATTGCGGAAACCGCCCGCGAGCGAGACTGGCGCGGTGGACGCTCGTGACATGCGGAAACCGCCCGCGAGCGAGACTGGCGCGGTGGACGCTCGTGACATGCGGAAACCGCCCGCGAGCGAGACTGGCGCGGTGGACGCTCGTGACATGCGGAAACCGCCCGCGAGCGAGACTGGCGTGGTGGACGCTCGTGACATGGGGAAACCGCCCGCGAGCGAGACTGCGCGGTGGACGCTCGTGACATTCGGAACTTAAAGGGGCCGGGTGTGTAGTATGTGTTTAGCTTGATTGAAGCATATACGATGTAGAACAAGTAGGGTTCTATTCCACTTGTATCCTCCTCAAGTTAACACCCAAGTCACGCATTCGCAGCAAAGGAATTATCCCACATGGCAACTGACTGGCAGTGAATACTAAACACCGCTTGTGTTTGCATGTGTTTGTACCATTTGGCTTTCACTTAGCGTTTATCCTGCAAGCAGGTTACTGCACTTAGCGCCTTAATCACCTAAGTGCACTAAGTGGAAATATCATGCACGTGACACATGCCAAGAACACGTTTTGTGCGTGGGCGTTTGTTGTTTTTTACCCTTGAGCGACGAGCAGTCTTCAGCTTTCCTGGTGCACGGCAAGCCGGGCGCATGTGAGGAAAATCAAAGTTAGGCGTGGGCGGCTTATCCTTTTCGTCTGTTTTGACATGTGGGCGCACTGCGCCTGAGAAGGTTGTCACGCCAGTATAAGCCTTCAAGACATGTTTTTCGCGCAGAATCCCAAGTTGGAAAGCCAACGCAGGCGTCGGCCGCAGTCGCTCGTCCAGCTGCAGAGGCGCATGCGCTGCACGCTGTGCAGCGTTTTCACGGGTTGCTCGCAAGCAGGCTTTCGGCTTCGTGGCTGGTCGTCGCGCATGCAGGGCACACGCACATATTGCGGCCGGAGACCATGCGCATGACCTTTGTTTGTCAACCATGCGTACGTCCGAAATAGATTGCGGGCTCGAAAGTTTGGTTCGTTGCGCATCATGGCCCTCACCCCGGAAGTGCAGCTCGAGTTGGAGCGTTTGTGCAATGCTGGGGACTCCGGGGACAAGCTTGTGCGGAGCACTCAGGAGATCATGAATCTCCTTCGCCAACATGGGTTAGCTCATGAGGCTACAATTCCCCCGAAGATGGTGGGGGTTCACTGCAGCAACAGGGAAGGCTACGGCCTTAACGTCATGGACGTGAAGGAGCTCATGGAAGGCATCCTCTCTGTAGGCTTTGTTGCTAGCCGTGTTCAGGCAGTTTGCGTGGAGCTTGAAAGCGCTGACAGGCGGCTTTCTGCAGACTTCAACGAGAAGCTCCTGCAATCCGCTGGGGGGGCTCTTGGACAGCAAGATGCTCCGTTGAAGTACGCGAGCCTTGCGGGCTCGCACACGAACTTCGTGCTGCGCTTGTTCTTGGACAGCGTGCGCTGCGACCATCCGGAGGTGGCCGTGGATGGGGCGCTGTGCCTGCAGCGTCTCAAGGCAAAGGACATCGCCTTGTACAATGCCTGCATGCAGGGCTTGAGGTGGGAGGTGATCTCCGCGGTCGTTGCCAAGAAGGTGCCGAAAGTCCTGGAACTGGTGCAACGGGCCGGCAATACCACCCTAGCATGAGCTGCAGGTCATGCTCAGGATGCATGCTTTATGGAGGAGCCGTCAGGCCGCGGGCGCCCCAAGCGACTATTCCTCCATCCGGAAGCAGGCCACGGCGAGCCAGCCGCAGTGCAGCGGGAGCATGCCTTCGATGTACATGTTCCTTCTCCGCCACTGTGGTGGTGAGTCAGCCCCTCTGCTGGCAGAAACGCAGCGGTTTGTCCGGAGCAATTGCCCAAGCAACAGGTGCCTGCCTTCTCGGACTTGGGAGCTCCTCGGCCAGGACATCAAGGGCTCCGTCCAGCAGTTTTCTCGTTTTCGCCATGGCCTCCTGAAGTGCGCGTACGTGCGCCAGAATGTGGCTGAGCAAAATGTCCGCGCCATGTTTGCGAAGAATGCCCGCGCCGATGTGGCCTTGGCGGACAGCATCATGTGCGAGATGGCCTCCATGCTGCAGCGCCTTGATGAGGAGCACCGCAGCGCTCACTCCCTGCAGACCGCCACAGGGCTCACCGAGATGGCGCTGTGCGGCCACGCCGTCTCCCTTCGAGGTGAGGGCAAGAAGTATAAGACTCTGCAGGGCATCGCTCATGATTGGTGTCTGGTCGCGCGCCTCGTGACCGGCGTGGACTTCGGGACACCTTGGCGTGAGTACGCCGAGCAAGAGGCATCCGCCGCGTCTGCAGATGCGCCAGCTGCGGGAGCTTCTCTCATGAGTCATGTCTGCATAAGACTGTATGGTTTGTTTCAGCCTGCAGGGGTCTTGCGTTGTAGAAGGTCGCCCGCTCTCGAAATATCACTGAAATACTTCAAACCTTGCAACTGCTGTCTCAGGATGCGAGAGCTGGATGCCGAGGGCCGCTTGAAGGATGCAGGTGCCTTGCTCGCCGAGCTGGGCTTCCGCAGCGGCGTGTGGGTCCGGCGCAAGGCCACCAAGGAGGAGGGCGTCATTGATGACATCAAGGATGGCAAGGTCAGGCTGGACATGGGGCAAGGCATCATGGCCAAGGCTGATGTGCAGGAGTTTGTTGGCGGGGCATGGGCTGTGTTCCAGCCAAAGTCCGCGCCCATTTTCACGCAGACGGACAAATTCCCGCCAAGCTCCAATGGCGAGTTCAACGCCGCCTACATCCATGCCCTCATCATGCAGGAGCTCTTTGATCTGAACTCCCAGCATGAGGGGCAAGGTTGGGAGAAGCTGAGCATCCAGTGCAAGCCCACCAAGGCAGTGACGGCCACGGCCTACATTCCCAAGCGGAAGCTCACATTGCTTCCAGCAACATTCCGTGTCAGCATGATGCCGAAGAACAAGAAGGGCGGTCAAGGCTTTGAAGTCCTGACCGCCTCTCCCACGCACAGCTTCTGGGCCCAGCCAGTTGTGCAGCTCGGGGATGCCGATGGCAAGCAGGGCTTCATCACTCCCATGTGGTTCGTCCAGGCGTGCGGGGAGGAAGGCGATGCCAACATGGCCATTCACCACATTCCGGCCAAGTCTGACAAGCACATCCGCATCCCCATCATGAAGAACCTGAAGGATCTGCATGAGGGAGACATGCTCTTGTTCCACAAGCCAAAGGATACCCCTGCAGTTGCCAAGCTTGCTATCTCGCCATCGAAGCGCACGGCTCCAGTCGATGCGCAGCACAAGCAGGCCAAGGCCAGCAAGAACAAGTGAGCTGGGGTGGCCTCATGTGGCAGTTTTGAAATGTGGCTTCATTTGTTACGTCCGGCCTGCGAGCCCGCTGCAGTGACAAGACAGCTCGCGCATGTTGCTCTCTCGCATGCCTGCGCGTTGATGTGCTTGCATCTGGTTTGCATGTTGCCTGATGCATAGTATTAGGGCTGGAGTCTTGATGTCAACTGCAGTATTTTCGGACTCGTTCAGTTATCTTGTGCCGCACGGGGCAGGGCAAGTTTGCTCGCCTGCAGGCATTTCGGCTTGAGGTTTGACTGCTTGCAAGCATTGTAGCCAGCGCCGTGATAATGGTCTCCATGGCCCGTCAATTCGTGGTCAGCTGTGAAGGCGCCGAGAAGTGGATCCCCAACCAGAAGGATGTCGATGGGGTCACCTACGCGTGCCTGCAGAAGTGGGACCGGCAGCTGGTGCGGTTCGTGCACAACAAGTCCCTCGACCTTCGCAAGGACAAGGGAGATGCTCGTGCAACCCTCCACGTGGAGTTCTGGAACGAGCTGGTGGATCTCAGACAGCGCGCCTGCAATGAGCTGCTCAGAAGTCAGGTTGAGCCTGATGACGGGGAGGGAGAAGCTCCGAAGAAGAAGCGCCGCGTCAAGGCAACCCCACAGAATGCTGCCTTGATTCCACCGTGTGTGGATGTGAATGTGCCTGCAGCGGAGCACAGAGAGGAACGTGTTCTCCGGCTGCTGGTGGAGGGCATCTCCACGCAGACCTTGTGGCTTGAGATGACTGTCGAGAACCTCAATTTCTTCCGTAGAGCCATCCAGGCATCTCCTGTGAAGACCAAGGCCAAAGGCAAGGAAGAAGATGAGGATGGCAACCTGCATGACTGAGACGCAGGATATCCTTTATCCGACATTTTTCCAGCCGGCTCAAGTTTATTTTTTTCACTGGAACATGACCCCTCTGTTTACAGCCCCCCCTCTTTTCACAGGGTGATTTCAATCAAGAGAAAAGCTTTGTCTTGCGCTTTGAAGCTTTGCAGCGCATGCCCGCTTGAGTGTGCTCACTGTCAAACTTATCCGTTCACAGGCTCGGCAGGCGACAGCGCGATGGCCTCTAGGGCCGCCAAGAGCCCAAAGTGGCTGGGGAGGCTTAGGCTTTCCTGGTCCCTTGATGGCGAACCGGAGGCCACGACTCTTGTTTCTGTTTGAGAGGGCTCTCATATATTACCCTTTTACGCCAGGATCATGAGGAGCAGCTTTTCTACCTCTGCGGGCTGGACTTCGAGAGCTGGCAGGTGCTTTGTGGCACTGGTCATGTCCAGCAAGCTGTGCAAACTTTTTTTTTAATTGAGGAGCACAACTACTTCCACAACGATATGGCGATCTGCCAGTGCACGAAGGCCCACGGCTGGCGCATCATCCGCAAAGGCCGCGGGCGGGGCGCATGAAGTGCTGTCACATGCTCATCCAGCATGTTGCGGCAGGATGGACGTGCTTTCGTGCGCCCGGTGGCTTCCCTACTCCACCGTATGAAGGCCAGGGCATGCGTGCACACGTCTCCAGTCCACATGTTGGTCATGCATGAACGGCCCTATCAGCGAGCGTACCGCCCTGCTAATGAGCCCACGCAGGCTGGGAAATGAGAGACGTGGATTGCGAGTTCCGGCCGAGCATGCTCCGGTGCTCAGTACAGGAGCTGTCCTTCCCTTTTTCACTTGTGAGTGCATGTTCTCTCTTCTCTGGTTCCAGGAGGAGGCACAGAGCTCGCACCTCGAGGTGAAGGCACTTGCACGCGTGTGTGGTTTCTCCTTCATGTGAAGCCCCCTTGCAGGAGCCGCCAACGGCTTGGGCACCGCCCTGGAAGAGCCCAGGCAAAAAGCCGAAGCAGGCGCGCCATCACACTGACAGAACTTGTGCTTGTGTCGCGTTCTGGCCAGGGGCAGAAGCGGGGCCGCCGCCAGCGCCAACGCAAGCCTCGCCGTCAGGCTAAGGCAAGTGTGCTCATCAACTATTGATTTTCAGATGACACCTTGAGCACTTACCTTTTGAATGTTTTCTGTCAGGACGAGACTGTGGATCATGCGCCCGAAGCTCATGAGCCGGAGGTGGAGGTGATAGAGGCGTGGCAGTAGCACCCCATTTCCACATTGATTCCAAATGTCACTGGAAACATATTGTGGGACCATCATTTTGGACTCTGGTGTGAGCCACTGAGCCGCCTAGGACAACAGTCAGCCCTGGCATGGAGAGACCTCTGATGAGGTGGACATGGATGCCAGCAAGGAGCAGAGTTGATGCCATTGCACTGCATTGCACAGCTTGATCATTTGTGTCTCATGACGCTGCTCAGGAGTACATCACGACGCCGGTTGTGCCACCCCCGCCTCCGCCGCCGCCGGCGGCGACCATGGGGGTGATGATGAAGGGCAAGGCACCATGGGCTTTCCAGGAGAGGGTAGCGGGCGCCTTTGCAGCACTCTGCGGTTTTGATGACATGATGGATGCACCACATATTTCCTGATTTTCTGAGACTCGTTGAGGCTATAGCGCCCTGGCCGTTCCGGACGGCTCAGGGCGTGGGGTGTACATCCGGCAGCACTTCGTGGATGTGCACAACAACATCTGGGAGTGCCATCCTTATCGTCTGCAAATGGTGTGTCATTGAAGCAAGCTCTCAGTGCTTTCTGTGGACTGGTGTCCCGATACAGGCCTGGAGCTGGCCGCGCACGGGCGCGATCTCGAGGAGGCAAAGCCGAGCGGCGCACGGACATGGCCCTGACAGCAGCCCCATGCTTACATCTCATGAGGGGTTGATTAGCTCTCCGTGCTGTTCGATTTCCATCTCAGATGTATCATTGCTTCATCCCAGGTGGCGCACATGGCCGAGACGCTGAACATCACCACGAAGCGGAAGAGGCGAGTTTGTTCACCCTTCACACACATGATATGACAATCTGTCAATCCCTGGCCATGTGTCAACTATTGAGCTCCTGCGCTGTGCAGGACCTGAGCACATCATGAGCCGGCCCAGACACGGCATCGCATAGAGAGATGGTGAAAAATAGGGCCACAAATTTATCAATTGATAAACGTTGGTCCATCAGGAACCCACCATTTTTATAGATTGATAAATTTTCAGGGGGGTCACCGCCCACGTTTTTATCAATCAATAAAAAGGGAGGCCTTTTTTTTATAGATTGATAAATCTGGTAGATTTCCACGCGTGTCCATTTTATAGATTGATAAATTCCTGGGCTTGTCATGTTTGATTGCCATCAATGCCAGCTGGGTCTGCATCCCGAATTGCGCTGAGAGCGTGCATTTTTGCAGGGCGCACTTGGGGTGCTGAATCACAGATCAATGTGCTAAATGTTGAGGAGCCATGCCACTTCAGGATGCCTCACTGGGAGTTGCAATGTGCTAAGTGCGCTCCTGCCGGTACATAGGTACACTGAGACATCGCTTGGAGTCAGACAAAAACAATATGCCTGTATGTCGCTGTGTTGCATTATCAGTTGGTCAGACATCTTGATACTGAGTAGTTTGGATCTGTATACTTTCACACACATGCAATTTGCAGGTATCAATCACTCTGATCAGTTCTTTCTGCAGCAGCCATTGGCATGACCTCATGTGTTTGGGAGTGAGTAGTATTTAAGACCGTTACCAGATGCCGAATGGGCATCATGCTCCTTTCTTTTTCAGCTGCTGCTTCAGTCGGACAACAAGCTGGCATCTCAACTGAGGCTGGGTTCCACAACACCGTCTTCATTGGTTGCGGAGCCATCCAGGCAGCATCAGTTGCACTTTGACGTGGTTGGAGCACCGCCCTCCTTCACAAGAAGGTTCTTGAGTGTGCGTCGGCCAGACAATCACCCCGTTGGTGCCTTCATACGGATGCCCACACTCCTGGCCCTGAGCAGCCGCACAGCTGGTAGCAGCAAGCAGTCCTTGAGTTGTCAGCTGAGCTGCCACCAATGGGCCTACCAAAGGGCTTTGGAGCAAGGCCCACCCTTAGAGCTCATGATGAGGCTCATGGTAGACAAGCCATTGGTGTCAAGAGTGATCGCCCAGCAAGACTTGTAGACGTAGGACACCTGTGCTGTTCGGAACGGGCAGGTAGATCCAGTTGATATTTTCTTGCTGTGCTACATGCTGTACAGCTTCCCTGATGAGCGGATTGCCAATGAAAAGTATTCTTTGTGCGCCTAGCTTGATGTGCCCACAAGCTGGCAGTGATTGCATGCATTAACAGCTTGTGAGTTGGGTTGGTGCTTGCATGTGAGTTGGGTTGGTGCTTGCAAGACACGATGCAGTTCCAGCTTGCATGCACGCACTTGCTTGGTTTCTCACAGTGGCCGCACCGGCAGGGCTACTCTGCTCGCCCCAGCAGGCGTGTCTTTGGCATTCATGTGTTCTTGTAGTATTTGGGCTCGGTCACTTCTTAAGTCTTGCATGATGGCGGCCAGCATCATTGAGGATGTACAGCAGCTCCACGCTTTTCTGGAAGCTCAGAAGTCCATGCTGGGTGGCTCCTTCCCCAATGTGCGGCATGCGCAGTGCTCCAACCTGGTGAGGAGGATTGCAGATTTGCAGTTGGGCTTTGCTGACGCAGCCGCCTTGTCCAATGAGCTTCGCAAGGGCCCATGGACAGATGACGAACTACATGCCATGGGGACTGCGTTGGCACGTGCCTCTGAGCAAGTGGGCACCCGCACTGTGAAGCGTTCCACGCAGCGTATGAAGAACCTGCCTGCTTACTTGACAGGAACCCAAGCCACATTCCTGCGGTCCGGCAGGCCCGTCATTGAGAAGGTTCACTACCTGGCCGACGTTATGGTACGCATGGGGCTTGTGCTACCGGCAGAGCAGACTTTTGGGCATGCTGTGAGCATGCTGCGGCATCTGGGAGCTTCAGAGCTGGCAGATGGGAACCAGTTCTTGACAGCAGTGACCGAGCTGAAGCGTACACTGCGGTCCTTGTGCAAGAATCTCCCTCGAGGCCAGTGGCACTTGGAGTCTTGGCCCGACAGCCCCGTCGACTTGCCAAATGATGTTCGAGCATCAATTTGGCCAGCAGGCCAAGAGCAGCCAGTTGGAAGTAACCCTGGCGATCTCATGATGGGACCAGCTGGGCCTCTCAGGAAGACGTCGCGGCAAGTGACCCCGGCTCCTCAACAAACAGGGGCTTAATCCAGCGGCAAGCATGCAGCAGTTTTGGCAGCAACTCATGGCGGCCGTAGGCAATGCTGCCCCGGCCCAGGGAGGCGTGCCGCTGACCTACTTTCACGGCAACAGTAACAGGGCGCCTCTCAGGGCACTCGGCAATGTCCCGGCAGCACCTGCTGGAGGCGCTGCCGATGGTGCTCCTCCTGAAGCCCCGCCCTTGCCAGGTGCAGCTCCAAGGCAGCAGTCGTCGTCGCCAGCAGCATCTACACCACCAGCTCCTGTGACGGTGCCTACAAGCCCCCCTGCGGCGCCGGCCACTGATGAGGCGGAGGTGCCGGAGCCCTTGGATCCAGCCTCCCAAGCTCGGGTTATGCTTGCAAGTTGGCAGGCGAGGGCAGCCGGCGCTGAGAATTCCAAGGAGGACCCGGCGCCCCCTCCCAAGGGCAAGCCTGCTGCCAAGCCAAAAGCAGCTTCGAAGGGTGTGCCCAAGTCAAAAGGAGCGGCCAAGCCAAAGGCTACAGGCAAAGCTGCAGCCAAGTCAAAGCCATCTGCTACTGCCAGCTCGCCCGCCAGTTCCAAGAAAGGCACACCGATCAAAGGCAGCAAGCCCAAGCCGCCGGCAAGCGCCAAGATCCAGGATGCCAATCAAGAATGGAAGCTGGCCAAGCGCAAGGAAGTGGCAGCCATGCCGACGGCTAAGCGCATCCGTGCCAGGCCTGCGGGGTGCTGCAAATGCAGAAACACGCCTGGCTGCACCCCTTCGTGTTGGTATCCGTGACCAGCTGACGGTTCTGCAGTGATCAAGCATGCGTGCGTGTATATATAGATGTTGGTTTGGGTGCACCCGCTCTGTAGGGTGCGAGGGGAGACACGCTTGTAGCTTGATGCGCTGCGGAGTGCAGCGTTGCTTTCTGAGCACAGGGGTGCGGGCGCATGAAAGAGGGCGTGCTACATGCGACGCAGGGGCGAGCCATCTCGAAGTTTAGCAGCCACGACTGTTCCTTGAGCAGCGCGCGTGTTGTTTTGCGTACAGTTTCTGAGACTGACCAGTCAACGTGGAGGGCTTCCACCCATATTTGCCCGCCTTTGCAGGTCGCTACTCAAGGCCAGGCTTTGAGGCTTGTGCTCCAGGTTTGACCTTGCTGCAAGTTTGCCCCCCCCCCCCCCCCGCCCGAGACTGTTATAACGCTGTATACTTGGAAATTAGCTACCCTGGCACATCGGTTTCTCCCGCGACATTTGGTTTCGTCTTGTTTCGCTGCAGTCCTAGTCTATATATACTGTTCGAGCTTGCAGATTTTGCCTGGCGCCCTCCCTCTCTATCAGTGACACGTGCCGCTCAAGTGCTTGTGCTTGTCCCAGGCTGGCACGTGAAGACTATATAGCAGGTACGTTGACACGTATAAACCGCGCCCTTGCCATGTTGTACCTCTTTTTTTTCACAGAAGCCCATGAAAACAGCAAGTTTCAGCTAGGCAGAACAGTTGCGCAGTTACACGTGGCAGTGTGACGCAAGGCACTTGTTTGAAGCTTGTTGCGTCTCCTACTGATATCGCATCATGGCTGCGCCTGAGTGGCCGCCTGCAGGGACAGCGGAGCTCGCAGGCAGGCAGACGCACACTGGCAGCAATGCGCTGGCTACGTTGGGCCGGCGCTCTTATGTGTCCATGCGTGGGCTGGAGGCTGTGCTCGCTGAATTGCAGCAGCTCCAGGAAATGCCATCCAGCACCTCTCGCAGGGCCATCAAGCGTGCCCGCGACGAGAATCTGGCACGACAGAGGACTGAGTTTGGAGAACTCATACAGGACATTGAAATCCCTGCTGGAAGGGAGATCATCAAAGTGCCTGTCATCCGTCCTGCGGCCATGCTGGCAGCTGCGACGCATCATTGCGAAGGATGGCGCGCTTTCTTCATTGAGAGACTGCAGGCCTGTCCTAGCACCTACGAGCAGCCCTGGCGGCTAGCTTTCTACGCCGATGAAGTGTCCCCGGGCAATCAGCTGAAGCACAGCAATGAGCGCAAAGTCCAGGTTATATATTGGAGCTTGCAAGAGCTCGGGCCGCATGCTCTCGGCACCGAAGCCTGTTGGTTTCCGCTCGTGGCGTGTCGCTCCACAACTGTGCTCAAGGCTGGCGGCATGAGCGTCTTCTGGCGGCGCTGCATGGAGCTTTTTTTTGAAGAGCCCTCCGATTTTCGATTGGGACTCTTCATGCACACTCGCCCTCCGTGCGCATTGTTTGCCACATTGGGAGTGCTCGTGGCTGACGAAGCAGCAATCAAGCAGGCTCTTGAAAACAAGGGTGCCTCTGGCACCATTCTTTGCTGCCATTGCTCCAACGTTGTGGACTTCAAAAGCCAGCTTGACAAGTGTGACCGAAGCAGCCACCTAGTGAACTCTTTGAGCACTGATGCGAGCACGTGGCGGCTGCACACACACAACAGTATCCAAAGAACAGTGGAGCACTTGGAGGAGCAGCGTGCTGTGCTGAACCAAGGGCAGTTTGCTCGGTTGGAGCAGTCCCTGGGCTTCAACTATCGCCCAGCTGGTCTTCTGGCGCACCCGGCGTGGGGCGCGCAGTTTCTGGAGAAAACCATGTTTGACTGGATGCACGTGTACGTTGTGAGTGGCATAGCCAATGTGCAAACAGGTCTTATGGTGGGAGACCTCACTAGGCACGGCGCTACTTTGCGACACCTGCAGGACTTTGTGTGCAGCTTCCAGTGGCCTGCGAGACTCCGAGGAGCTGCGCCACGAAGTGCGTTGGAAAAGCGGGGCAGCGCCTACGAAGCGATCAAGTGCAGCGCGAGCGAGCTTCTCAATCTCTTGGTGCTACTTCGTGCTTTTCTCCTGCTCTTTGTTTGCCCCACTGCAGAGGGACGAGTGCAGGAAGTCGTGCAGTGCTTCTTGAAGCTGTGCGAGATCCTTGACACCTTGATTGCCTTGCCAAAGAGGACTCCCAATCATGACCAACTCCAGCAACTTGTTGCCTCCCACCTGGAAGACTTCAAGCGCGTCCACGGAGCAGAGCATTGGACCACGAAGTTTCACTTATCTCTGCACCTCCCGCTTCTTCTGAAGAGACACAGGTGCTTGATCAGCTGCTTTGTCCACGAGCGCAAGCACAAGTGCGTCAAACGGGTCGCCAACAACGTCTTGGACACCAGCAAGTCATTTGAGAAAGCAATCATGAGCGATGTGCTTTACCACCAGCTGGACAGCATGAAGCCCGCTTCGGAGATGCCTGGCAGCGCAGTGTCCCTGGTCAACGCCAAGACCGCTCCAGCGCATCTTGCGAGCCGCGTGCTGCGCGCTTTGGACTTCGCTGCGGCAGACACCCAAGTTGAAACTGCTGTGGAGGCTGTGCACTCAGGCGGCTATACTGTTGCCAAGGGCGACGTTGCATGTCTCCACCTTGGTGGCTCCGCTGCTCCAGGCATGCTTCGAGTGGGCCGGGTCCAATTCCACGCTTCTGCGAGCGGGGCATGCTGGACGTGCCTGCACATGTGGGAGCATGTTCATGGCTTCATGTACAAAGCACGTGAGGATCCGGTCATGGTGCCGACAGCGTGGCTGTGGGACACATGCCCATGGTCGCAGCGCGGCGACGCAGCCATTGTTCTGCTGCCAGCTGTGTGAAGTATATGCTTTTTCGCATGCCCAGGAAAAGGTGCAAGCGCTGCGCCTTGCGCCACATAACATGCTGCCCTGCAGCGCGAGCACTATATCTGCCCTGCACTGCGAGCAATGCGCAATGCATGCAGATTGCCTGCAGGCTCTAACATGCAGGCATGTGCGCTGCTGCAAAAGCAGCCCTGCTCTGCGTGCGTGGCCCTGCAGCGTACTTTGCCCGTTTCCCCCTGTTGTGTAAAGGGCATTTTTTTGCTGGTTGTCAGCCCTGTTTTTTGGAGACGAAAGTGGTGTAACTGCAGCTGCTAAGTGACTTACAGTCAGCTTTGGCAACTGACTTATAACACTTCCCAGAAGGGTGCTAAGTTACACCTAAGTATCCCAAATAGAAAACAAGCATGTTAACTGCACAGTAAACCCTCCGCCCCTTTAAGAAACCGCCCGCGAGCGAGACTGGCGCGGTGGACGCTCGTGACACGCGGAAACCGCCCGGGAGCGAGACTGGCGCGGTGGACGCTCGTGACATGCGGAAACCGCCCGCGAGCGAGACTGGCGCGGTGGACGCTCGTGACATGCGGAAACCGCCCGCGAGCGAGACTGGCACGGTGGACGCTCGTGACATGCGGAGACCGCCCGTGAGCGAGACTGGCGCGGTGGACGCTCGTGACATGCGGAAACCGCCGCGAGCGAGACTGGCGCGGGGGACGCTCGTGACATGCGGAAACCGCCCGCGAGCGAGACTGGGGCGGTGGACGCTCGTGACATGCGAAAGCCGCCCGCGAGCGAGACTGGCGCAGGCGGAAACCGCCCGCGAGCGAGACTGGCGCGGTGGACGCTTGTGAGACAGGCGGCAACCGCCCGCGAGCGAGACTGGCGCGGTGGACGCTCGTGACAGGCGGAAACCGCCCGCGAGCGAGACTGGCGCGGTGGACGCTCGTGACAGGCGGAAACCGCCCGCGTGCGAGACTGGCGCGGTGGACGCTCCTGACATGCGGAAACCGCCCGCGAGCGAGACTGGCGCGGTGGACGCTTGTGACATGCGGAAACCGCCCACAAGCGAGACTGGCGCGGTGGACGCTCGTGACATGCGCAAACCGCCCGCGAGCGAGACTGGCGAGGTGGACGCTCGTGACATGCGGAAACCGGGACTGGCGCGGTGGACGCTCGTGACATGCGGAAACCGCCCGCGAGCGAGACTGGCGCGGTGGACGCTCGTGACATGCGGAAACCGCCCGTGGGCGAGACTGGCGCGGTGGACGCTCGTGACATGCGGAAACCGCCCGCGAGCGAGATGGCTGCGTGTGGTGACGCATTGTGACATGCTGGGTAACCGCCCGTGAGGTGGGACTGGCGCGCGGTGTGGACGCTTGTGACATGCGGAAACCGCCCGCATGCGGAGACTGGAGGCGGGTGGGGTGGACGTCGTGAGTAGGCGGAGAGGACCTGGCACGGTGGACGCTAGTGACAATGCGGGGTAAGACGCCCACGAGCAAATAAGACTGGCGCGGTGGACGCTCGTGACATGCGGAAACCGCCCCCGAGCGAGACTGGCGCGGGTGACATGCGGAAACCGCCCGCGAGCGCAGGTGCGGTGGACGCTTCTGACATGCGGAAACCGCCCGCGAGCAAGACTGGCGCGGTGGACGCTCGTGACAGGCGGAAACCGCCCGCGAGCGAGACTGGCGCGGTGGACGCTCGTGACAGGCGGAACCCGCCCGCGAGCGAGACTGGCGCGGTGGACGCTTGTGACAGGCGGAAACTGCAATCGAGACTGGCGCGGTGGACGCTCGTGACATGCTCAAACTGCCCGCGAGCGAGACTGGCGCGGTGGAGGCTCGTGACATTCGGAAACCGCCCGCGAGCGAGACTGGTGCGGTGGACGCTCGTGACATGCGGAAACCGCCCGCGAGCGAGACTGGCGCTGTGGACGCTCGTGACATGCGGAAACCGCCCGCGAGCGAGACTGGCGCGGTGGACGCTCGTGACATGCGGAAACCGCCCGCGAGCGAGACTGGCGCGGTGGACGCTCGTGACATGCGGAAACCGCCCGCGAGCGAGACTGGCGCGGTGGACGCTTGTGACATGCGGAAAACCGCCTGCGAGCGAGACTGGCGCGGTGGACGCTCGTGACATGCGGAAACCGCCCCCGAGCGAGACTGGCGCGGGTGACATGCGGAAACCACCCGCGAGCGAGACTGGTGCGGTGGACGCTCGTGACATGCGGAAACCGCCCGCGAGCGAGACTGGCGCGGTGGACGCTCGTGACAGGCGGAACCCGCCCGCGAGCGCTGGCGCGGTGGACGCTCGTGACAGGCGGAAACCGCCCGCGAGCGAGACTGCATGGCGCGGTGGACGCTTGTGACAGGCGGAAACCGCCCGCGGGCGAGACTGGCGCGGTGGACGCTCGTGACATGCGGAAACCGCCCGCGTGCGAGACTGGCGCGGTGGACGCTCCTGACGTGCGGAAACTTAGCCGGCTGGCTAATGTTAACCAGGTTATAAACGTTCAGTATCTCGGCTAAGTTGGGTTATAAGGCTGCCAAACTCCTTGGCAAACGAGATAAGTTGGTCAAACCTATATAAGGTTTATAAGTCGTTTCTGAGGTTTACCAGAATCTATCTAAGGATTATAGGAGATATGACACGCTTTATAACCCCCGTTGTAAACCCTAAGCCAAACACTTAGCAAACATGGTCGCAACCCTTATAAGGTTTAGCGGGGTTAGCTTTTGGGATCTGTTTTCGGGGCTAACACCCTTAGCAGACTTAGCCTCTTTCGAGCACAGTCATGCAGCATGCAAAAGGGAAGCCGAATCATTTACCTTTCGGCTTTTTTCGCCCCTGCGCATGCCGCCACGGGCGTGGGCCCGCGCGGCACCCGCGCAAGCCGCAGCCGAGTATGATGCATGAGCCGCCTTGCGGACGCAAGTGCACAGATTTGATATAAGATTCAGATTTCACAGATTTTTTCAGAATCTGAATTTTGCAGATTTTTTCAGATTCAGATTTTTCAGATTCTTAAGAATCTGAATTTTTCAGATTTTCAGATTCATATTCTTCAGATTTTTTCAGATTCTGAAAATCTGAATCTTCATCACTATCTTTACGTAAATATTCAGATTCCGATTTTTCAGATTTTATCAGAATCTGAAATTCCGGTTTTTTCAGATTCAGATTTTCAGATTTTTTCAGATTCTGAAAATCTGAGTTTTCATCACTTTCTTTACTTAAATATTCAGATTCCGATTTTTCAGATTTTATCAGAATCTGAATTTTTCAGATTTTTTCAGAGTCAGATTTTTCAGATTTTTTCGGGTTCTGAAAATCTGAATCTTCATCACTTTCTTTACTTAAATATTCAGATTTAGATTTCTCAGAATTTTTCAGAATCTGAAAAAATCTGAAAAATCTGAATCTGAAAAAATCTGCAAAATTCAGATTCTGAAAAAATCCAAAAACCGAATCTGATATCAAATCTGAAAAATCAGATTCTGAAAAAAACCTGAAAGTATGAATCTAACAAACAATGTTAAAACAAATGGGCGCTCTGATCCGAGCTGTGGAACCGCTCAAGAGAAAGGAGAAAAAAGATGAGCTGCGTCTCTGGGGCCGCGCGGACTGCCCGCTGCGTCTTTGCTTGATGTCTCGCTTGCGGTAGGAAAGCGCATATTGTTGCACCAACTGCACACAGGTGCTGGAATTTTACAGGAAAAACCTTAACAGGTTTAGCTGGTTTAGCTAAACTTTAGCTAAACCCTTGCCTACACCACCTCCCAAACCACATTTTGTAACCCTTATAAACCCGCTGCTAACTCCTATAGCGATTTATAAGGGATATCTAATCCCCAACCGGCTAAGAACCGCCCGCGAGCGAGGCTGGCGCGGTGGACGCTCGTGACATGAGACTGGCGCGGTGGGCGCTCGTGACATGCGGAAACTGTTCGCGAGCGAGACTGGCGCGGTGGACGCTCGTGACATGCGGAAACCGCCCGCGAGCGAGACTGGCGCGGTGGAGGCTCGTGACATGCAAAAACCGCCCGCGAGCGAGACTGGCGCGGCGGACGCTCGTGACATGCGGAAACCGCCCGCGAGCGAGACTGGCGCGGTGGACGCTCGTGACATTCGGAAACCGCCCGCGAGCGAGACTGGCGCGGTGGACGCTCGTGACATTCGGAAACCGCCCGCGAGCGAGACTGGCGCGGTGGACGCTCGTGACATTCGGAAACCGCCCGCGTGCGAGACTGGCTTGGTGGACGCTCCTGACATGCGGAAACCGCCCGCGAGCGAGACTGGCGCGGTGGACGCTCGTGACAGGCGGAAACCGCCCGCGTGCGAGACTGGCTTGGTGGACGCTCCTGACATGCGGAATCCGCCCGTGAGCGAGACTGGCGCGGCGGACGCTCGTGACATGCGGAAACCGCCCGCGAGCGAGACTGGCGCGGTGGACGCTCGTGACATGCGGAAACCGCCCGCGAGCGAGACTGGCGCGGTGGACGCTCGTGACATGCGGAAACCGCTCGCGAGCGAGACTGGCGCGGTGGACGCTCGTGACATGCGGAAACCGCCCGCGAGCGAGACTGGCGCGGTGGACGCTCGTGACATGCGGAAACCGCTCGCGAGCGAGACTGGCGCGGTGGACGCTCATGACATGCGGCAACCGCCACGTGCGCGGCTCCATGTGAACAGCCCGGCGCTCCAGGTACGCCATAATGTTAGCACTTGATTAACACAGGGCCGCCCCCCGAACAATGGAAGCGCCAAAACAATGGGGGTGCACGTTTGGGACGTCCAAACAATGGAGGATTTTGGGGCCCAATTCTATTTTAGTATTGCAGCCACTTCCTTTTTGCAATTCTACTTTAGTATTGCAGCCACTTCCTTTTTGCAATTCTACTTTAGTATTGCAGCCACTTTCTTTTTGCAATTCTACTTTAGTATTGCAACCACTTCTTCCTGAGCAGACTTTTTGGAAGAGTACTTTAGTATTGCAACCACTTCTTCCTGAGCAGACTTTTTGGAATACTACTTTAGTCTTGCAACCACTTCCCTTCAGTTCTTTCTGTAGCCATTCAAAGGGCCACCAAGAGAAAGGGGATGCTTTTAAGCAGTGGGCCACCAATTGAAAGGGGAATGCTTTTGAGTAAAGCAACTGATAGCTTATTTCTGGGAGGGGGGGCTGGGGGCTTGCAACTATTGTGGTCCCCTGAAACAATGACATTATTGTGGTTCAGTGGGGTTTGTGAGGGGTACGTCCTGATTGTTTTTTTGCATTTTTTAAACACGGTTTAATAAAGAGTTTGCAGTTTCAGGGCTGGGGATGGTTTTCAATTTCAGAGGTTTCAGCTGGCTTTGGGTTCTGTGGTTGAGCAACCAAGTGAAAGGGGAATGCTTTGAAGCAAGTGGGCCACCAATTGAAAGGGGATGCTTTTAAGCAAGTGGGCCACCAAATGAAACGGGATGCTTTTAAGCAAGTGGGCCACCAATTGAAAGGGGATGCTTTTAAGCGGAATTGATTTGTGGAGATGTTTTTTGGAGTTTTCCCCCCGGGCAAAACAACTTTCAATTATTCTGGTCCCCCTAAACAATGGGTGCGAACCAGAATAAGGAAAAAACTTGCCAGTATTGAAGCCCGGTTGATTAATCAAGTGTTAACATTAATGGTCCTTTTTGCCGCACACCTGACCCGAACAAATGGTGCCAATAGTGTGTTTCTAGGACGAACCCTCTCTTCACAAGCTGTAGCCTCTTGGGGTTCGCCCTACTTATTTGGAAGCAGCCTGGAAGCACGTTGACATGAATATGCTGAGCACACTCGGCCCAAACAAAAGGGCGCATGAACATCCGAACAGCTGACCCCGGTCTACGCAGATCGTGGTAACACTGTGTCTCAGAGACAGGCGTCTTGACCGAGGTTTCGGACAGGCGTCAGACCCACCAAGTGACCGAGGCTTGTCCACACCGAGCCCCCCGCAAAAGCGCAGCGCCGGCCCCGTCTCCACACACCTGCGGCGAATCCACCCAACTTGCCATCCACACGCATCCAATTGACAACGTGCGCGGCCCTTTCCACAAAGTCACCAGTTGCAATTGGTTGCGAATGGGAAAATAGGTGGAGAAACTAACGAATCCAAGCAAGCTTACGAAGCAAGTTTGTGAAGGCCACGTGCACGGCTCCATGTGAACAGCCCGGCGTTCCAGGTGCGCCAAAATTGTCATTTTTGCCGCACACCTGACCCGAACAAATGGTGCCAATGTGTTTCTAGGACGAACCCTCTCTTCAGAAGCTGTATCCTCTTGGGGTTCGCCCTACTTATTTGGAAGCAGCCTGGAAGCACGTTGACATGAATATGCTGAGCACACTCGGCCCAAACAAAAGGGCGCATGAACATCCGAACAGCTGACCCCGGTCTACGCAGATCGTGGTAACACTGTGTCTCAGACTTGTTTCAGATCAGACAGGCGTCAGGCCCACCAAGTGACCGAGGCTTGTCCACACCGAGGCAAAAGCGCCGTCTCCACACACCTGCGGCGAATCCACCCAACTTGCCATCCACACGCATCCAATTGACAACGTGCGCGGCCGTTTCCACAAAGTCACCAGTTGCAATTGGTTGCGAATGGGAAAATAGGTGGAGAAACTAACGAATCCAAGCAAGCTTACGAAGCAAGTTTGTGAAGGCCACGTGCACGGCTCCATGTGAACAGCCCGGCGTTCCAGGTGCGCCAAGATTGTCCTTTTTGCCGCACACCTGACCCGAACAAATGGCGCCAATGTGTTTCTAGGACGAACCCTCTCTTCAGAAGCTGTAGCCTCTTGGGGTTCGCCCTACTTATTTGGAAGCAGCCTGGAAGCACGTTGACATGAATATGCTGAGCACACTCGGCCCAAACAAAAGGGCGCATGAACATCCGAACAGCTGACCCCGGTCTACTCAGATCGTGTTGTAACACTGTGTCTCAGTGTGGTAGTTTGTGCGGATCCATTTTCGGATTTCTGCGATTGGTTCTTCGTGATGAATCGGATGACTTCGTGCCTTCCATGTAGTGCGGGGCCTGTCATGTTTCACCCGTGCCTTTGCCTTTTTCTCTCAGGCTGCTGGCTGCCAATCCGGCTTGAGTCGCGGTTGCTCCCCTTCTTCATCTGTTTTGGGGTTGGTTTCCCAACTGTGAACAACTTAAATCTTGGTTTGCCTTCGGACCCTTGAGCCGGAAAACAACGGGATACACATGCCATGGGGAGCGGGGCTGGTTTGCTTTTGGGTTCCCGGGCTCCTCTTGTTTGGCTTATCATTGTTTATTGGGAAGCTAAAAGGAAACATCGTATCCATCTTGCAGGGTCCCAGCCTCTTTTTCGACAATCCTAGACTTTTTGTCATCTTATCGACCCCATGCCGAGGATGTACCGCGTCATCGACTTTGGGCGCGCGAAGAAGGACATGTGGGCGCCCAAGTGCAACGGGAGGAGCAATACCAGGCGTTCTGATATGGCCATGGTTCAAAAACATTGGGATTCTATTTTTGGGATAGGTGCACCACCCACCCATTTTAGTCTATGGTGTACCTTTTTAAGGTGGGATATCCCTTGGCAGCTACTCGTAGGTGTAGGTATGTTTAGTCAATCAGATAGCTCTTCGGCGGGTTGGATTGGTGGTTTGGGGATTTGAACCCCTTCTTGTTGTCGGTAACATGAGACCCTGGAACGGAACGCCTCCAAACCAAGAAAACGGGGGAAACTGATTTGTATACAGATATGTCCCTTTGAAGGGTGGTTTTAAAGCATCGAACCCTTTCAGGTGGGTGATCCCTTGGCAGGGCTGATGATTTAGGGGGACTCGCACCACTTGGCAGGTGGGTAGTTATTCCAGCATTCAAAATTCAGGGCCTATCCATCTTCAGGATTTTGTCCACATGAGGGCTTGGCGAATTAGCGTCACCAAGTACTGTCAGAGCCGTACAGTACACACTTTTGTCTCATCATGACTGAACTCGGTGTTAAAGCAACTCGCAACCCGAATCGAATGATTTGGGCTCGTCCCTTCGGGCAGTCACGGGGCAATGTGAGCGCTTCCCGTTTTTTGCCACCGAGGGACGCCACTTCTCTTGAGTGGCGGAAGCTGGCCTTCTCATTTAGCAGATGAGGACATACGATCTTGTCAGGGATCTGCTAGTCGCACTGGTGTTTGCTGGCTCGATCTATGAGCATTGCTCACGGACGTACGGTCCATCAAAATTCACGCAGGTTTGCCACTTTCTGGAGCGCCAGCCCATGAACCCGACGAACGTCGCCGGTAAGGCATGAGGACATTTTGAAATGTCGCTTGTTTTTGCGCGGCAATTGAAAACGCAACTAGGTCCCCCCATAGTGCCCTTTTACCTTTTGTTGGGGAGGGTTCTACTAAAATAGACTACAGAAAGAAGGGTACCCTTATTCTAACCTCTCTACTGGAGGACCTAGGGCTGAGTGGCAGTACCCCAGCGGTTGGTTCCCTGAAAGTTGGCAGGATTCCCCCCGTGTTTGGGTCAGGCTCTCCACTGTCAAAACGAGCCCTCAAGGGTCTATTGGGGTGGTTTTAAGAGAGTCGGACCTTCCCTAGAAATTTGGGGGGCCATAAGCGTCCAGGTTGGAATTTTTCGCAAGAGGTTCCGCATCAAACCAGCTGTTCAGCATCCTTCATCCTGGACTTATGACCCACTAGAAATTTAATTTTGGCCCAAAAAACTTTTAAGCAAACGACCCCATTGCCTAAGGGTCAGGACACTTTGTTTCGGCGAACCCCAGAGATGGTTTTCTGGGACTCAAGCTGAGGTTCGGCACGATCAAGAGCGTGGAGTACGACCCCTACCGCAACGCCCGCATTTGCCTTGTGGAGTACGAGGCACGGGCGGACGGGTGGACGGCGAGGCTTGCGTAAGCATTTGGCTATAGGCTATGGGTCAAAACTGTTTTGGTGCACCGCCCATTTTAGAACCTATTTGAGTGGGGATTGGGATGTTCACTGGGGGTACGGGATTTTGACCCATGGCCATTTGTCGCTCGGAGATAAGCGTGCTGAGGGGCCCAACATGTTGTGTTGCCCCAAAAAGACACCACCATATCCTGGACACGTTCCCAGACCCCTAGCCTATTTTAACACATGGCGCAACACGACAGATGGGACTATGACAAGCGCACACACACACACACATAGCTAAAGCGACCACAGCGACACAATCAAGCCCGGGTTTCTGAGAGTTTTCTGAGGGTAGGGACAATTCCCTTGCAAAAAAAGTGCAGATATCCGACTTGCTATTTCAGGGTTCTGGAGATCGACCATGTTAACAATGTTGTCCCCATAATAATCAACTGACCCCTTTGTATTAATAGGGCCGTGTTCCCCTCCATAAGTGGTCTGATTTCCCACTGAACCCAGGGACGACCCTAAATTGAGTTTAGAAACAAATGTACAAGATCTAAGTGTATTAAAGTTAGTTTGAACAGGTGAAAAAGAGTTGTATTAATAAACAGGGGTTGATTAACATGCGGTCAAATTTACTGGGTTGTGATTGTGACTCAGATCTGTTAGGATGGCGAGAAGCGCTACATCCTCCACGCCGTGGGCTACTTCGTGGGACAGGAGGCGTCGAGTTCGAAGAACGACCCCAGTTTGGGTCCCTTAGGTGAAAGACAGCAAGAGGGTTGCTAGAGATACATCACCGGATTTCACTTCCAGTTGAATTTGCTGATGATTTGTTTTGTTTTGAGAAAACCGATCACTACTGGACACACTACTCACTTCCCGAGTGGCTGGACTTTAAACGTTTTGGGACGGCCATGTTCGCGGCAAACAAGCTTGGTTTGTTGCCATCCGCTCAGGAAGTGAGAAAAAGAGGGTTGCCATGTTTTATGGGCTGCGTCTAAACTTGCTTGGAAGTCAGGTTGGCGCGGTTGGTCGGCAAGTGACAATCTGATTGGTGGTCGATTATTTATTGATCTAGTCATTTCTGTTTCATTGTGTTTTTGTTTGTTAATTTTGCCCGGGGGGGGGGGGGGGTGGGGCGGGGGTAGGGCGGGGGTGCAGAGAACACAACACGTTGTCCGACCAAACACATTGGCGATGCTCACGGAAGTCGCCTGTCGGAAAGGCCGTTCCGTGTGTCGTAAAAACGAACGTCGAGCGAGTTGTTTTTTTTAATTATTTGATTATTATTTTTTACGGCGGGCGTCTCTTTGATTCTTTTTTTGGGGGGCGGGGGGGGGGGGGTTGAAGGGGGAAAAAACGGGGGGGGTTGACCTACCAAAGGGCAGGCCCCAGTTAGATAAAATCCCCTCAACCGACCAATTCACATAATATTTTTTCATCATTTCATAACAGAACCTCAACTCAAGATTTGATACATAAATTTTACAAATATTTTTCTAAATTTTCAAAAATATATTTTTCCAAAATCCCAAATTCCCAAAAATATTTTTCCAAAATCCCAAAATATAAAATCCCCTCAACCGACCAATTCACATAATATTTTTTCATCATTTCATAACAGAACCTCAACTCAAGATTTGATACATAAATTTTGTAAATATTTTTCTAAATTCCCAAAATATATTTTTCCAAAATCCCAAATTCCCAAATCCCAAAATCCCAAATTCCCAAAATATATTTTTCCAAAATCCCAAATCCCAAAATATAAAATCCCCATAATTTTCAAACATAAATCTTACAATGTTTTTTATTGTAAGGTTTATGGTGTAATTTATAATTTAAGTTCAGGATAATAATTTAATTGACAAATCTCACTTATGTCATACATCATTTTAAAAATAATATTAATATCTCTCACTGTATTTTTAACATTAAACTTTTTATAAATTTCAATATAATATTTGATATATTCTTTAATATCATCTCCTTTCTTTTGACTATGACACAACATCCTTAATATATCATGAATCATTTCATATTTTTTCTTACTGATTTTAAGAAACTGTTTAACATAAACGTAAGGTGGTAATTTATACACAGTTAAAAATATCAAAATGTCATCTTCTACATTTCTATTATGTCTTCCTTTTAATCTCAACAAACATTTGATTATAGCTTGGTTATCTCTCCAGGTTTTACAAGTTCTACATAAATCTTCTTCACCCAAAGCATAATCAATAATATTATTTATTATTCCATTAGGTAAATTTAATTTATACAATTCCATATTTTCCTTTTTAAAGTGGCAACAGTCGTAGCATTTCTTATTAATATACTTATTGATTTCAATACCGTTCATTTCTTCACTATTAATATAAGGTGTTTTTTCTTTAGGACTATTTCGCCTAAAACTAAATTATTAATTTAATTCTTTCTATTATTTTGTCACATGTTGTTTCATTATAAAAATTATTTTTTATTTGTTTTCTAAACATTCCCATTATTCCAATCGCACGTTTTATTGTATATCTAAGTTCGTGAGTTTTATACTCATATTTAAAAACTCATTTAAAAAATCAAACAATACAACATATTTTAAACGTTTAATATTAAAAGACATATTGTATAATTGTTTTACAATACTATAATACTTAAAAATAAAATCATTATTATATCCTTCGTCGTTACATTCTAATAAATTATCAAATCCTTCTATAGTTAAGAAATTATTCATTTCAATAAATACAAATATTTCTAAATCATCATCAATAGTTTCATTATTTATAATATCAATATCCTTGTTATTCATATCATCAATTGCTTTTATAATTCTATTGCAATTATTGCATATTATATATTGACAAATATTATTACAAACACCATTTGCAAAACCCCGTTCAATTGGTAATTTGAGCATTTCACAGTCATCACATTTATAACTCATAAATTTGTCTTTCAATATATTTTTAGCATTGATACCGACTGTATCACTCATTTTACTATAATATATTAAGTTATTATTTCTTCAAGTCATTTTGAAATCATAAATCTTACAATGTTTTTTATTGTAAGGTTTATGGATTAAAATAATGGTCAGGCAATATGTCTTCAAATATGTAATCTACATATTTATCTATATCACCAATGTATATATATTTGATATTGTTTTTTCCTATTATTGAATAAATATATTCCCAAAAGAATAAATACAACAATAGACATACTTTATATTTAGTGTTGTAGTAATACCATATACTATATTTAGTTGCTCTAAATTCGTTCAAGACTTCGTTTATTTTATCTTTGTCTAATAAATGCCAGTCAATCCATTCAAACAAATAACGGTATTTTTTGACAAATGCTTTGTATGGTTTAATTGCGTTTATTCCTCCAAACCTCCTAATTAAATCTATATTACTAAAGAATTCATCAATTTCATTTTCATATGACTTTCTGGAAATCTTCTGGTAAAAGTGTATAGGAAATCTTGCTTGGTGTCGCATAAAGAATTTTAACTGTAATTGAAACTTTGTATATCCCTTGTCCTTATGTTCTTCAAGAAAAAACTTTTCAAGGTCTCTTGTTATACAGCATTGATTGCAGTATACATTATATTCACTTATTTTATTACATAGATTAGCAGGTAATAACTTATACAATGTTATATTAACATCATTCCTTTTAGTTGTACAACATTCGCAATTTGAATAATTAAATAACATTTCACTAATAATATAAGGCGTTTTTTCTTTAACTGTATTTCGTTTAATATTAAACTTTCAATAATTCGTGTCTCAAATAAGGACTAGTTTTTCCTTCCAAATGAAAGTAAGATTGCCCTAATTTACTATCAATTGATTTTACTTTAAATACTTCTTTTAACCAATGACTGGTATGTGCCTTTTCGCTTATGCCTTTCTTTCTCATTATTTTTACATTACTACCCACTGACAACTCAGGGTATTTTCTAGTATTTCTTGCTTGCATTGTAATATTCATTTTTACTTCAAATTCATTCTTTTTCATTCTTGCGTCCTTCGGTGTAAATTTAGTTGCGGAATGAATATTCTTATTATTGTAAGTTAATAATATTTCAAAAATATAATCCGTCCATTGGATATTCTGCTTTCCATTTTTCTTGTCCGCTTCAACTCGTTTAAACAGTTGATCTTTAAAAGTCTGAATTCCACGCTCCGCAAATGCTGGATGACCTCTAGTTCTATGTAATTCAATTTTCTCCTCCTTCAAATAATCTAATACTGATTGATTAAAAAAACTGCCTTCCTCGTCGGTATAAATTAATTTCGGTTTGCCACCCATCTTATTGATATTCTCCATCATTCCTGCTAAAATGTCTGGCGGTTGCTTTGACTTGATAGGCACGATATGCATATATTTGCTAAATATATCAATGCATATCATACCAATTTTAAATGTTTGATTTTCCAAATCATTTTTAGAAATGAAAAACATATCAACTTGAAATTCCCAGAAACTATGCGGGGCAATAAAGCTATTTTCACCTCTCATCTTTCTTTTTTCTTCTACATTCTTACTAAAGAATTCATTAATATCGTTTATTGTAATACTACTATCTTTTTGCTTAGCATCCTTGAGGGTTGTTTGTTTTGAACCATAACCGCTTCTATCATAATATACACTCTTAATAATTTCTTGTGTTGAACTCATTAATTAAGTTAATAAAATAATTTTGAAAAACTCATTTTCAAAATTATTCATGACGCGCTGCAATTGCAATAGACACAAAAGGCGGTGCAGTTTTCAACTGTGTGGCATAACTCATTATCACAACGTTGAGCAGTGAAGTTAGAACTTATCTTTCCTCCTCTTGTATCTAGATTAAATTTAATTCCGCAGTTTTGGCAACAGGATTTGAAGTATTTTAAGCACCAGTTTTCGTCAATGTATTGCTCTTCGTCTATTTCTCTTTTTGCTACTCTATCTTGCTGTTTATATCCTTCAACTTTGTTTTTAAAATAGTTGATTACCAAACTCTTAAACATATCTTCATCTCCCTCTTTGTTCTTGTAAAAATAGACATTGTTAAAATCCCTCGCTCGTGTGATACTCGTCCACAACCATTCCCTACAAACTAAATAATCTTTGTTCCATTCGTGAATGGTCATATTATCACTGATTGATGTCCCCTGTCTGCTATGAGTGGTAGCACAGTAGGCATATCTAAAATGCTTATCTATAATATCAATGTCAAGTGTTCTAATGTTCTCTGCATCCTTAATATCTTGTATTGTTATCTTGTATCCTTCGTTATTAACAACCTTCCACCTAATATTAACATTCAGTTTTCCTTCCTTGTCCTTTTTGTAAAGTCTGCATATTAAGATTTCTCCAATTTCATATTTGCATGTTTTACCTAATCTTTTTCTAATCTCATTGGATACTGCCTCACATCTAATATTTGTATATGCTATGTTGTTTTCACTATTCATAACATCTTTAGTAAATTTGAAATGCTTAATTATCCAGTCTTCAACTGCCATCTTTTTTACCCAAAAGTCATCATAGATTTCATTCAGTTTCTTTCTGTTTCTTTCTCCTTCTTCTGTATCCTTACCACCTACTCGCTTACATATCTTTAAAAATATATTATATTTAAAAATAATGTCAATACATTTGTCAATGTATTCGCCTGCATTTTGAGTATTAGTGAAAGGTTCAATCGGTGGCAGTTGCTTGACATCACCGGCACCTATAATTACGATGTCAGGATTGTTATTTGCAAACACCCTTATTTTGTTCAATATGTAAGGACTGGACATATAAATCTCATCAAACACTATACATTGAAAATCTGAATAATCAAACTTTGGTAGGTCATCCCCTTTATCAACTGGAATACTAAAGAATGTATTTACTGTCACCGCTTCGCATTCAATCTCTTGTTTCAACATATTTTGAGGCACTACAAAAAGTGTATTGTGTCCTAAATTTTCCATATACTTGCCTATAAAACTTTTACCGCTCCCAGCAAATTTTGCTCTAATCATAACTCTTCTTTTTTCAATAATCTTATTACAGATGCTTTCAACATCCCACTCATCTTCAATCGGTATTGTTTCATTCTGAAAAGTTGGTATTTTTACTAACTCATTAAATTTCCAATTGTAATCAGTTTCCAGTTCATAGACTTTATTATTTTCTACTCTCCAGCCTCCAATATCATTATGAAAATCTAACAACTTCTTTGCCTTCCTTACATCTTTCTTTGCAATATGAAAGGCATCGGTTTTCACCGCATAAACTTTAATACTATTTGCTTTCAGTTTTTCAAAAGTTTCATACATGTTAAAATTATGACCTTGTAATAATAATTCTTTAATATACCTAAATCCGTTCATTAGTTTTCTTTGGTCGGTAAGACAAACAACATAATATTTGGCAGTCTTACTTATCTTTTCAGTTTCCCTATATTTCTCGCCCCGTTCGCTGTAATAAGTCTTGCCGTCTTCAACTTTGCAATCGATACCAAATTCAGGAAATGTCATACTACCATTTACATGTTGGAAGTATGGTCTCTCATCTTCGGAGAGTTCAATACTCCACTCATCATCGTTTAATAGTTGCCATTTATTAAAACACTCATATTCTTCATCATCCAAAACATACAGTCTGCCTCCATGGGTTCTTTGATGATGTAAAGCATGTCCTACATTGTCAAAGATCCTACTCACTGACTTTCTGTTATATGATTTTTCCATTAGTCCAAAAGTAATATTTGCTATTGTCTTCTTGATTTTGTTGTTTTGCTCCTCGTCAGGACTGATGTTTGATTTAAACAATTCGCTTATCGCTTTCTTGTATTTTACCTTCAACACTTGCGACGGTGTTTTATAATATAGTATTTTCATCACAACGCCTCTTTTAACCAATTCTTTTAAGTATTTACCATACACCAGATTAATTTTTTTGTTAAAAAAGATGTTGCCCTGATTTGCTTGAACATAATACAGTGTGTAATTGTTAAATCTGTTGAAATCGCAAGTGTGATCGTAAGGTTTCCACACATCAAATTCTTTAAAAATCGGGATATAATTAATCTTGCTTCCTTGATGTGTAAATGCTTTACATGTGTCAATGCTACATCTTTCATCGGTTTCTACTTCCTTACCTACATTGCTTCTCATCATGCCGTGTGCTACAATTGTTCTGCATTCATCCAAAATCTGGACATCAACTTCATTATAATAACTCTTGTAGTTTTCGCACAACAATTTTCTGTTAAATTTAAACATTTCTTCACTGATGTTATTATATACTTCTTCTTCGTCAACTGCGATGTCCTCATCAATTCTGTCTCTGTCAAAATTCTGGTTTACTATTGAATAATAAACTTTCTTTTGCTTCTTTCCTATTTGATGCGTAAAATCCATTTTGACTTCAGTTGTCCTACCTGCAGTGTATCCTATTTGTGGTTCATATCCTATCTGCTTGAGTTCAAAAACTGCCTTGTCTAAATCATTGCCTTTCAATATCAACTTGTATTCATCTTCCTCATTGAGTTTTAATATGTCGTCCAAATTTTCAATCATCTTATATTTGATGGGTGTCTCCCTGCTACTGATGTAATAATTGCTATGGATTTTAAGCTTATGGACGTCTTCTACATTCGGGTTTGCTTTAAGATTTTTCATGTCGTGGTTCAATGTGTAAATATGACTGTTCTTTACTAAACCATTAAAAGTAATTATTCTTCTGCTATTGAAGTCTTTTGGGTCATGCTTGTAAATCAATTTGCTGTCAATGTCGTAAATTCTTGCTTTGATGTCAAACTGTTTAAACACAGCATCCATTTGCATGATTGAAGCACCGTGCTTTTTGAAGTTTTCATCGCTTTTGTTGATGATTTCTAATATCCTCTCTCTGGTTAAATTCTTCTTTTTGGTTCTTTTGTGCCTCATCAGCGTGTCCGCGTAGTGTTCCATCAACGTATTAATCCAGCACTCATTTTCAATATGCTCACCTTTTTTTATTGCTTCCTTCAATGTTAAGCAGTCAGGGTTCAATTCGGTTTGAATGTATCTATGATGAATACTTATGTTATGTTTAGCGTCGGTGAGTTCATCATCAAAAATATCATAATCTACTGCGTCCTCATCAACTAAGTCGGCGCTTTCTATTTTGATGCAATCAAGGTAGTTATAAACCTCGCCATCTGTAAAACTCTTAAACGCTGGGTCGCTTCTCATCACTGCCACCAGTTTATGAAACTTATGTTTATCAAAATGCTTTGTAATTTTAACATTAACAGCATTAGTAATAAACTCCCACTGTGCTTTTATGTTGCCTGCCCTTTTAACGTTAGGATATAGCAACGGGTAGTATTTAATACCATTCAATCTAAAAAAACCGGATTTTGTAGCGCGTCCTTCGTCTTTAGTAAAAAGAATATATTTAATAACAATCGTTTTTCTGTCCTTCGTTATGTTGTCTCTATACATCCTTTGAATTCTTCGTAAGGGTGTTTTTTCATTAATTCTTCTCCTGATTGTTGCTAGCTTCTTGCCTCTGACTGCCTTTTCAGTTGTTGGTTTCATTCTCTCGCCTATGGGTGCTATGTTTTGGTATTTGGCAACTGCCTTTTCATATTGCTTCAGTCCTTTCTTCAATTCCTTGTCGTTTGTTGCAATGATGCCATTGATTAATTTGTTTGCCGTGTCAAATTGAACAATTTTGCGGTCTTCATAAAAATCAATGATGGTATTGACTTTCTGTAGGGTTTGAGCGGTAATACTGCCCCTTTTTCCTGTCTCTTGTGTTTTTTAGGTCTTGAATGTTTGTATCTATACGTTTTTTTGTCATAAATTAGTCTATATATTAATAATAGTTAATATGTCCTTAAGTGTCTTTCGTATTACTCTTTTATTCGCCTTATTGAATTTATATTAATTCATATTTTGCCTTAATATACTTAAAGAAATACTACCATAATATATTAAGATAAAAATGAGCACTAAAAATATTGATGACTTGACAATTGATGAGATTAAGGAACAGATGGCTTTATTCACCAGATTATATTATAAGAAGAAAAAGGTAGAAGACCCTGAATTTCTTGAAAGAAAAAGGGCACTTGACCGACAAAGGTATCATAGAAAAAAGGAAGAGGAAGGAACAGTAAATCAACCTCCTAAAAATGACTACAACAGAAAATACAAAGGCAATAATTTGATCCTAGTTTCTACCCCTGAAAAATGATATTTTAAAGTAAGTATTTTAAAATATGATTTTATTTTCATGATGGTTTTAACTCTATGTCTTTCATTTGTTTATTTTAGATTTTGTTTTTCTTTATTCTTATCTTTATCCTTATCTTCTTCATCGGTTTCAGCATCAGTAGGAATAGGAATGTCGGTCGGCGGTGCTATTTCATAATTAGCATTTTCTTCTGGTGACGCCTCGCCAGAGGCTCGCGAGCTTCGCGACGATGAATTAACAGTATGTGTTGAAGAACTATTAACAGTGATAGGCGGAGAACTATGAACACTAACAGGGGGAGAAGTGTTTAACTCAACTTCCTCACTAACATTTGTATTCAACCAATTCATTATAGCAGTTGCTATATCGTATGATGTTACTAATGAATTCATTGTTAAATTAACTAATAACTCTGAACCTTGAATTGTGGTTATTGTAGTGTGATATGTTAAATGTGCTACTATTTGTCCTATACTAAAACCTGACCTCATCATAAATTCTATAATCCTCATCAACATAAATAATTTCTTTCTATATTTATCAATATCATCATCCTTTTTATCATCATCATCATCATCGTCATCATCATATAAGTCAGGGTCATATGTGAATGCTTCTGCTTCTGCTTCTGCCTTGGTTATCATTTTGCTTTTGAAACTCTTTGAAGAACCACCTAATAATTTTGTCATATCATCAAAATTATAAGTTTGTGTCGCTTTATCATTTGGTAGGTCTGTTTGTGTTGCCTTGTTTTCTTTGTTAAGCGTTTGTGTTGCCTTGTCTGCCATCATAACTTCTGCGTTAATATATCTTTCTTTATTTTTATAATTCATTAAATCCATTTCATCAAAATCAAAATTATTCAATAACATATCTTTCTTGTATTTCTTCAATATAACTGTTGTTTGTATTTTGCTTGTGATTGTTTGTTTAAGCATTTCATCAAAAGTAGGGCGCTTCCTTAATTCGTGTTTGAGGTTGTTAATCATTTTATATTAATTATTGATAAATTATATACATGAATTATTTAAACCTCTGATGCTTTACCTTTTCCTTTCATAACTCTCCAATCTTCCATTCTTTTTCTTAGCAGTTCATCATTTACTCTTGTTGTCCATTTTCCCTCTTGTATTAGTTTTTCAATCAATCCAACTAAATAAGATCTACCTGTTTCCTTTTTACCTTTTCCTCCTTTTTTCTTTGTTCCATGTTCGTATTCGTGTTGTTGTTCTTTAGTAAGTTCAATTCCTCTTAAATGTAGTTGAAATAATAGGTCTTTTTCCAGAACGTTCGTTTTTTGTTTCCAGTGTTTCATATCAGTTGAATAATCAATGGTTTCCTTGCTTCTTCTTGATGGTTCTGCTGGGACTGTGGATGAACTGTCAGCGTTGTCCCGTGCTTGCTCTCTTCTTTCTTCTAACTCTTTTGCTTTATTTTCAGTAATTTTTTTAACAAATGATGATGCCACTTTCTTTGCTACATCTTTTGATTGACGATTTACAAGGCCTTTAACATATTCTTTTGATGCCGCTTCTGCTGTCATTCTTTCAGTGGTTATTTCTTCCAGCGGTGGTAAGTCTTCAGAGTCGTTTGATTTTGCGGTCATCATTGACTGGATACTTGGTCTTCTCACCTCTTGTCCTTCTAATTGTCTTGCTCGTTGTGCTCGTTGGTGTAGGTCTGCTATTTGTTCGCTACTAAGTCTTTTTGAAATTTGACTGATTTGTCGTTCGTGTTGTTCCTCTGCATCATCCATTGAGGCACTTAGTGATTGTATTGCTTCATCTCTTAAATCATCCATTTCATCGTCTCTCGATATATCAAAATGTTCTGTTTGATTTTCCCCATCTAACATTTTTTGAAAGCGTTGTTGTCTCAAATCTACTGTATTATTCTCGTACACTGTTCCCAATGGACTGTCACGAAAATAATAAGCGTTTCTGTCTATTACATCTCTGATATTCTTATTTTTGTATTCTTCCTTTGTGATTTCCTTTATCAGTTCATTATAAGACGGTCTTAATCTCAATTGTGATTTTAGCGTTTTCATCTGTTCATTGTCTAATCTCATTAGTATATTAAATTAATTAGATTATAATTTATTAATCTAATTAATCTAATTAATTTAATCAAAATTAAAATCCTTTCTTAATTGATTGATTATTCCTTTCTTCTTCTTAATAATTTCTGAATATGATTTACCTGTTTCACTTGATGGGTGATGTCTCAACTTTTCACCTTCCAACCTTTGAATTTCGTTAAAATACGCCTGTGCTTCATCTTGATATCTTCTTTTATTTTGAAATACAGCATAATCTTTTTTAGCGCTATGACGTTCTAATTGTTCTTGTAAGTCTTTCAAATATGTATAATTAGGTTGATGTGCCTTGTTGTCTCCTTCATAATAGTAATGTTGAGTTGATTTATATTTCTTCTTCTTTTTTGGTTTATTTGTTTCAAAAACTGCTTTTCTATCAATAACATCACTGATATTCGGTTTGTCTTTATTTTGCGGTTCTGTTATTCTGTTTACAACGTTGTCATAAATTTCTCTACGGCGCATAAGCAATTGTTTCTTATCAATAATCATTATATATAATACTAATTAGATTATAAATATATTTATCAGATAATTTTATTTGCTAAATTATTAATTTTCTGTTTATTTTTATTATCTCGTTCCATTTTAATATTAATGTAACGGTCTTTTGCAGTTTCAAATACTTTATTAGCTGTTGTTTCTAAATGTTTTTTCAATCTTTCTTCTACTCTTCTTTCTATTTCTTGTTCATCCACTTTTGGAATATTATCTTTAACTTTCTCATATACATTATTCTCAAATTCTTTTGCTTGTTCTGGATGCATAATTTTTCTACGGACAACTTTGTTAGGGTCTGGTTCTTTTTTAACTGGTATTCCATTACAGTTATGACGATATCTGAAAGTGTATTTTGTTAAATATTTTTTACATTTTGGACACTCCACTTTCTCAGTTGAGTATGTTTTAGATTTTAATTCTTGTTTTGGTGGTTCGTCTATATTATTATCTGGTGTATTGTCTTTATTATTTTCTTCATTTATAATATTATTAGTTTCTACTTCTTTACTTTCTTCCTTAATAATAGGTTCTTCTTTACTGTCTTCTACTTCTTTAGGCGCTTCATTATTTTCACTGCCCACATCTACTATTTCAATATTTTTAACCATATAATTAGTATATAATAAATATTTATATTAAAATATTTAATATATGCTTTTCTAACTTTCAAAAAATGTTAAACTAAAACTACTTGTTGTTCCATTCATATTTAAAACTCTACCCGATGCATCAGTAAATCTAAAATGAAGTCTATTCAATGAACGCATACTAACATCATTAGCATCATTTAAAATTAGTTCATTATCATATATGAGGTTGCCGAATGATGTTAAAACTGGTACTTTCTTTATTATTGATGAAGTACCAAAACTACATAACTGGTTTCCGTTACTTAATTCATTACAATGAATATAAATATTTTTAACAGGTAAAAATGATATAAATCCACTAACAAAAGGATCTGTTGTACTATTTACTTTTTCAGTAGTATTTCCTAAAATATCATTAATACTATTAGGATAATTTCTATCATAATCAATACTAAAACTAAAATTAGTTTTTAATTCTTTATCTGTATGGATTATAAAAAAATAAGAAATATAATTACAACTTATAGTTATATTATTTGTTTTTAATGAATAACTACAAGTAAAAAAATCACTATTTCCATCAGTTCCATTAGTAGCAGTATTCAATTTATTTTGTAATTCGGTTGCTAATTCACTACCTACATAACTACCTTTATCAGGTGCTACAATAAAATAATATACTGGTGCTCCTATTAATATCCCTCCTAATGTTAAATATAATCTGTTATTTAAATTATCTTCAATTGGATAAAATGAATTAGCGATAGATACTTCGTGACAAATCATTTTAGTATTTGGTCCGCATTCTTGTTGCTCTCTTAAATTAATAACAAAATCTGATGTAGATTGACTGTCATTTAAATCACGATAAGCACTGTTGATATATATTTTACGAAATCTCATTATATTAATTAATTAGAAATTTTATAATTTAATTATATATGAAAAATAAATATAAATACAGTTTTTATGATAATAAAAACGCTACGAAGTACAAATATTATTTAAAAGAAGGGAAATTAAAATCATACAATCCTCTTCATCAAGGATATAGTGAGATGTATAGAAAAATAATTAATGAAATTCAACAAGAAAAATCATTATTCAAACCTAAATATAATAATAATTTATCTGACACAGAAGGATTAAACAAAGCATATACAAATGGTAAAGGTTATTATTTAGATAATAATAAACTATATGTTGCTGGAACATTTGGTAAGTCTAATATTATATCAAATATTAATGATATTTTAAGTGATATTACAATTCCATTTGGCTTAAGTTCATTCAGTGAAAGGTATAGAGATATTAGCGATATACTTGATGAAAACCATAATATTAGTGAAGTTATTTCACATTCATTGGGTAGTAGTGCGAGTGCTAAATATTTAAAAGAAAATCCTGATAGAAATATTAGATTAACTACTTACGGTGCTCCTTTTATTTCAATGTCAAACAAAAACAATGACAACTACACAAGCCTAAGAAATTTTGGAGATATAGTCAGTATTTTAGATAGAGGCAGTATAACATCAAATAGAGGAGGTTTTAACCCATTAACAAATCATCAACACTCATTATATGGTGATACTGGCAAGGACGTATCAAGAAGCATTGAACCTGTAAAGGAAATTTTGTAGTCTTATATATAATGCCTAATAATGATATAAAAAATACTATAAATCCTAAAAAGAAAGTCAGTTATGAAGACATTAAAAAGATTGTAGAAGATGAACGCGAACCTAATTATAAGGTTGAACATAATAATATGAAAAATAAATCTAAAAAACTATTAAATAAAAATTCTAAAAAAGAAGTTATAGATTATTCACACTTTAAAATAAATTAATTTAATAATAGAATAATATAATATTTTTCTATTATTAAATATATAAAGATGGAAACATTAGATATTGAAGATGTCCTTGTAGAGAAGAATTTAAGATTTAAATTAAAAGATGGCGGTTCTTATGTTCGGTCAAAAGAAAGTAAAAACTTTTATCCTTCGTCGGTTTCTACTTATACCGCTGCTACAAATTCAGTAATTAGATTTAACATTACTGGACCACCTAACCAATGGTTGTCCTTACCATCTCTATTATTTGGATTTACTCTAAACAACACTGATGATTCAGCAAGTAATGAACTCAGACCAATTGATACAGCCGGTTTCTTTGATAGAGTCCGTGTGCTTATGGGCGAGGTTATTGTATGCGATTTAAATTCTCTTTCTCGTGCGAGTACAATGAAAGATGTATTAAAATCATCAGAAGAAAAAAGAATTGATGAAGCATTAGGTTTTGGAAATACTCTTCTTAATCACGATGGACGGTTTTTAACTTGTGATGCGTCAGCAACTTCTACTACTCAATCAGTCGTTAGAAATGTTACCAATAACAATTTTAGAGGAATTAAAGGAGGTAAAAGTGCTAATGTATATTTTGATTTAAATTTAAAATGTTTCAAAACGTGTGAAAATTGGATTCTGCTGTCATATTGTCCAATAACAGTTGAATTATATTTAACAAGTGATGTATTAAAACCAATTGTTAATAGAACAGGACTTTTTACTGCTTCAAATACGAGTATCACTTGGTCAGTTACAAAACCTTTATTTAAAGGCAACGTTTACACCCTCGACGATAGTTTATATGCAGAATATGCAAAAATTTTAGAAACTGGCTCTCTTCCAATTACATTTGAAACTGAAACCATGCAAGAACAAACAGCATCTGCTGAAACTGAAGTATTTACTACAATTGTCCGTAATGTATCTAAATTAAATAAACTGTTTATTTCTTTTTCAAACCCATCAGCAAAAACTTATGTTGGAGGTTATGGAGAGCTGTTGAAAGAATATAATCGTATGTATCACCCATTAGGGAATATAACAAATGATGTAGGTATTTATAACCCAGAATATGATTTATCAGCTTCTTTAGTAGTCGGTAATCAAGTCATACCCAGTCAAGAAATTCAAGGTGTTCGTGAAGCTTACGCCCATCTTATGCATTGTTCAGATAAACCAATGTTAGTTAGAGCAGAAGATTACAGGTCTCACGCTTTTATGTATGGTTTTAATTTACAAAAATTAGAAAGTGCAAATTATACTGGTATGAACCTTAAAAATAACTCAAATATGGTAATAAAAATAAAGGCGTTGGATGGTTCAACATTATATAGTGAAAAGAAAATGGCCGAGAGAATTTATATGCTCTTGGTTCATGAGTGCATTCTTGAAATCCGTTCAAATTCTGTAACATTTTATGATTAAAAAGAAAATATGATATTATTAATTTTCTAATTAATAATATAATATTATGAGCAAAAACTTAATGAATATCTTTGATATTACAGCAAATAGAATTAGACAAGTAAAAGATGGGGCAGTCAATGATATAGAAGATCTTTACGCGAGTAAATCCGACATTCAAACAGTATTAGATAGTAAAGCAGACCAAGCAGACACCTATACAAAGGAGCAGATAAATGCTAATTTTTATGATATAACTGAAACATATAACAAAACAGAAGTTAATGTATTATCAAATAATATTAGTTCAAATGCTTATTTTATTATGAATAATACAGCAACAATAGCAAGTAATTTAGTTAATGTTTCATCAAATACATTTTTAATAGGTAATCTGACAATAACTTCAAATACAAATTTTAATAATATTTCATCAAATACAAATTTAATAAATAATTTAAATTCTACTGTATCAACTAATTTTAATAATATTTCATCAAATACAAATTTAATTAATACAAATATTAATAATATTTCTTCAAATACAAGTTTAATTAATACAAATATTAATAATACTTCATCAAATACACATTTAATAAATAATTTGAATTCTACTGTAACAACGAATTTTAATAATATTTCATCAAATTCTCATTTAATATCTCAATTACAAACGGGTTCATTTAATGAAGCAGACTATTATAATAAAATAACAACTAATAATTTATTATCAGAAAAGTTAAACACATCAGTATTAAATAATACATTAATACATAATATAACAACTACTGCAACTTTCAAAATAGCAGAATTTGGAAATTATAACAATTTCTTTGAAATGTATAATAATTATTTTGACAGTTATGTTTATGGAAGTTTGACTGGTTCAACTATGTTTTTAAATCAGCGAGGTTTTGGAGATGTAGAAATTAATAATTCTTCAACTTTTCAAAATGATAAAATATTATTAAATCATAATACCACAATATTAAGTAATTTACAAGTATCTGGTTTATTTTCGTGTTCATCTATTTTAGATATAGCAGGTTCAGATGCTCGTTATGTTTTACAATCAGATGGATTAAGTGGATTAATAACGGGAAATACAAATACAATTAATTCAATAATTACAAATGATAGCGCACAAGATACAGTAATAAGTCAAAAATTAGACAAAGTTAATACAACTGCACAAACAGTAAACTCTCCGTTAATACTTAGTTTAACAGATAATACTAATCCAATATTCAGAATCCAGGACGCAGTTAGTAACCAAAGACTCGAGTTTAAACGAGGATGTCAGTTAGACTCTTATCAAGGGTTAACAGGTGCTACTCCTTATAGATTATGGTTGGGATGGAATACGGGAGATGTTATTATTGGAAGACCTAATAATGCTTCAAGAATTACAATTAATGGTAATGTTCATACTTCATACAATTTTGCTCAAGCACATGGAACATCATATTTCGAAGGTGCTGTTTATATGAAAGGAAATTTATTTACAAATAATGATTTTTCAACAGATATTAAAACAAAAATGATAATATCAATACTTCAATAAATGGATTAGAACCATACTTAGAAACATATACACCAGATGCAACAGAAGGTTTTTATATACATCATCCTAATTTTGTTGCTGTTAGCGTTGGTGATATTACTAATGCCAGTAATCAATATATGATGTGTGATGGATTGGTGAATAAAACTATTTTTAGTAAGCCCTTGATGTGTTAGGTAATATTTATACGAATGCTGATGTTAATTGTGATAATGTTAATATTGCTACTGATGGTAAATTAACAATTGATACAAATTGTGAATTATATAGATATGTTAGTGCTTTTTCATCTTTTGATATGAGGAATACCGATGCTAATTCTTCAATTAGATTTATTTGTGGAGATCCCGCTGTTCAATCTAATATAGTTGGAGCAGTTAATATTTCTACTGGATGGACTTTTAACACAAGCACTGTTGATGTAATGGGTAATTTATTTGCTGATGATATTTATGTTAAAACTAATGGAGCATTAAGAAGCAATAATATAGCGCCTAATGGTGGTACATTGGTAACTGTTGATACTAATATGGCAATACAAAATGCATATTTAGCAACTAATACCATTCAATCATTTGATTTAACAACGGTTTCATTTTTGAATAATATTTCAATGACTACTGGAACAGATCTAAAGATGGGAACAAGTGAAATATCGACTTATTACGATGGAACTAGTTTATCTACAATTGATGTAATATTCAGAACATCAAACACGGCGTTTAGAGTTGCTGATAGTTCTACTACCCCTTCTGTTTTATTATCTATTGATAAGACATTTGGAACAACAGTAAATACTGAAAGTTTTACAAATAATGCTCCATCGACTTTTAATGAAAATGTAACAGTTGCGGGAACGAAAAAATTGTTATGTAATTTAATTGAACCATCAACAGGAACTAATATAGATTTAACAGCAACAACAGTAACCATCAACGGAACGTTTGTTGATTCATCTGATTCAAGATTGAAATATGATATAGACAATGTCAAATCTAATTGTATGAATATTATTAAGAAATTTAAACCGAAGAAGTTTAAGAGACACGATAGAAATGATAACGGTAAAACTCATATAGGATATATAGCAGATGAAGTATTAAAAGCAATTCCTAAAGAATTTGAAAATGTTGTTAGTAAAGACAGAGAGTATTTAGGATTAAATTATTTAGTTTTACCTGTGCTAGTTCATAAAGCAGTATTAGAATTAAATGATAAAGTAGATAAACTTGAAAAAGAAATTAAGGAATTGAAAAAAGAAAAATCTAAATAATAATATATAATGGGTAATTCAAATAGTAATGTTGAAACTTCAAGTATTGACAAAATCAATGATATTGATGTAGAACAATTAGATTTAAGTAATATTGATAAATTACAGTTGAAAGCAATTAAGCAAATGAGTGAAAGATTAGAAAAACTGGAGACAATGAAATGTGACAAATTAATATATAAATTACCAGCGTTGAATTTGTGTAGTTATAGTTTATTCTGAATTAATAATATTAAAAAATATGAATATTATTAATTGGTCATTATTATGAATTAATAACATTAAGTTAATGCTATTAATTGAATACTTCAACAAATCTATTATATAACTTTCTTAAATGTGTTTCATTAAATCCACTTATTTTAACTTTATATCTTACATATTTAAAATCTACTAATGTATCAGGATTATTAGAATGAAATGTATTTACACTAGTACAATTATTAATATGATAATTTAATTCTTCAAATGTTTTACACACTTTACAAGAGGTAGTACCAGTAACATATACACCATTAGGATTTTCATTATCATCGTTCATTTTTATATAAAAATCAATTGTTGTTTCGTATTTAATTTTATCATATTTTTCAATCAAATATTTTAATTCCTTATCATGAATATAATATTTTAAATATGATGATGGTGCCACTGATTTTAAATTAAATTTATAAATACAAAAGTTATATACATTATCTTTATTCTCAAAATCTATTGTAGGTTTAAATCTATTAATATATGTTCTAAACACTTTATTATTTTTTAGTTTTATTATTTTAGAATGACCTAAAATATATGACGCTATATAAAGTTTAATGTCTCCAGGTAAATCATAAAATGTCATATAGTATATTTATTTTTATTTGTTTAATTAGTAATTTTCAAATATTGTGAAAAGTTTTTCATAAACATTTTATCTGGGTTCTTTTCTAAAAGGTTAATATATAAAAAGCTATGCGGTTCATCAGTGGCAGTTTCATATATTTTATAAATTAATTTCTTGCTTTCGTGTAAATTATCGCTTCTAACAATTGCTGATAATTCATCTTGCAATATTTCAATTTCTTTGTAGTTTCTAACTTTATAATAAAACAAATGACTTATATTTACTCTAATAATTGGTGGTACAGTTGATGATTTCTGAAGACTGACAAGTGTTGATATTCCACTATGACGGCCTCTACAAAATAAAGAATTTAACAATTTGTTATTTCTTGTTATTGCTGGATTATCAGATACATCATCCAATATAACTAATATATTAAATAACTTTTTCATTCCTTGTTTTTTTTGGTATTCAATTATTTTATTTTGAGTTTCTATAACTCTTTCTAAATCTTCAACATTGAACTCATCCCACCAACACGGTTCTTTATCATTATCTACTTTCAAACCTTCCTTAATGTATTTTTTAACAGGCAACCAAATGCTATCCAAATTTACAGATGGGGACCAGATAAAAATTCTTTCATATGCTCCTCTATAAATATCAAGTATCATTGATACAAGTAGCGTCGATTTGCCAGAGCCTGACGGGCCCACAATCATAGCTCTCATCGGCAATTTAGGGACGACCTCGTGCTTGCTTTGCTTAAAGTCATATTTGATTTCATCAATTGGTTTTACATCAGGCATAATAAAATAATATTAAACATATTTAGAAAATAAATTATATTTATTATTGAATGGAACATCTTTTTTATGATATGCTGGTAGTGAATATCATAAAAACGGAACAGGTTTCCATTGCTTCAATCAGTAAGCATTGAAGCTAATTAGTTTGAATTAGTTTGAACCTCGCTTGCGTTGTCCAGTGCAATGAAAACTCCAAGTGCTGTGCCCCCCATCAATATTCTATTATGCATGAAATAATAAGATTAAATAATTATTTCATCTTATTATTTATATGAATAGAAGTTATTCAGATTATATTGATATAATAGATGAAGTAGAGAATATAGAACAAGTAATAATAACTGACAACAGATGTAAGAAAGTATGCTTTTATACATTAGAATTAATAAAATTAGGAATACAATATATCAAAAATAAAAATGTAAATATTAATATAAATGGGAAAAAAGAAAAACAAAAAGAATAAAACAGATACTACAGTTTCTTCAACAGATGAAGACAAAGAAGAAGAAATTGTTAAAGAAACATCAGTTATTGAGTTTGAGTGTCCTATGTGTAGAAAGATGTTAGCAATGAAGAACGAATTAGAAATTCAAAAGAAAGGAAATTGTAAATGTTCGTGTATTCCGACAAATTTCAAATTGAGTAAAAACGATAAGAAAATGAATATTGATAAAACTAAAGACAGTATCAACTTAGAAACTGATGTCCATAATATAACTTTTAAATGGGGAAGGCATGCGTCACCATCCGATAATGGTGATAACGAAGCACAGGAAACTATTAAACAAATGATGAAAATTTAGTACTTAAAGAGTAGATTTTACATTAAATCAATTTTATAAATAATTAAATATTTAAATAAATAATTATATAAATAAATATATATAGAAATGTCTGAAGTTGAGAATGATTCTATTTCTGAACTATCAAAGAAAATAATGACAGTTAGTAAAAATGTTAAACTGTTGTATGAGATGATAAAAACTATTGACCAGAAACTTGATGCAAAGGCAAACGAACCAAAAGATAACAATGAAGAGAAGGAAAAGATTGACAAAATCTTTGAAAAGAAAGGGATAGGCAGACCCAGCGGTGATTATGACACGAAGCGTAAAAAATATTGTGATATGTTAAATAAGGGACAAATCAAAAGTCCAAAAGAACAAACATTAGAATACTATAAGATTATTAAGGAAGATGATAAATATGTATATTTCTAAAACATTATCTAAATCATTCTAATAAACAATATGAATTTATTAGAATTATTTAGTGGAACTGGAAGTGTAGGAACCATAGCAAAGTCACTCGGTTATAATGTCATCTCATTAGACTTGAAAAATGCTGATATTAATTGTGATATTTTGACGAGTTTGACAGATTAAGGAATTTGAGGTTGGGAGGATGATGAAATGGTCATTTACTCATTTGGATGGTCATTTGGTCATTTTCTCATTGGTTGTAAAGGTAAAATGCCTTTTAAAAATGAGGAAATGGTCATTTCCTCATTTTTGGTGAGTGGCGTCTCATTTTGAACGAGGAGATGGTGATATCGCCATTTGGATGAGGAAATTGTCATTTCTGTATCGGTATGGTCATTGTCTCAGTTGTTTCATTTGTAGCACTTCTTGCATGTTAATTAATACTAAACCATAAACCTTACAATAAAAAACATTGTAAGATTTATGTTTGAAAATTATGGGGATTTTATATTTTGGGATTTGGGATTTTGGAAAAATATATTTTGGGAATTTGGGATTTTGGGATTTGGGAATTTGGGATTTTGGAAAAATATATTTTGGGAATTTAGAAAAATATTTACAAAATTTATGTATCAAATCTTGAGTTGAGGTTCTGTTATGAAATGATGAAAAAATATTATGTGAATTGGTCGGTTGAGGGGATTTTATATTTTGGGATTTTGGAAAAATATATTTTGGGAATTTGGGATTTTGGGAAAAATATATTTTTGAAAATTTAGAAAAATATTTGTAAAATTTATGTATCAAATCTTGAGTTGAGGTTCTGTTATGAAATGATGAAAAAATATTATGTGAATTGGTCGGTTGAGGGGATTTTATCTAACTGGGGCCTGCCCTTTGGTAGGTGGTTGAAGGGGGAAAAAACACAGCCTTGTTGGCCGCTCCCTTGGAGACCAACTTCGTACCCGATTCCATGCCGGCAGCACGGGGTGCCCACACAGAGGTCCGTCTCCGTGTGGCAGCGATTCACCCAGAGGTTCCTGCTTGGAAACGTGGAACCCCCAAAAATCCATCCAAAAGTCCCAATGGGAAACCAGGGAGCCCAAAGTTGTTGGGGGCGACAAACAAGCTGACCCTTGGGCTTTGTGGAGAAGGGGATTGGGTTTTGGCGGAGGGAGCCCTTGGGCTCCCTCCAAAGAGAAATGAAATCCCATCGTTTGGAGCCACACCAAGCTTTCATTTTGATTTTTGTTGGGGTGTTTGTTTTGGCACGGAGCCCTCTGAAATGGGCCCCTAGTCAGAACTATGGGCCTTCAGTCATTGCTCCCCTTGTTTACTGGAAGTAGGTGGCGCAATTCCAACCCATGGTCGCCCGTCATGACCTTTGGCTGCCGTCAAGGAAGTTGTGCCATCTTTTGCTTCTGGTTGTCCAGACCTGCTGGTGCTTGTGTTCTTGTTATTTTTTTCTGATTTGGGGGACATATCACGCTGGTTTAGAGGCGATGGGCGATCACCTAACCAATGGTCATTGCTCTTATCCCAATGGACCCCAACCTGGTCAGCTTGCTAGTGATCAGCAGCGAATGAGGGAATGACCCCCAACAATCCAACTGCCGGTTGTCTCCCCTGTTGGGTTCTTCAAAGGGGTCTATCACTCCTGGAATCTTTTAAAAAGTGTGTGTATATATATATATACATATACATCGCAAGAAGGAGGCGCGCAGAGTAGAGTTGACAACTTTCCTCTAGAATATAGGAAGGTATAGGTGTTTGTTTTTTTTTGGGGGGGGGAGGGGGAGATATAGTACATCTGGGTGAATTATAACGAACTCACACGACCTGACCCCACATGGTGGTTTATGTGGGGAATAGCCCCCCAATCACCTTATTTCAGGTTGGTGAAATATAATAATTCACTAGAGAGGGTTATAACTACGACCAGAAACATGGTAACAAAAAACCGCGTTTTTGTCGTGGTTACAACACGCCCTCAAGAATTCACCCAGACAAAAAGACAGACCCCTTGGTGAAACCTCAGACCCCTTGGTTTGAACAGACCCCTTGGTTTGAACCTCTCTCAGATCATCTCCTCCGCGGACGCGCCCATCTTCGTGGGCAACGCGGTGCCCTTGGACAAGGTGCCCATCGGCACCATGGCCGCCTGGCCTCGGATTGGGTCGGTGGGTCTGGGGTGCGTCTCCAAGGCTCGGTCCCGAGCCATGCGGGTCAACTTAGCTCTTCTTCTTTTTATTGTGGGTGTTTAGAAGGTTGGATTTTCGTGTTTGAGCCACTAACAGTTAAACTTTTAGCGGGGGGGTTTCTTACCCTCCCACCAACTAACATGGAAATGCAAAAAGGCCAACTAACCAAGAGGAAAGTCGTCTTTCTACAGGGGTCTGTGCACTTCCATGTTAGCTGGTGGGAGGGTTGCTTTTCAGCTTTTTGTTGTGTTTAGGACGTGGGATTTTTAGGTATTTAAGCCACGAACAGTTAAACCTTTAGCAGGGGGATCTGAGGGCAGCCCAGAAATAGGAATCGGTCCATTTCCTATGGTTGGCTTTCTCCTCCCGCCCAATACCAACCAAAGGGGGTTCATTTTGAGAAACTCCCATTCGGCAACCTCCGTTCTAAGTCATCCCTAAGTGTCTATGACACCGAGAAGGGGGCAGGGCTTTCCGTGTTCTTTCATTTTTTGTTTTTAACCTCCGATACCAATGACCTTCTGCCTTTTGTTGAGGACGGAAGGGGGGGGGGGACCCTTTTTGGGTCCCTTGGATGCGCGAAGGCTGAAAGGTAAAGACGGGATTTTCTATCGCAACGGGGGAGAGGTTTAAACCGGCAAGGGCTCCCTGCCGCAGCCAGATTCATTTAATGGCCTAAACGAGGCACTTCCTACTTCCAGACATCGGGATGAAAACGGCCCATTGTTGGGGGTGTCCGGAAAGAATAGGGAATCCGGATCACTTTGTTGGGGTGTTTCACCCCCCTTTTTGTACAGGATGAGCAAATCCGACGTTAAACTGGGGATCCCCTCATGTGTCATGGTTCCCGCTAAAAAGGGGCCCAGTGTCTGCGAGTTACCTCCAGACTAACATGGAAGCTCCCAGCTCCCACCCCTTTGGAAGACTTAGTTCCATTTACAGAGGCCTTCTGGGAGATTGCTGGGCCCAGTCTGAGGAGTGTACCAAACTGGGCCACCCCTTTTTTCCTTTTGAGGTGCACAGCATCGAGAAGAACCCCACCTTCGGCGGAGCAGTCGACGGATGCTCAGAACATGAAGCTCTCCCGGCTCTCCCCCACAACCCCCCGAGCCCTGAGCGCTTGATTTGGCCGATTTGCAAGGAGCTTTCAAAGACGACTTATCTACAAATGGTTGTTTGGGTTCCATTTTTAAGCAGAGGTCAGTTTGGGTTCCATTTTCAAGTAGAGGGCAGTTTGGGTTCCATGTTTAACCTCCAACAAACGACTTCTCTACACATGGTCGCTTGGGTGTCATTTTATATAGAATTCACCGACACAAGTAGAACCATGTTAGAGAAGTGTCATTCATGTCACTGACACAAGTAGAAACAGACGAGGCGAAGTTTGCCTTGCGCTCCGAGGCTCGCTCTGCAGGCGCTTCGGCCATTGCCGCAGCCCCAGTTCGGCGTGACGGACAAAATCCGCTTGGCACCGCTTCGCACAGATTTGCTGGACGCCCCCTGGAAAAGATGTCACATTCTTGTACCTGCAACACTCTTTCCAGGGATCCTTCCTAGAAAACCTCCGGAAACCCAGGGAAAATAGCTGTTGTTTGAAAAGAACGATGGTTGGAAAGAGTGGGGAATCAACCTCTCAAAACATAGTTCCAGTGATAGATTCCCTCCAAAGCCCACAAGGGAAAATTAAGAAATATTCTTAAGCAATTGATAGGGGTTTCTCTGGTTTTTTCCCTGGGAGCAACAGGAAACTTGCCCATTTCAAGGGTTATCCTTTGAGACAAACCCAGATGGGTGTGTCCCTTTCTAGGGGAACCCCTCCAAGAACCCAAAAAGGGTTCCCCAAAACAGACACACCCATTTTTGAAATAGGGCAAACTAAAAATATGAAGCAGAATCAGAACCGATTCGCTTGTTTCGGCTGTACCCCACTGACCCTCGGCCTCGCTTGCACCCTGCCTGCCCGATGTACCTCGCGTTTCGGAAAGCCCCCGAAGGCCCCCGAACTTCTCCCGGGCTGAGTTTCTGGGGCTTGACCAAGCTTGATGAAGGCTTGGGACATGTACTGGGTGCTAAACATGGTTGTTGAGAAACATTTCTACGTATTTTTGCTTATTGTGGTTTAGTGGGAAATCCCCACTAAGCTGCTAGGCATATATATTCTTGCTCCCCTTCCAACGTCAACCAAGTAGACGGCTAGAGATGTCGGTAGAGAACCAACCGCATTCCAAAGTAGCTTGGTGGACATGAATCCCATGAATCCCCACCGAATTCTGATGTCCACCGCAGAGTCCGATGAGTCACCCAAGCAGCCAAGTCATTTGAATTCACCCAAAGGCAAAAGGAATGTCAGATCCAGGCCTTAGGCCCTCGTGGACTGGGTTCTGAACCAGCGAGAGTTGGGAAATCAAGCTCCACACCTCCAAACCTCCCATTTGTTTTTGCCATTTAGAGGGAGCTTTAACGATTGGTTGACAAACCCCAAGGACACCCGCGCATGTGGCTTCCCCATTTGGAGACAAATCTTTGTGTTTGGTTTTCCATCTCATTTCGACCACCCATTTCGAGGGTTTCGGCGCTTGAGGCTCCCTCGAAATGCCAGGAATCGGAGGTTTGGAGGTGTGGAGGTTTTCCCATCCAAAAGGTGTTGCTTGTGTTGAAACCGACCCGTCAAAACAAGTCCTTCCTGCTGGCGTCTTTTGACCCCACACGGAGCTTGGCGCAGCTTCGCGGGGGTTGTTCCCTCTAACTAGGACGGGAGCCTCGGTCTCAAGGCCGGTGCCTTTTTTTTAAACGGCTTCTTGTTTCTAGAAATCGGGCTGTTGATATATATATATATATATATATATGTATGATGCGGAAACCTGAGCTCTGCAGAGCTTGCTGGGCAGCTTGCAGCTCCTCTCTGTTGGAATGTCTTCCCGTCTCCCCCTGCTAAGAGTTGAACCCTTTGTGGGTGAAATGGAAACCCAACCGCAAAACTAACTAGCAACCTAAAACCTAAGGAACCGGATGGCTGGGAACCAACCGAAATCTTCTTTGCTGGTAGCAGCTTTGGCCGTGGAAGCTGATCTGCTGTTCCTATGCTCAAATCTCGACTCGAACCTGGTCTCCCTTCAAAGGGGTACGAAAGGGCCGCTGACAAACCGCCAAGTGAGCAATCTGGAAACTGGCTTGGATGCGCTTTTCGTGGATTTTCCTTGGCCTGCCCCGGCGCTTAATCTTTTTAGTTGTCTTTTAGTACTCTTGTAATATCCTACAATTGTATGAATACCCCGCACCTTTACATTATGTAAGGCTCTGTCCGGAGGGGGAGGTGCATGGCGAAACGCCTGTAAAACGATAAGGAAGAAAAACAAAAACAAAAACGTCCAACTACTACTACTACTACTACTACTACTACTACTACTACTACTACTACTTATACTAATACTACTGCTACTACTACTACTACTTCTACTACTACTACCACTACTACTACTAATTCTATTACTACTTCTATTACTACTACTACCACTACTACTACTAATACTACTTCTACTACTACTCCTACTGCTACTACCACTACTACGACCGCTACTACTGCTACTACTACTACTACTACTACTACTACTACTACTACTTATGCTACTACTACTTCTACTGCTACTACTACTCCTACTACTACCACTTGTACTACTAATACTACTACTACTACTACTACTACTACTACTACTACTACGACTACTACTACTACTATTAATACAACTAGTACAAGTACTTATACTACTAGTACTGCGATTACGACAAGAGACAGGGGCACTGCGTCAAGCTTCAAAGCCGGAACTGCCCAGGGTTCAAAAAGCAGTCCGAAACAGTTCGGAAACATGTCTGAAGCAGCCCGAAGTGCCCGAAGCCACCACAGGTCCACTTGAGCAAGTTCTCCAAATACGACTACTATTACGATTGCTACTACTATTATTTCTACCATTACTACTGCTACTACTACTACTACAGTATTACTAGCCCGACGGACGGGCACCCGTCGGGCGGGCGCCCGCCAGACGGACGTCCATCCGACGGGCGCGCCCGTCCATCCGTGCAACAGTACCGTTGTTGTCACTATTGCTATTGCTACAATTATTATTACTCATAAACTACAACTACTACTACTACTACCACCACCACCACCACTACCATGCACTACTACTACTGCTACTACTACTGCTACTATTACTGCTACTACTACTACTACAATTACTCACTGCTACTACTACTACTACTACAACTACTACTACTACTACTACTACTGCTACTACTACTATTCATCCTGTTACAGCTACTACCACTACTACTACTAATACTATACTACTACTACTTCTACTACTACTACTACTACTACTACTATTACCACTACTACTACTAATACTACCTACTACTAGTACGACTACTACTACTACTACTACTACTACTACTACTACTACTACTACTACTACTACTACTACTACTACTACTACTACTACTACTACTACTACTACTACTACTAACTACTACTTTTTCCACTACTTCTATTCCTACTACGATTATTATCAATATTACGACAAGAGACATGCGCACCGCCTCAAGCTTCAAAACCGGAACTGTCCAGGGTTCAAAAAGCAGTCCGAAACAGTTCGAAACATGTCTGAAGCAGCCCCGAAGTGCTTCAAGCCACCACAGGACCATTTGAGCAAGTTACCCAACTGCGACTACTATTACCATTGCTATTACTATTGTTTCTACAACAACTACTGCTGCTACTACTACTACTACTACTACTGCTACTACTAGTGGTGATAGTAGTAGTCAATAGTAGTAGTAGTCGTAGTAGTAGTCGTAGTAGTAGTAGTAGTAGTAGTAGTAGAAGTAATAGTAGTATTAGTAGTAGTAGTGGTAGTAGTAGGAGTAGAAGTAGTAGTAGTAGTAATAGTAGTAGTGGTAGTAGTAGTATTAACGATAGTAGTATTAGTAGTAGTGAGTAATTGTAGTAGTAGTGATAGTAGTAGTGGTAGTAGTAGTAGTAGTGAGTAATTGTAGTAGTAGTAGTAGTAGTAGCAGTAGTGGTAGAAATAGTAGTAGTTGTTGTTTTTGTTGTAGTTTATGATAATTAAAGCAATAGCAATATCAAATTTGGTGCAAATTTATTCATATATGTTTTATATATAAATTATAGCCAAATTGATTATTAAATTTTCAGAATTTTATTGAATATTTAATTTGGCTATAGTGTTACGATTAATTTTGAAGTTTATAAACAAATACACAAATATTTAAAATTATACCATACTGATGATGATGATGATCATGATGATGATGATGATCATGATGACCATGATGATGGTCATCAGGATGATCATGATGATGATGATCATGATGATCATGATGATGATAATGATCATGATGATGATATGGTGATCATGATGATGATGACCATGATGATCATGATGATCAATCATGTTGCTGATGGTGATGATGATGATGATCATGATGCGTGTTTGTGTCTTGTGTCTGTCTGCTTGTGCGGGGGTTGCTGGGCTGCTGAACTTGCTGCCTTTTGGCTCATCAGCGCTAGCCCTCACCCTGCTGCTCTGTCTCCTCCTCTCCTGGCCCCATGGGACGTCAACCTACCACCCTGTGGGGCTTGTTTGTGTCCTGTCTGTGCCTTTTGCCCCTGCTAGGAGGAGATCTGGGAGGGGGGGTTTCATACAGGTTCTACCCCTTTTAGTCAGGGCTGGAGGGCGCCCCTCAAAGGGGGCCCTGTGCCAATTTTATGTATGGTAGGACACCCAGCGGAAAAGGTGGGGTGAGGGCGAGCTGGAGTGCCTCCCCCCCCCCCACCCAGGGCTTGACCCCCATAATGGGGGTGGCTTACATTCTTGAGCAGGAGCATAAGAGGTTCTCCAAGTGCTACCACTGCAAACGCAGGGCACTGGAAGATCCAATGCTCTGAGATCAAAGGGTCAGGACTGGCAGGGGCAGGGGCCCCCTTCTCTTCAGGAGAAGGACAGCTGCCTTGTACAGGATTGGGCAGATCAGAAAGTGTTTTGAGCCCATTGCCCCCCTAGCTTGTGCGTGATGCTTCAGGCAGCTCCCTGGAAAAATGCATGAATACAAGTAAGGTCCGGCAGAGCCGGGGGGCGGAAGTTTCAAAGCAGTGAACAACTATAGTTTGGAGAACTGTCCTTGGCCCCTTGCTTCTCTTTCTCTCTCTCTTTTTCTCTCTTTCTCTCTTTCTCTCTTTCTCTTTCTCTTTCTCTTTCTGTTTCTCTGTCTCTTTCTCTCTCTTTCTATCTATCTCTCTAGCTATCTCTACATCTGTTTATTGATCTATCTATCTACCCATCTTTCTCTGCACTTAAAAGTTGCGATGTTCAATCCCCGAAAGTTGACTTCGCGTACTACTTTCGTACTTAAAAGTTGCGATTTTCGAGCCCCGGCTGCGAAAGTGGACTTTGCGCACTACTTTCGTACTTAAAAGTTGCGATTTTCAAGCCCCAGCTGCGAAAGTTGACTTCGCGTACTACTTTCGTACTTAAAAGTTGCGATTTTCAAGCCCCGGCTGCGAAAGTGGACTTTGCGCACTACTTTCGTACTTAAAAGTTGCGATTTTCAAGCCCCAGCTGCGAAAGTTGACTTCGCGTACTACTTTCGTACTTAAAAGTTGCGATTTATCTATAGATCTACCTATCTATCTACCTCTCTATCTCCTATCTATCTATCTACCTCTCTATTTATTTATCTCTCTATCTCTTTATCTATCTAGCTAGTTATTTGTCTATCTATCTACAAATCTATCTATCTCTGTCTATCTCTGTTTCTCTATCTCTTTCTATCTATTTCTCTAGCTATCTCTATATCTGTTTATTGATCTATCTATCTACCCATCTTTCTCTGCACTTAAAAGTTGCGATGTTCAATCCCCGAAAGTTGACTTCGCGTACTACTTTCGTACTTAAAAGTTGCGATTTTCGAGCCCCAGCTGCGAAACTGGACTTCACGTACTACTTTCGTAGTTAAAAGTTGCGATTTTCGAGCCCCAGCTACGAAAGTGGACTTCGCGTACTACTTTCGTACTAAAAAGTCGCGATTTTCGAGCCCCAGCTGCGAAAGTGGACTTTGCGTACTACTTTCGTACTTAAAAGTTGCGATTTTCAAGCCCCGGCTGCGAAAGTGGACTTTGCGCACTACTTTCGTACTTAAAAGTTGCGATTTTCAAGCCCCAGCTGCGAAAGTTGACTTCGCGTACTACTTTCGTACTTAAAAGTTGCGATTTTCGAGCCCCGGCTGCTCAAATCTGTGCTTGACCTTGCTAAAGCGCTGCGCCTGCCACAAAATCTGTACTTGACCTTGCGAAAGTGCTGCGCGTGCCACGAATTTTGCACTTGACCTTGCGAAAGTGCTGCACCTGCCACAAATTCTGTACTTGACCTTGCGAAAGTGATGCGCCTGCCACGAATTTTGTACTTGACCTTGCGAAAGTGCTGCGCCTGCCACGAATTTGGCACTTGACCTTGCGAAAGTGCTGCGCCTGCCACGAAATCTATACTTGACCTTGCGAAAGTGCTGCGCCTGCCACGAAATCTATACTTGACCTTGCGAAAGTGCTGCGCCTGCCACGAAATCTACACTTGACCTTGGGAAAGTGCTGCGCCTGCCACGAAATCTACACTTCACCTTGCGAAAGTGCTGCGCCTGCCACGAAATCTATACTTGACCTTGCGAAAGTGCTGCGCCTGCCACGAAATCTATACCTTGCGAAAGTGCTGCGCCTGCCACGAAATCTATACTTGACCTTGCGAAAGTGCTGCACCTGCCACGCAATTCAAACCTAGCGAAACCTTCGCGCGGCCGTGCCAATGGTCCCGTCTCCGAGACCGTTCCGAGACCGTTCCGAGACCGTTCCGGGACCGTTCCGAGACCGCCTCCGTACAGGCGTCGCGACCGAGGTGGTTTGCGCACTGTCCGGAAGCCCAATTCACGCATGGCACCAACGTTTCTGCAACTTGCTATCCCCCAGCTCGCAGAAAGTGGACGCAGCACCTTGCGAAAGTGCTGCGCCTGCCACGAAATCTGTACTCGACCTCGCGAAAGTGCTGCGCCTGCCACGAAATCTATACTTGACCTTGCGAAAGTGCTGCACCTGCCACGCAATTCAAACCTAGCGAAACCTTCGCGCGGCCGTGCCAATGGTCCCGTCTCCGAGACCGTTCCGAGACCGTTCCGAGACCGTTCCGGGACCGTTCCGAGACCGCCTCCGTACAGGCGTCGCGACCGAGGTGGTTTGCGCACTGTCCGGAAGCCCAATTCACGCATGGCACCAACGTTTCTGCAACTTGCTATCCCCCAGCTCGCAGAAAGTGGACGCAGCACCTTGCGAAAGTGCTGCGCCTGCCACGAAATCTGTACTCGACCTCGCGAAAGTGCTGCGCCTGCCACGAAATCTATACTTGACCTTGCGAAAGTGCTGCACCTGCCACGCAATTCAAACCTAGCGAAACCTTCGCGCGGCCGTGCCAATGGTCCCGTCTCCGAGACCGTTCCGAGACCGTTCCGAGACCGTTCCGGGACCGTTCCGAGACCGCCTCCGTACAGGCGTCGCGACCGAGGTGGTTTGCGCACTGTCCGGAAGCCCAATTCACGCATGGCACCAACGTTTCTGCAACTTGCTATCCCCCAGCTCTCCTGATTTCAGCTTTTCTCGTAGCTTTTTTCGCGCACATCCATGTATCTTAAAGCTATCTATCTGTCAAGCTGGTTATATGTCAAAGCTATCTATCTGTCATGCTAGTCTTTGGAAAGCTATCTATGTGTTAAGCTGGCTATATGTCAAAGCTATCTATTTGTCATGCTAGCCTATTGGAAAGCTATCTATCTGTCAAGCTAGCTATATGTCAAAGCTATCTATTTGTCATGCTAGCTACCTGTCATAGCTATATGTCAAAGCAGCTAGCTCATTTAGTTCCAGTACTACGGAAGTTTCTTGTTAAACTTCCTTTGATAAATAATATGTAATTATAAAAAATGAATAAATGATAATAAATAAATGAATTGATAAGTTGAAGATAGAGACAGACAGACAGACAGACAGACAGACAGACAGACAGACAGACCGACCGACAGACAGACAGACAGACAGACAGACAGACAGACACACACACACACACACCACACACAGACACCCCACACACACCCACACACCCCACCACACACCCCCGCACCCCCACACACCCAACCACACACCCACACACACACACACCCACACACACACCAAACCCACACACACAGCCACACACACCACACACACCCACACACACCCAACCCACAAACACCCCAACCCACACACACCCACACACACCAACACACACACACACCCACCAACACCCACACACACACACTCACACACACCCACACACACATCATCACCATAATCATCATCATCATCACCATGGTCATCATCATCAGCATGACCATGATCATCATCATGATCACCATCATCATCATAGCCCATCATCATCATCATCATGATCATCGTCATCATGATCATCATCGTGATCATCATCATCATCATGAACATCATCATCCTCATCATGATCATCATCAGCAGTAGTAGCAGTAGCAGTAGCAGTAGCAGTAGTAGTGGTAGAAAGAAGTAATAGCAATCGTAATAGTACTCCTAGTTGGGTAACTTGCTCAAATGGTCCTGTTGTGGCCCGCGCCCGCGCCCGCGCCCGCGCCCGCGCCCGCCTTGAAGCACTTCGGGGCTGCTTCAGACATGTTTCGAACTGTTTCGGACCGCTTTTTGAGCCCTGCAGTTCCGGTTTTGAAGCTTGACGCGGTGCCCTGTCTCTTGTCGCAATAGTAGTAATAGCAGTACAAGTACTACTACTAGTTTATTAATAGTAGTAGTAGTAGCTGTAGTAGTAGTAGTAGTTTATGACTAATAATAATTGTAGCAATAGCAACAGTAATAACAACGGTACTGTTGGACGGACTGACGGGCGCGCCCGTCCGACGGGCGCCCGTCGGGCGAGCGCCCGTCCGACGGGCGCCCGTCTGACAGGCTGCTACTACTACTACCACTACGAGAATTAATGCAACTAGTACTAGTACTTATACTACTATTACTACTATTACTACTATTGCAACAAGAGACAGGGGCACAAAACTGGAACTGCCCAGGGTTCAAAAAGCAGTCCGAAACAGCTCGAAACATGTCTGAAGCAGCCCCGAAGTGCCTCAAGCCACCACAGGACCACTTACGATTATTATTACGATTGCTACTATCATTATTTCTACCATTACTACTCCTGCTACTACTACTACATTCCTACTAGCCCGTGAGACGGGCGCCCGTCGGACGGGCGCTTGCCCGACGGGCGCCCGTCGGACGGGCGCGCCTGTCCGTCCGTCCAACAGTACCGTTGTTATTGCTATTGCTACTGCTACAATTATTACTACTACTACTACTACTACTTTTGTTACCTTATTTCTAGTGCTACTACTGCTACTACTACTACTGCTACAACTATTATTCCCACCGCCACCACCACCACCACTACTACAACTCGTACTACTACTACTACTACTACTACTTCTACTACTACTACTACTACAGTAATACTACTGCTACTACTACTGCTGCTGCTACTATTACTGCTGCTACTACTACAATGATTATTACTATGCATACTGTTATTTTTATTACTATTAGTCTTACTGCTACGACTACAACTACTTCTATTATTATTATTACTACTACTACAAGTATTATTACCACCACCGCCGCCACCACTACTACTACTAGGACTAGTACTAGTACTAGTATTAGCACGAGTACTACTACTACTACTACTACTACTAGTACTAGTACTAGTACTAGTACTAGTACTAGTATTATACAGCTTCTTCTAAACTTGTAAAGCTCCATAAAGAAGCTTCATAAGAAGCTTTTTTAAGAAGCTTTATAAGAAGCGTTGTAAAGAGCTTTATAAGAAGCTTTAGAAGAAGCGTTGTAAGGAGCTCTATAAGAAGCTTAGAAGAAGCTTTATAAGAAGCTTTAGAAGAAGCTTTGTAAGGAGCTTTATAAGAAGCTAGTACAACTACTACTACTACTACTACTACTACTGCTGCTGCTGCTGCTGCTGCTGCTGCTGCTATTACTACTACTACAGAATTATCATCCAACACCGATGCTTCCAATTACCTGTAAAACGATGAGGAAGAAAAAAGCGAAAACGGTGTTGAGGGTCAATTAAAAGGTCACGGGGTTTTCTCCACGGCCAAAGCTGTCGCTTGGTTCCCAGCCATCCGGTTCCTTAGGTTTTAGGTTGCTAGTTAGTTGTGCGGTTGGGTTTCCATTTCGCCCACGAAGGGTTCAACTCTTAGCAGGGGGAGACGGGAAGACGTTCCAACAGAGAGGAGCTGCAAGCTGCCCAGCAAGCTCTGCAGAGCTCAGGTCTCCGCATCATATATATATATATATGTATATCTAAGATGGATCTCCAGCCTGGGCAAGTTGCAGGATCTGAAGCTCGTTGAGCGCATCACACGCGGTGGATGGACGAAGTCCGTTTCGCGCCACTTTGAGACCATGGTCGAAACCCTTGGTTGTTGGTAGTTTGAATGAATGAATGAATGAATGAATGAATGAATGAATGAATGAATGGATGGATGGATGGATGAATGAATGAATGAATGAATGAATGAAAAAACAGGTGCATCAGGGAGAATGATATGATATACACATCATTTACATTACACACATGTATTCGTTTCGTTTCGAGGTGCTGTCCCGGGACAGGGACTACGTGACCGTGAAGATGCCCAGCGGCGAGGCGGTCGCAGCGCTTTGTGGGGTTTAGGTGAGCCCCAGCAACCCGCGCAAGTCGGGATTCCCATTTGACTTTGCCTGCATTTTGCCAAGGGATGTTAGGACTTTAACTTGTTGCCAACAAGGTGTTCCATTAAACCACTGAAAGCTAAGCTTTTAGCAGGGAAGCAGAAAGCAACCGAGTAGAGTTGGCCTTTGGGTGGTTTTAACACATCCTTTGGGCCATTTCAAGTGATGTGTTTATTATTTGTTTTTCTCCGGTCAAGGCAGTGACAGAGGGGTGATGTGGAATAATGTATAGACATGCATGCATACATACATACATACATTCATACATACATACTGTTACCTAGATATATAAACATATACGATTATATTGCGATTTATATACATATATCTATCTATAGAGATTGGGTAGCCCCTGATCAAGCTGAGGGCAGTTATAATTGCCATACATACAGCAAAGCCTTTGGGATTCTTTACGTGGGGTCTTACGGGTCGGGACACCTCTGGGAAAACCAAAGTCTGGGGGAAGCTTCCACAGCGAGTTTGCCTTCCTGCCAGGCGAACTAAGGAACCTGAACACACATATGAGGGTTGATCAAAAGGTCCTTTACATGGGGTGACCATTATGAAAATCACCAAACAAGATGACTTTCACCACATGGGAAAAGTTACCCATGGTCATTTGGGGGCCAGAGTATTGATCAACCCCCATATGTACTTTTGGGAAGTGTGGAAAATGGGGTCCGGCAATCAAACCCCGACTAAGCAGTCTTGCCAGAAAATAGTTGCAGCAAGACGCCTTGAAGTCTTAAACAAGGTTTGGGTATAGTGAGCGAAGTCAGTGGGCACATGGATCCCAATTGTGGCCGACCCATTTCCTGGGAACTCCTTAAATGTGTGCGCTAATTGTAGCCATGGGTATGCTATCTGATTGTTACTCACTGACTCCTGTTTCAGTGCCCGAATAGAATCGGCCGGTGAAAAAAGTTGAAAGGCGCTTTCGAGCTTTCAAATCCAACCCGGGGGTCTGGATGGCACTGTAAGCCTATCCATACCTTGGGTTCTTAAACAGGGCTCCTTGAAAGATCGATACATTTTGCCACCATTTGAAACATGGCTTTTTCAACACCAAAATAAAGGGAAACCACCATTTACAAGTTGCAATGTTCAGGTGTATCATGTTAGGATCCCTGTTAAAGGCAAGCTTGGCACAGGGAAATGGAATCATCAAGGAGTAAGACGCTTCCGGAAGACTGGAAACTTCTTTGGCAAGGTGTCGACTGGTGCACTTCAGCTATTCGAGGGCAACCTTACTCATGACTAGAGGACTGAGAAAAATCAAGGACCGTGCGAGAAAGTTCCAAGTCCGCTGAAAGGTGACCGAACCCTACCTGGCAGCAGTCAAGGAAGCAATTTGTCGGAGTCTTTCCCAGCCACCTCATTTTGCCTTGCTATGAAGGTAACAAACACACTTAGGTCTATCCTTCTCAGCCTGTCTTCGTCGAACAGGCTTCTGCCCCGTGTATAGGAAACCTGGTGAGTTCCTTTCCAGGCCTGCACCCTTCTTGGGGTGGTTCAAAGTGAATGCGGATTTGTTGAGTTTTCCAGACCCCCTGTTAAGCACCCGAGCTATACCAACCCTGGAAGAACATGGTCGACCAGGAATCAATAAGGGTCCCAGGACCCTCAAACTACCCATAAACATGCGATATTGGTTCAACATAATGGGGTGATTTCCGTTGTTTGAAAGGGGAGGTTGAGGGTCCATGTTTACATTTCAGATGCCACTTCCACCAATTCAAGAGAACACTAGCACTTGCACCAAATCCAAGGAATCTACAGGACCCACGGCGTCAAAAGCAACGGACGAATCGCCTTGGTCGATTTCTTCTCAACCCTCCAGGTGCGTTTGATGATGAAGGAGTGCTGGTGCACCATCGGCAAGGCCGGATCCGTTAAATTGGGCGTGGCAAAGGGTAAAGGGGCCAAAGGTCAAAGGGATCCTTTGGGCTTCTGTGTCCGCTCGCATCACAAAATCCGAGAGCTAATGTTTCTCGTGTGCTAGAGGAACCCAGAGAGGCGAGCGGACAGTCGCTGAGGAACCCCCCTAAAAGTTGAGATCCCAATATTAAGTTGGGAAGGGTTTAATCCGGGGTCGTTTTGCAACTTCTTTTTGAGCATATGTTATGTTTTCCCGTGCTGGTTTTGTGGATTTGTCACTACTGCACAAATGTTCTCATTTTTGCCAGGACCCACAAAAACAAACGGCGAGTTCGCTGCACCGGATTCCGGAAGTCAACGAAGGCGCCCTTGGCACCGGGTTTGGCCTTGCATGACCTGATTGGAAGAAGGCATCCACTTACTTGTATGGTGTAAGATGCCTTTTGAGTTTACACGGCAACCTCAAAAAAAGCACGTGACAACAGCACCACCCTTTCGGCACCATGACACAGATCAACATGGTGCGTCAAGCAGCTGGCTGCTTCCTAGCCATGGCGCAGCATGGCGGGTTTCAGGGAATTTCCACGGGCGTAGGAGAACTTCCGCCAGCATCCCGTAGCTTTCCTAAATCAGCGGAGGCCAACCTTTTCCATATTTTTCGGGCTGTATCTTTTGTTGGGCTCCGATCGTTTGCGTTATACTGAAAAATCTCGCCCGTGTAACATGCGTAGAAGCCTTTGAGACTTAATGTTGACCCAGGATTAATAAACCCGTCCCATTATTAGGGGGGGGTGTCCAAAAGTGACAAATCTCCACTAAAAGGGGACACCCCCCTATTAATCAACCAGGGGTTTATTACTCTGGGGTTAACATTGGTCAACCGTTTCCTTCGGTGAAACTGCAGCTTTGCAGCTTGTTTTAATCCGAGCGGGTGGAATGGGAGCACATCCGCTGACGTTTAGGAAGCACTCAGTTGGCAGATTGAGCGTAGCAATCGGAAGTGGGACGCGTGACCGTGGTTGGCATGATGACTCAGCTGCTCAAAGACGACCTTTAGACTTTGGGTTTTCCCTTGTTGGTCCACGTTTAGTAAAGATCCCAAAAGGTTAATCTTTGAGGTCCTTTGGGCAAGCGATAATTAGTACGGTCCTCCAGATAAACCCAGGGTTGACATTCCCGTTTCGAGAAACATTTACCCTTGCAATGAAGTGTTCCTCATTGGGAAGGCAAACCATTTACCCAGCGGTATCATGCACGATTTATTCCGCCCTGAACTCAACAGAGGGCTTCACTTAAGTGAATTCGGTTCCTGCACTTAATTTGCTCATTGGTAAGACATGTTCACAGTTTTCGCTAAAAGATACCCTCCCACGAGAACCTGACACGGGGGTCCTGTATTCGAACGTGAGGTTCCATGTTTATTGGTGGGAGGGTAAAACATTCAACAAAATGAAACTCTTGGTTTTCCAGTGTTTTTTTGTTTTTGTAGGGGGTATTCTTAGGGGGACGGGATTCCTCGTTTTTTTTTTTTCCCCGCTCAAAGGGAGCCTCTGTTGACCCGAAGGGTTCCAGCAGACCTCGGCCCTCTTTTCTGAGCCGCGTGCGGTTCGGCTCAGGTGGGGCGAACTGAAGCGCAGCTGATCAAGCTCGGCAAGGCCGAGCCCGGGTTGCTCCGGTGACGTGGGTAGGACCGGGTAAGACAGGAGGGGGGGGTAGGCGGGTACCACCCAGCCCTTGGCCAACCTTTTAACCTTTTGGCTTCCTCCTTTTGGTCCACTTTTAGGTCCCAAGGGGTTGACCTTTTAGTTCCAGGTCCGTTGGGCAACTGGGAAACCACACTGGTGACAAAGGTGCGGACGCCTGAGATCCCACACACACATGGGATGGGTTCCTTGGGGTTCATCAACCATTGCTTGATGCCCCAAGACATGGTTGTTGGGAACCATTTTACGTATTTTTGCTTGTGGCTTAGTGGTTGAAATCCAAATCCACTTAGCTGCTAAGATTTTTATTTTTTTGCTCAACCAAGCAGAGGGATCCACAAGAGCTGATGCCGCTTTGTTGGGAAGGCAGAGACCGCAGGACCTCCTGATCTGGATCAGTTTGGGTTGTATGGTCAATCTGCAGAGTTGTCACCCCTGCAAGCTCACCTGTCGGGAAGAAACATATGTGGATAAACTCCAGCACCAGGGATGGAAGAAGCCCTATGAATCCTGGTAGACCACCAGTCCCACCTACCCCATTTCCCACTCCGGGTTTCCCTCCCTCACCCAGACCTCCAGTGCAATTCCAAACTCAAACAACATGTGGGCACGGTAGATATGGCCATTCGGGGGCCCAGGGATTCCGTTTCCCTGAACAGGTTTCTCAATGAACCCATTCAAAAAGGAAAGCAGCTGGCTACCTACTATAGTGTGGCAATGGCAGAGATCCACAATTGCTAAGCCTCAAACTGTGAGTTCCCTTGGCAAAACAAATCCGGTTACAAACCAAACTTCGCCCGTGTTCCCAAGTCCAAACCTCCAGATCGATTTGGGTGTGGGTCAGAAATTGGTACCCAAAATGGCTTGCCCTAAATGGGAAATATGGACCAAAGCCTGCGGTTCCCCAGTTCTAGTGCTATCTCGCCCATTCGGAATTCAGGGATCCGAATCTTTCTAGAAGGCCTCCAGAAATCCAGGTTGGAAACGGATCCGGTTTTTGAGAAGAACCGATGGTTGAAACGAATGGACCAGTTGAATCAACCGTTCGACCAGTGGCTAATTTTTTTGACTCATACCCATGGGGTCCCTCGGATCGAGGCGGGCAAGAACCGGCACCTGGGCTTCCGGCCCCATGTGCGCGGCAGCGCCAAGAACGCTTGCGACCACGCCCATGGTGGAGGAGAGGGCAAGCGCGGAAGCCCGGATCGGTGGTGTGTGCCGCGTTTTGTGGCTCGATGTTTTGTTGAGGATAATATGTTTTCATGTTTTGATGTTTGTTGATGTTTTGTTTTGTTTGATGTTTTTTTTTGATGTTTTGTTGTTTGATGTTTTGTGTTTCTTCTTCTGAGGACAACGTTAACCCCGGATGAATGACCCCTGGTTGAGTACTTGGGGGCTGTCCCCTTCGTGGGGAAGAGCCACTTCCGGAGGGGAACAACCCCCCCTATCAATAGGACCAGTTTGTGAATGCGGGGTCAACATCGCCTTTCCTGGTGGGAGCTTGGGGTGGTGGCGGGTTGGGGGCTTGCTTCTCTTTTGCCTTTTGGTTTGATGTGGGATATGTGTCTTAAATTAGAGTTCCCTCCCCCCCCAACCTTGCTTCAAACCGAGAGGAACGCACCCAGTAGGTGCATTTTTGATGATCCCTGGTGGGAGGTTTGGGTAGATTTGAAACAAAAGCCCATGTTTGACCAATGGGAAAGCGTTCTCTTCAATGTTCGACCAGGAGAGACTTTCTTGAGCAATGAAGAAGTCTAGAGATTAAGAGTCTCATCCGGAAGTCTAGTGACTCTATTACCCTCTAGTGACTATATTTGCCCAGAAATCCAAGTTCTTGAGGGTCGATTCCAGGCTGACGAGGGAAGGGATCGTGGGTTTGATGGGCAGATCCCCACCCGATGACTTCCTTGGACATCCTCGACTAAGATGGATTTGTGGTTTTACTACCTGATTTCATAGGTGTTAAGATGGATTGGTGGTTTTACTACCTGATTTCATTGGGGTTAAGATGGATTGGTGGGTTTACTGCCTGATTTTTGGTGGTAAGATGGATTGATGGTTTTACTACCTGATTTCATTGGGGTTAGGATGGATTGGTGGTTTTACTACCTGATTTCATTGGGGTTAAGATGGATTTGTGGTTTTACTACCTGATTTCATTGGGGTTAAGATGGATTTGTGGGTTTACTACCTGATTTCATTGGGGTTAAGATGGATTGGTGGTTTTACTACCTGATTTCATTGGGGTTAAGATGGATTGATGGTTTTACTATCTGATTTCATTGGGGTTAAGATGGATTGGTGGGTTTACTGCCTGATTTCATTGGTGTTAAGATGGATTGATGGTTTTACTACCTGATTTCATTGGGGTTGAGATGGATTGGTGGTTTTACTACCTGATTTCATTGGAGTTAAGATGGATTTGTGGTTTTACTACCTGATTCCATTGGGGTTAAGATGGATTGATGGTTTTACTACCTGATTTCATTGGGGTTAAGATGGATTGATGGTTTTACTACCTGATTTCATTGGGGTTAAGATGGATTGATGGTTTTGCTACCTGATTTCATTGGGGTTAAGATGGATTTGTGGGTTCACTACCTGATTTCATTGGGGTTAAGATGGATTGGTGGTTTTACTACCTGATTTCATTGGGGTTAAGATGGATTGATGGTTTTACTACCTGATTTCATTGGGGTTGAGATGGATTGATGGTTTTACTACCTGATTTCATTGGGGTTAAGATGGATTGATAGTTTTACTACCTGATTTCATAGGTGTTAAGATGGATTGGTGGTTTTACTACCTGATTTCATTGGGGTTAAGATGGATTGGTGGGTTTATGATTTCATTGGGGTTAAGATGGATTGATGGTTTTACGACCTGATTTCATTGGGGTTAAGACGGATTGATGGTTTTGCTACCTGATTTCATTGGGGTTAAGATGGATTCATGGTTTTACTATCTGATTTCATTGGGGTTAAGATGGATTGATGGTTTTACTACCTGATTTCATTGGGGTTAAGATGGATTGATGGTTTTACTACCTGATTTCATTGGGGTTAAGATGGATTGATGGATTCACTACCTGATTCCATTGGGGTTAAGATGGATTTGTGGTTTTACTACCTGATTCCATTGGGGTTAAGATGGATTGATGGTTTTACTACCTGATTTCACTACCTGATTTCATTGGGGTTAAGATGGATTGATGGTTTTACTACCTGATTTCATTGGGGTTAAGATGGATTGATGGTTTTACTACCTGATTTCATTGGGGTTAAGATGGATTGATGGTTTTACTACCTGATTTCATTGGGGTTAAGATGGATTGATGGTTTTGCTACCTGATTTCATTGGGGTTAAGATGGATGTGTGGGTTTACTACCTGATTTCATTGGGGTTAAGATGGATTGATGGTTTTACAACCTGATTTCATTGGGGTTAAGATGGATTGATGGTTTTACTACCTGACTTCATTGGGGTGAAGATGGATAGTGTTTTTTACTACCTGATTTCATTGGGGTTAAGGTGGATTGATGGTTTTCCTACCTGATTTCATTGGGGTTAAGATGGATGGTGTTTTTCACCAACTGATTTCATTGGGGTTAAGATGGATGGTGTTTTTTACTCCTGATTTCTTTGGGGTTAAGATGGATGGTGTTTGTTTACTACCTGATTTCATTGGGGTTAAGATGGATGGTGCTTTTTTACTACCTGATTTCATTGGGGTTAAGATGGATTGATGGTTTTACTACCTGATTTCACTACCTGATTTTATTGGGGTTAAGATGCATTGCTGGTTTTACTTCCTGATTTCATTGGGTTAAGATGGATTGATGGTTTTACTACCTGATTTCATTGGGAGTAAGATGTATGTTTTTTTTTACTACTTGAAATGAAGATGGATTGATGGCTTTACTATCTGATTTCATTGGGGTTAAGATGGATTGATGGTTTTACTACCTGATTTCATTGGGGTTCACATGGATTGATGGTTTTACTACCTGATTTCATTGGGGTTCAGATGGATTGATGGTTTTACTACCTGATTTCATTGGGGTTAAGATGGATTGATGGTTTTACTACCTGATTTCATTGGGGTTAAGATGGATTGATGGTTTTACTACCTGATTTCATTGGGGTTAAGATGGATTGATGGTTTTCGACCTGATTTCATTGGGGTTAAGATGGATTGATGGTTTTACTACCTGATTTCATTGGGGTTAAGATGGGTTGATGGTTTTACTTCCTGATTTCATTGGGGTTAAGATGGATTGATGGATTTGCTACCTGATTTCATTGGTGTTAAGATGGATTGATGGTTTTACCACCTGATTTCATTGGGGTTAAGATGGATTGATGGTTTTACTAACTGATTTCATTGGGGTTAAGATGGATTGATGGTTTTACTACCTGATTTCATTGGGGTTAAGATGGATTGATGGTTTTACAACCTGATTTCATTGGGGTTAAGATGGATTGATGGTTTGACTACCTGATTTCATTGGGGTTAAGATGGATTGATGGTTTTACTACCTGATTTCATTGGGGTCAAGATGGATTGATAGTTTTACTACCTAATTTTATTGGGGATAAGATGGATTGATGGTTTTACTACCTGACTCCATTGGGGTTAAGATGGATTGATGGTTTTACTACCTGATTTCATTGGGGTTAAGATGGATTGATGGTTTTACTACCTGATTTCATTGGGGTTAAGATGGATTGATAGTTTTACCACCTGATTTCATTGGGGTTAAGATGGATTGATGGTTTTACTACCTGATTTCATTGGAGTTAAGATGGATTGATGGTTTTACTACCTGATTTCATTGGGGTTAAGATGGATTGATGGTTTTGCTACCTGATTTCATTGGGGTTAAGATGGATTGATGGTTTTACTACCTGATTTCATTGGGGTTAAGATGGATTTGTGGTTTTACTGCCTGATTTCATTGGGGTTAAGATGGATTTGTGGGTTTACTACCTGATTTCATTGGGGTTAAGATGGATTGATGGTTTTACTACCTGATTTCATTGGGGTTAAATTGGATTGATAGTTTTACTACCTGATTTCATTGGGGTAAAAATGGATGGTGTTTTTTACTACCTGATTCCATTGGGGTTAAGATGGATTGGTGGTTTTACTACCTGATGTCATTGGTGATTTCAGTAAATCCGAGATACATGAGCTAAACCTCTGGGACCGTCTTGGTAGAACCAAAGGTCGATGGCTCAAAGAAAAAGGGACGAGCCCCATTTCGCACGATCGGATCGGTCAGGTCGCCTATCGGTCACGTGCACCCGAAGACCAAGTGGGGCAAGCCCGGGGCCACGGGTGCACGCCATGAGTTCCTTGGAGGCTCGGTACCCCTTTTGTGTGGCTTCAAATGGGGAAACCACAAGGAAAGCCGCCATTTTGAGCCCAAAAAAACGACACACCCAGATTATGTTCCTTGCAACTGCCCCTTCCTGGACATCCATCGATGGCAGTGTTGCCAGACTACTTGAAGTTTGTTGGTAGAACTTGCTTAACTAGGATTTACCTAGAGTGGCAATGTAAAGCCAGGATGAATACTTCCCTGACGAGTAGATAGGCAGGGTGCCCCAGTTAAGAGAGGTTCCTTCACTCTGGGGGAGAAGCATTCCTTGTCATTCACCAGGTTGATTGTCCAAGGGTTAGTATTAACCAGAGTTTCCTTCAGTTGGCTTAGGCTTACTAATCATTCAGCCATCACCCTAGATCATCTACTGTAAGTGAAGTCCATTTTGGTCTGATGTTAGCAGCCTTTTTTTAGGACGGCCGGTTGAACATGAGTCTCCTTAGAATGTTTGAGGCTTGACAAAAGAAAGTGGTGAGGAATTCGTAGCATTCCACTGATCAAACTTAGGTAAGGTGATCAAATGGGGCAGAGGTGCTTTGCAGGACAAGGTTCCGACAAAAGGGTGGCTTTGTACTCTTGGGGTGGTTTTAAAGGGACAAGGAAAACCGCCTTTTTCAGGGTCCTCTCAAAAACGACACAAAATATGTAGTTTCCCTTTATTGCCCCAATCGCAAACCACCCTCAAAAAGGTCCCTCGAAAACGACACACCCACGTATTTTGCTGCCTGGAGTAAACCTGCCTGGAGTCAAGGCTGGTTTTCTCGTAACCCACAGGGTCGATGCAATGGGTTTGGAGCGGGCACGGGGGGAGGTTCCAGGAGGGCTCGGGGCAGGTTGCAGGAAAGGCAAATTCCGGGAGGATGATCTGTTCTTGGACATTGTGTTGTTTTTTTGGGGGGACCTTTCAGGGAAACCACCATAGAGTGGGTGTCTCGATCATTTTTCAGAGCCCAATGAAGTCGGCAGGTTTCCTGTAGCACTCTGCTCCCCTTGGCTGCTGGCTTTTCGGACTGCGAGTCGAACTCTTCGCCTTTTCGCTCAGTGAAGGTCCCCAAAGCTCAGCCAGAGGATCCATTCAGCGTGTGCAGGTTCCATACATGGTGTAACTTAAGTTGTTCAAAGTGAATCAACTTTTCTAAGGCTTGATTTCCATTCTTTTCAACCATAGTTCTGTTCAAAAACCGGCCGTTTCCCTGGGTTTCCGGAGGTTTCTGTAGAAAGAAGGATCCCTGGAAAGAATGGAACAGTTACCCCTAGATTGTTGGTCCGCTTTATGTAGAAGTCCCAAATCACCTTCTTCTTCCAGTTTCTTTGGGCAAGCGAGAGAAGGAGCTTCATTTGGTTGGCAGATCAGGTAGGTTTGCGCAGATGCTTGGGTGCTCTCACGTGTGGCGACTCTGAATGCATCAAGTTGACGAGTGAACAGTGAAGAGTGCCGTCAATGGGACGCCCTATCTGTGAGCCAAGGGTTGGTGAATCCTGGGCTCCCATTCAGTCAATCTCGGGGCCTTCTATGTTCCGAGGTGCGCGCACGGTATGCGCACCCGTCGTCCTCAGTACTCTGACAAGCGGGGGTCGCTCAGTGCTGGGGTGCTGGACAAGTAACACGCAGCTCACCTGAGAGTAAAACATGCCCACTATGATGACATTCCTCATTTCAGGGTTTGGACTCATGCAGAAAATGCATATCTTTGGACCCCAGTCAACTCCTTTTGTTGCCTTCCCTATTTCCTCTTTTCAACCAGGTCTATACTACCCCTGGTTGCGATCACACCGATGGCCCAAGAGCCAAGCATCCTTTAACGCCCCTAGGCAAGCCGCCTGAGGGTTTCTGGGAGGGTTGGTTCCGTGCTTCCGTGATGCCAAACATTTTCTTTGAGGATAGTAAGATATACCTACCCCAGACTTCCAAAGTTCAATTATTAAAAAATGGCCGTTCTCACCGGCAATGCATGAAGCAGAAGCAAAACTATGGTCGATGCCCCTTTGCTTATCTTGTAGCAGGCTAGGGTTAGTTATTGGGCGCAGTGGGCCGTTCAGGAAACTTTATCAAGGGCAGCATCTAAGCTTGCAGCTCAAAGCTTGGCGCTTAGCGATACCCACAGACTTTGAGCTTGGGAGCATGAGGGATTCATGACTGACATATCATATCCTAGTCTAGTAACATGTTGTTTTTTTTGGCGAGGGATCAACGAACCACTCATAAAAAGAGAGTTCAGATTGGGGAGGGGCTGCGCAACAGTCCTTGCAAAGCACTCAGAGAGATCATCAAGGCTGTTGCGACATGTTGGGCCCTTTCCAAATCGGATGTGTGAAAATTGGGGACCTACTAACAAGGGGTGGCGTCCCTTTGTTTTTCTGTGACACGCACCCAAAACACATATCCGCAAAAACAAAACAGATGCCCTAAGGAATGTTGACATGAGCAAGCGACAATATGGTGCGTGTTTTTCAGGGGACCCAAAGTAGTGGTTTTCCTGTTGGTTTCCCGTTGGCCCAAAACATGGACACGCCCACACAATGTGGATGGACGGAAACCTGCACCACCTAAGAACCCTGGAATGATGGTTTCCCCCTGTAAATGCCAACAGACAGTATGGTTTCAACCATGGTTTCAAAGTGGTGCGAAGGGATTTCGTCCATCCACTGCAATAATATTCTGGTGAAAAAACATGACTTTTAGTGCCCCCCCCCCTTGGGTCCTGTTGTAAAAAAGGCGGAAGCCCATTTCCTCGTTGCCAGGGGATCATTTGTGAATGGTCCCTCGGGTTTGGCGGGGCTGCCCCCGCTTTTTCAGACAGAAAAACACTGCGGGCCCCGGAAAACTGGGCGCTGGTTGAAGCGAATCGAATTTGCCTGGCCAGTAGAAAGACAAGAACCAGGGATTGGTAACTCAAAACCGGGGGTAACCCAAAACCGGGGGTAACCCAAAACCGGGGGTAACCCAAAACCGGGGGTAACCCCAACCCAGGGGTAAGCCAAAACTTATTGGGGTAACCCAATAACGGTGGTTGTCCAAGCGGAAATAACCCAAAAAACGGTGGTTGTCCAAACGGAAATAACCCCAAAAACGGTGGTTGTCCTTTTGGTTTCCAGTAACATGGATTGCAGTAACATGGGTGTGGCTCAAAGGGTCAAAAGGGTACCCTCGAAAAAAGACACTCATATAACGTTGACTTCGGAACACTTAGGGACGGCCAGTCTTTTTGACCAGTAGGGTCCTCAGGATAAATCCGAAGTCAACATTTGTATACTCCCTTGCAGACGAACATAAAGCCGCAAAGAGCCGCCGTGTGTAAAGGAATCTCGGTTTGGGATATGGACCCCCGTTTTGAGGTTAGCTTGTGGGGGAGGGACCACCATTGTTTATACTGTAACCAGTTTCATCACTCAGATGGGTGCCTTTTTCTTTGCGGGCAACTTTGTTGGGGTAGTGGTCAAAGGGAAACCAAAGGGACACCCTTTTTTCTGGGGGGGGGGGGGGGCGGGGTAGCCCTATTTTAAGACACCCACATCGCGGCAAGCATTCCGTCAACTGAGCAACAAACGCGCAGGCTGATCCTGATCCATCGCAAGAAGAAGAGCGGCCGCGCCTAAGAACGAACCGAGCGGCGTTACGAGCGGATGGCGCCATGGAAAATCTGCGCATGTCGCATTTCGCCGCCGATGGAAAAAGGGGGCCCCGCAAAATATTGGAATTCCCTTTGCCCTTTTGTTTGGTTGCAAATGGCGTTCACCTGCAAGCTACTTAGAAGATGTTGAGTAAGCACTAAGTTATTGTGACACTATACATGGGTGTTTACCCAAGTTCAGGTTACCTCCAGCTCGGTTTCTTGTTGGTTTTCTTCTGAAAAGTCATACCAAGAGGCGGTCCATCATTCTGATAAAATCCTATCTAACGGGACCGGTCCCATCCTATTACACCACTGGATCACGCCCTGTGGGAAATGTTTGGGGCAATTCCCTAGGGTGTGATTTAAGGCTTGAAGGTTGGGGGCAGCGAAGCCCGCAAAGTTGACCGCCGCCAAGCCTCCCACACTTACATCTCACGAGGACCTGCCTTACTCCCAGACAAAAGTCCACCCAAAAGGGGAGTCATGAGAGTCCTCTACCCCTCTGCAAGAAGTGGCAAACCAACCAACTTGATTTCAATCCACAAGTCAAAGTCTAGAGATCCCTTGCCCAATAGCAACCAAGTCCTCTACGAAGTTCTTCGGGTTTCCATGAGAGCAGTTTGAACTTGGGGACTGTTTGTTAACAGTGACAGCTTTGGGGTGAATCAGCCAATCCTGGCTCAGGGCAGCCCTGGTTGAGTACAGGGGACCCTGTTATTGCACTGTGGGGCCGATGCATCCAAGTATCCAGCCTCTCCAGGTTGCACCCTCATTCTCCCAGAGCCACAGCTAGGGTCAAGCTTTGAGTTTGACTGGGATGGAATAAAGAAGGGGTCTTTGACTGTATTTCCCTTCAGCCGAACCGTTTCAGCATCAATACCTGGGCCACTTTGAGATGAGTGGAACATAGGCGTCCATTTTTTTGTCACATTGGAGCATGGAGGTCGATTCCTGGGGAAGGCACGGGTGTCTCTTTTTCGGCCCCCCCGGTCACTTTTTTATTTAAGCCAGGGCCAGCTACCTTCAACGAAGAAGGGCACATGAAAAGAGGATTCTCTTGGGGAAGTTTGAGGAAATCTTGGAAGGTTTGTGGAAGGCTTCTGGATTCGCTTTTGTCAATCGGTGGACCTTGCGTATGACATTATGTCTAGTTGTCGTTTCTAAATGTGATTGCCAAAGTCTAAGCATTTTAAGTGTTTTTTTTTGTTTTTTTTTTCCGCAAAGCTGGAGTATTTCTACAGGGGGTTGGAAGACTACTATCCTTTAGAACATGCCCGTTGTCCACTTTCATGCGTTCATAGCTGATAGAAAAAGGCTGTCTCTGTTACGTTTCAAGATTCACTAAACAAAGTTGCCAAAGTCTGACCATGTCAATTTGAGTTGCCGTTTGCACTCATGGTATTGGCTCCTTTCGACAATCGCGGAAGTGGACAGAAGCGGTTTCGGAGACTACCATCCTCTTGAACAGGCCCCTTTTCCAGTCCTGATTGTTGGAAGGGTGGAAGTTGTTGTTCGACATAGTGTTACATTTCAAGGCTCGCAACATATGGCTGCCAGAATCACATGGAAAAGGCCTTGTTCACTTTTCATGATTGTTGGAAGCCACAGGTACATAGGTGTCCTTAGGTTAGTTAGGTTCAAAGTAGCTGGCTTCCACTGGTTTAGATTGGTTTTAAAAACCCTTTACCTAGGCAATTCGGCATCACTTTGCATGTGGAACATACAAGCCAAACATGCCTTGAGTTAGCTGCACAAGTTGAGATAGGAGGAGGCCCAGCTTCCGATAGGCAAAATTAGCAATACTCGCCCACTTCTAGGTCCCCCAGTAGTGCCCTTTTACCCTTTTTTTTTGGGGGGGGGTTCCCCTAAAACAGACTACAGAAAAAGTTGGTACCCTTATTTTAACCTCTCTACTGGAGGACCTAGACTTGATTGACCGCCACGACTTATATGTCTGGACACGTCCGAAAGAGTGCGTTTGACACCGCGAAATCCGGCTCTTGGAGGGGTTAGTTTCCAGCCCGCAGCCACATGCGTTGCTGGGGCCTCGTAGTCGGTTCGTGAGAGATTGCGCGTGCGTGGCGTTTGTGTTTTTAGGATTCCATGGTTGGGCCTTGTTTAAAGGGAGGCGAACAGGACACCACTTTCTTTTCATATGTGTTTATCTATGCCTTGATTGTCTTATGTGTTTCTTAATTGTGCTTATTGTTTTTGTCATGTTGTTGTTTTGTTATTTTTCTTTTCTTAAAAAGAAAACAAGTATGTATCCATGTTTATTATTCATGTTTGATTTGACTTGTTTATTTACAAATGTATGTATGTGTTTCTTGATGTTAGCCATTTATTTATTCATACATTTGGTGATGATGATTTGTCAAATTACGTTGTATGTGTTTATTTGTGTGATTCATATATTTAATTATTCAGTTATTGTCTTTACTTGATGTGTTCATGTAAGTATTGATTTAATTTGATTTTTGTTCAATCAACACTACGTGTTCCTTTTGTTGGGGGGAGGAGGGACGATTACAACCTGCCCATGTGGATCTCGAATAAGCCAGCTTGATCAATTAGGGGAGGTGCATTTCTCCAGAAAGTCATGCGGATTTTTTCTTGAACAATCAGATGAGACCTCCCCGATCAATCGACCATGGGTTCCATTCCCGTAGAAGAGAAACCGAGTTTTCTGGGACTTTGGGGGAAGGAGCATTCCACGCATTTTCGCCAAAGCGATGATGTATTTTGGGTAGACCTAAATACGACAAGGCAAGGTCACATTTTGGGGGGGTAAACCAGATGTGGCCAAGTCCAGTGGTAAACAGCATGTTCAACCAACCTCGGTAGCTTACAACCATGGTTTTGGGGACCCCCAGGTACCCAAGTTGCTCAAGTTATAGCAAATCCCCAGCCAACAAAAAACCATGCCCAGTTACCCATCCGATCCCCAGCCACGAGCCATGGTTATAACCTTACTAACTTGCTGGTGCGAAATCGGCGGGGAATGAGAAATGGAATGCCTCCTTGAATCCGACTGGTGGCTTCCTTTCGGGAATCCCCTTTCGGTTCATTCCATTTCTCATTCCTTATCGCACCGATCGCAAGCTAAGTGCTTGGTACATCAAAGCCACCAATAAAAAACAATGGTTGGGTTCATACGTTTCACCACCATTGTTTGCCGAAGGATTGTCATCCAAATTGGGTCAACAATGGGGGTTGAACCCTCGGGTTAGGTACCTGTTTGGGTTTGGGTTGGTTCCCCTTTGAGACAAGCCCCGTTTTATGACAAAAGAAGAATAGTGCGAAAATTTGGCGTATGTGTTCATGGTGCTCATTTTGAGGAGCACTCAAAGGGGTCCATTTGCCATTTTGAGAACCAACATTTAATTGTGGCGATTCGTTGGGCTCGCAGCACCCAACACCTCCAATGTCCACGATTGCGATGTGGGACTGGATCTTTGGACTTTAACATGTTTAAAATTGTTAAAGTCCAAAGATCCGTTACAAAATCACAATCATCCAATAAATGATTTTTGGGAGGAAACTTTGGGATTTTTCGGATTGGACCTACAAACAGTTGAACACTTTGTGCAGAGGCGTCGCGCCAGCAACCAAGTCAATATGCCTCACTTGGCACTTGCTGTGGATGGACCACATCTACTTGGCACCAGTTGGTAATTGAGTGTTTTATGTTGGCATTTAGAGGGCTTCATCCATACCAACTGGTGCCGGGCGTTTCATGGATTTTGTCCATTAGGTTTATGACGGTGCCCCTTGGCTGGTTTCAGAGGGACACCAAAGGGAATCTCATCGGAGTTCCACGATGTTGACACATGCCCATAGCGAGAAAAAGGGAAGTTGCCCCTCCAAGAAACAGGGCACTTTACCTCGAAAAATCCATTGGACCATTTTCTTCGCCTCAGGATCCTCGGGCTTATGCAGAACCCGGGCCCATAGCACACCCCAAGTTGCGTTTTCAGGGTGTCATTTGACAGGTGGTTTTGGCCCAAATCATTTCCCTAGAGGGTTCCCAAGGACAGTTGCCACCATTGAAACAATGGTTGGGTTCAACCACCATTCTTTACCAGGGCTCCTTGAAAGATACATTTTGCCCAGTTGAAACATGGCTTTTTCCACAAAACTACAAGGAAACCACCATTTACAAGGCAATGTTCAGGTGTACAATGTAAGGATCCCGGTTTACCTCAGGATTGTCATCATCCAATTGGCTCAATCAACTCAAGTTGAGGGTTGCCGTGTTTTTGGGTGGGTTGCGGTTTCGGAACGCCCAGGTGGGCAGCAGCACCATGTTGGGCCCGGACGCCCGGATGGCGTCGTGCCTTCGGGCTTCGGGCGAAAATAAAAATCTAAAAACGTCCCGTCCCCCTGAGAATAGTTCTCTTCCCCCCACACAACAATTCCCACCCCCGCAAATAAAAGGAAAGTGCTTTGAGTCAAACTCTTCCCCCCGAAACAAAAAAGAAACTGGAAAAACCACGTGTTCTTTGCTTTTATTTTTTTGGGGGGGCAAGGGATTCGTCTAGGCTCCATGGGGAGACGGGCACGAGCTCAATGTTGTTTTGACCAAACCAGGGCACTGACTACTTAGTTTCCGTGCGAGCCATATGGCTGTGGGTCAAAGCCAATGGTACCATTTTGGGGTAGGCACACCACTCATTTTAGTGTATTTTAGTGGGGATTTGGATGTTCACTGCAGGTACGGGATTTTGACCCATGGCCATATGGCTGTGAATTTCAATGGGGGCCCACCTGGAAAGTGGTTGAACATGAATCCCTAGATCACGTTCCAATCATATAGATACCCTAGAACTCCTGAGACCTAGTGAGGTTCTTGGGGAGTTTTTTGGCGAGGGTAACCATCAATTTTGGCCGCGGCTCACAGCTGCACCCACCCAGGGGACCCAGGGGTTCAAGGCCGAATCCCAAGCACCAATCCAAGCCACCAATGAAGCAATCCGGTGCATTGTGATTGGATCTTAGGACTTGAGAACATTTTGCCAACGAATGAATGGGTTTTCCGCATGAAACCACGAAAGTTAAGCTCATTTTTAGCAGGGCCTCGCAGATTTCGCAACCGAGTAAGGGTTTAATTGGGTATCAACCTTTATATCCATGTTGGTAGCACCTAAAGCCAATGAGTTTAGGCCACTGCTCACATGAGGTTTGTCGACATGTCCAGTGTAGTTAGTTTGTGGTCCCTTGGGGACTCGACATTTTCGCAGAAAAGGAAACAACATGTTTGTCTTCAAAAAACATCCGCCACAAAAAGTGCGTTTGAGAACCCTCAGCTCAAACAAATGTTCACTCAAAGAGAAAAGCAGACAATTCCTCCGCTGAATTGCGGTTGCAGCTACCCTTCCCCCTACTTCAAATACGCGTTGTGTTTGAGAGATTTTGTGAAACACCTGGTCTTCCAGGAGAAATACATTCCTAGGAAAGGGTGGACATGGCCTCCAAACCGCGGGTATTGGGGGCGAGCTCGGCCAGGCACAAAGGGAGACCATCCAATCTTCCGGTGTGGGGAAGGAAGGTGTTCTGTGTTCCCTACCCCCTCGAAAGTAGAATATCGGGGGGGGTTGAGGTAGGTTTTGGAATTTGTCCCGTTCGATTTTTTTTTCCGGCTGGGGGGGGGGGGTCTGGCGTGGAATCCCGCTGATGCTTAAGGTCTGCGTTTGAGCCAGCCTTCTGGAGGGCTGGTGTGTCCTAACCTAAAATGCCCGATTCATAAGATGTCACATCCTCCTAGATCTGCTAGAGCTTGTCGTTTAGTTTGGTCGAACTTTATCACATTTAAGGGATCTCCTTGGCGTCACAGAAAGTGGGAACCTGAAGCCAACCAATTTCCGCAACCTTAAAAAGAGACATTTTCTACATGATGACAGCTGCTGAAGTCTGCAGTCCAGCGGGTCTGGCTTCAGTTGCCTCTTTGCGTTGTTTGGGACCCACCAAACATAGAGTCAGCCAACTAAACATGTGCCCTTATGTTCCTCCACCAACAGTGGAGCCCCCTCACATGTGAAAAAGCTCGAGCAAAGTACCACGACGCCATTTTTCGCGGGCTTCGCGGCGCCTATGAAAGTGCTTTCATGCGGATCCTCAACTTGTGTCATGGACCCCAAAAGGAGGGCTATGGGGGCTAAGAGGATAGGAGGATGTTACCCCCGTCCCCCCGTCGCCGGTTCGCCGGTCGGGTCAGTGGTTGCAGGGTCCGAACCCCCAGGGTCGGAACCCAGGGCGCTTCCTTGGATGTTTTTTTTTTTTTTTTTATTAGCGAGATCTACACCCATGTTCAGTGGGTGGTATGGAAGCTCTGCCGCAAAATACAAGCTTAATTGTAAGCATATAATCTCCATACCTTCCGAGCCTGGATCTGACAATGCCCTGAGAAAGTAGCCATGGGCAAATCCAACTTTGGGTTTGAAATCCAGAAGGTCGGAATAGTGCAAACAGTACCAAACACACCCGACATTGACAGAAGGAACCCAGAAAACCCCCATGGTTTTGGGTCTGTTTTAACGGCATCTGGGAATTGTCAAAATAGGGAGACCACCCCCCAAAGAGAAACAAACACGTGTTCCTTGTGGCTTGCTTGTAAACCAAGCTGAGATTGCAGCCTTCCGATAAAAGACACACCAGGAGTCTCCTTCTGACCCTGAACTGGGGAGTTCCGTGAGCCAAAATACGACCACCATATGGACCGCAGGTTTTAGTTTCCATTGTGAATTCCAGGATTGTTTGTTTGGGGGATTGCCAACGATACTTTCGACCACAGGCAAATGCACAAAAAACCATTCATGATCGCAAACCCTTTGGAGGCAACGCATTTTGCCAGGGGTACTGGGCTCCTTCGGCATGGGCTTCATGTCCAAGGCCGCCGCCTTTCTCGGGTTCGGGTTCGATTTGCTATCCACCCCCGGGATCCTTGGCGGAGCCAGGCACCCATCATTGGCCCAAGTAGACCCGACACCATGTAGGGAGCCAGGCACTGGGAGGTTCCCTTTGTCATCTAGCATGTCACATGGCTATGCACTTGGGTCCGACTGCATCAGCTTGTGAGTTGTGGCGTTCCCGGCGTTCCGAGGGGAAGGTGGGGAAGGGCTTGCTTGCTTTCTCGCCAGCAGTGCTAGTTCAGACTTCATGGCGTGCCCGGTGCTCGTAGGGGTGGCCAGAAACAACAAGACTATAGCCTGCGCTGTTGTGGTCAGAGGTCGATGTCATCCCCGAAGAAGAGGTTCAGCAGACGGCTCTTGGCGACTTCTTGAGGAGTATCAAATCCTACCCATTGGGTTGGGTTTCTGGGGATTGTCCATTCTGGATTTGCTTCCGTTTAAGTCAGTGTCAGTACTTAAAGGGTGACTCCGATGGTAAAAACGCCTGGGGCCAGTATGGTTGATTCCTGTGCCACAGACCCGTCTCTTTCGGTTGCTCGTTGTCTGTGGTTTGGCTCTGAGCTTCTCACGTATCCCCGTCACTCGGGGTGTGAGGATCTGCCTTGCGGGATTCGGATGATGGAAAGATTGGCCCACCATCCTTTTAGAACCGCCCAAACAAAAAACAGGCTGTCACTGACTGGAGGGATTCATTCAAAGCAAACCTGACGTGTGCTACGTGAACAGGTCTAGGCCCGAACTGCGGAGTGCCAGGAACAATATCTTTGTCGATTACGCACAAAACCATCCTTGCCTTGCAACCACGAAGCCTGCAAAACATGGCTTTGCTTTTAGCCGTTGAAAAGGTAGTCCGGGGACACTTAGAGCAACTTAGAGTAACGGTGCGATTTTGACACATGCTTTTTGAGTCACAGCCCAAACATGCCCGTGGCTCGCCTCCATTTTTTAAGGGTTTTTGTATTACACCCTGGGCATACACCCACTGGGTATTGACCCCATTTAGGCACATTTCCGGATAAAACCGTGTTATTTTGAACCATTCTGGGTCATTTCCCAAGGGTGTAATCCCAGGGTGTAATACGAAAACCTTCAGACCTTTGGCCACGTTCCACACCGACGCGGCATGTGGTGCGTCCGTGTAAGCGCCCGCGCCAAAGCGGCGGCCTTCCCTGCTGCTGCGGCCTTGGCGGCCGGGGCCGGCACCGTGCGGCCCGGATGCCATTGGTTTTTTGCGGGGGCGTTCCCCTCCCACCAAGTAACATGGAAGTGCAACAAGGCCAACTAACCAAGAGGAACGTCGTCTTTCTACAGGCGTGTGTGCACCAAACCATGGAATCGCTGGTGGGAGGGTAGGGCTAATGTGGGGAATCAGACCACTTTTGGAGGGGAGCAACGCCCTGCTAATAAACTTGGTGTTGATTACTATGGGGTCAACATGATTTCGGAATGCGGAAGGCGAAATCACGAAGCGACCAACTGAGCTCGGGGCAAAACACAACTCAAGATGGGGTACGATCCGTTATTTAGGGGTTGTTTCGGATTATGGGCCGATGAATTGATTTCCCCGACATTGGAACCCATTGTTGCAACCAAGCAGCCAGGCACCGAATCACCCGTTGACGGTTTCACAAGCCTCCAGTGCAGCAGTACCTGTTCCTTTTGTTGGAGGAGGGTGCCTTTTGAGTCGTCCAATCACCAAAAAGGGGCAAACCCCACGGTTAGAATGAATCCAAACAGGTTGTTTGTCGGATGAGAGTAAAACATGTTTGGACAGGCACAAGCGTGTTTGATTTTCCTTTAGGCTGCAATGTGGACCCAGGATTGATAAACCCGTGGTTGAAGAACGGGGGGGAGGGGGTTGTCACAGGTTTCAGGGAACCGGATTACTTCTTGGGCAACCCGCTGGGTTTGATGTTCACGGTTTCAACTGTCATGGAAGTGGGCAAGGGGGCTTTTCAAGAAGACTGCTCTTCTGAAGATTAAGAGAACACCGACAAATAGAAGCCCGCCATTTCTAGATTCTAGTCTAGAGGGTCTTTTTGGGTACCCCGTATTTGTGGTTTGTGTGTGTGCGTGTTTTGGAAAGGACGATTGTCAGACACCAAGCATCAACAGGTTGATCACGTTAGGTACCCAGAGCTTGTTTGGGACCTGAGTTTAATTGTTGACTCTTTTCTTCCAATCGAAAACAGATCCGATCCAAGGCTCTGAAAAATGGTTTCCAGTCTCCCGGACTTGGTTTCACTGACCGCAAAACAAAACACACCCATATGTCGCACTAATTGTGGCGAGAGAATGCCAAGCATCCGGAGGCCTTGTCTTTTGACACACATTGGATCACGTTGGTGCCGTGGCGTACATGAAAGGGGGCGTTTGTCTGAATGAGTCTGAGTGAATCCGACAAATTCCCCCTCTCCAACATTCGTCGAAGCTGACAGTGAAGTTTGGGAGGACCACAGACCCACAAGAGTGTGTCTTTTTTAGGAGAGCCCCCAAAATGGTGGTGTTCCTTTTGGGTGTCCTTTCAATCCACTACAAGGGGTACCCTCAAGAAAAGACACACCTATATGCTTGTTTAGTCTGTTCTCTTGCTTGTGTCGTGTCCATGCTGACTTCCCATGAGAAGCATGGGCGCATGGGAAGCAACGGAATGTTCAGGGTCTCACTTTCATTGCTATGGTAACGGTTTTTAAGACTTCAACCCTTGGGGAATTCAAGGGCTTTCCACTGAGCCCACAAAAAGTTAAACTGTTTGCAGAGGGGTCAATAGCAACCAAGTCTCACACTTTGTCTTGGCCCATCTACAGGGTGGCAGGTACGTTTTGTTTTGGTTAGTTGAAAAGCCAACAGGAACACCAGTGTAGCCTGGGGTCCCTATTGCGAGAAATGCAGTACCCACTTTCGGTTTGTTTGAGTGGACTGTACAGCGAACATTCAACCCTGTCCATGGTGTTCACACTTAGTTTAAGCCAACCCAAAAACCGGGCAGCCTGAAAAAAACACACACAGCCAGTAGAGCAAGCGGGGGGAAGGTGCTGTTGACGTTTCCAATGGAAGCGGGCAGCCTTCGAGTCTCTCCGCATCTGGGGTGGTCTGTGGACTCCTTTTGTTGAAATCCTTTGGTGTCATGGAGCTGTGTGCTTTCCGCATTGTTGCGCGTGTGTTGCAAAATGGGTCCTCACGATTCCTTATCTCACTCCCTGATTTCCTGGACTTGTTCCTTTTTGAGAAGACCATTTTGGTGGCAAACACAGAGTTTGAATACGTGGTTTTTGGTCAGTACGCTCGGAAGCTTTTGGGAGATATGGGGAGATCAAATGTTTTCCAGTAAGCCCACAACAAGAAAACTTTCTGCAGCGTGGTTTACAGCGACCAAGGTTATCCCAGTTGCCCAGTGGGTTGCTTCCTTTTCTCCTTTTTTTTGGGAAGGGTTCCCCTTTAAGTCAACCAACCGGAAAAGAATGCCGATTCTTTTTTTCCCCTGGCCATTGGGCATCTGAGGTATTCGGGGATTCCGTGTAGGTGTTGGGCATAAAACCGCAATCCATAGCCTTGGGTTTTGGACCCATTCACGCTGCGTGGTTCCGCACTCGGGTTCCCTCTCCGGTTGCTTGGACACCCCTTCGCCTATGTTTAAGGGGGTGCCCTCTAACAACTGCCAAAGGGTGCCAAGTCTTTTGTTATGGCCACGGGTCCGGAGCCTGACCATTTTGAAGGATTCCCACAACTTTAAATATGTTTTTTGTTTGGTTGGGGGGGGTCCCGCTACATTGGCGGGGGGAGGGGGGGAAGTATCGAGGATGCAATTTGTGTGAACTCGATTCTGTGAGGTTGTTAGGAACTTGTCTATTCAAACCCAATTCCCTGAAGTTGTCAGTGAATCTTCTTGGAACATTTGCAAGAAAGTAAATCTCCTTAGGCTGACCAAGACCCACAGATTCGGAGCTATGACCCAGGTGGTGCTACTCACGCTGTGAGGAGGAGCGATTGAAGCCATGGGAAGCGCGATGGCAGGCGAATCGGCGTCTTGGCTGCGGCAGAGCCGGTGATTTCTCGGTTTTTTGGTGGGAACCCAAATCGAGCGGGTGCGATAGGTAGGGAATGAGTTGGAATGAACCCATGATCCCCGTAAAGGGTACCGTAAGTTTTTGTTTTTTAGGGATCATTCCCTCATGTTTGCCGAGCACCAGCAAGCCATGGAACCACCCGCAACTCAAAGGAGAGTGGCTGGTTACCTCCTATATCGGCTTGCCTGGGACCAACTGCGGAGGATTTGCCCCCGATCTGAACTAAATGGAGAAGCTCTTGCCCAAACAAACAGGGCCTATGTAAGGGCATTTCTTGGTTGGTGTTCCTAAGGGGGGTGGTAGGTATACAGAAAGGACCAAGAGTTTCTCGAGGGCCTAATGCCCAATCAAGTCTCTTCTAAAGGCTATATCGGTCCGTATCCCTGTTGGTGCTTTTCTCCAACAAAGCCCTTGAAGGTAGAGGGATGAGATCGGATTCACCCACTGAAGATGTATTTGTTGGGGATAGCGTTCGTTTGGTTACGCCTTCAAATGCCAGCCCTGCTAAGACGTTCAGCAACAGGCACCCGCCGAAACCGACATCTCTGGTCAAGTTGCCAGTTGCTATGCAGGGGACTCATCTGTTCATTCTCTGCGGCACATTCCCACAGACCCCCAGCCCCTTTAAAAATGGAATGGAGGAATTCTATTTGTGCATCCATTTTTCCCTGTTCTGGGATTATTATATCAATTGGAATATAAATGGAATGGGGGACCCATCCCCCTCCCCCTTAAGGTAGGCGGGATTCCCAGAGTTTTTGCTCTGGCCAGTTGGGTGACACTTCACTTCCAGAAGTGGTTTTCAGCCATCCCCTTAGGTTTTAAGGGTTTTGTGGGAGTGTCCCATTTAACCCACTAAAAGTCAAGCTTTTTTGCAGATCGAGGATCGTCCAGACCCATAGTTCTTGTTTCTTGTTTTATGAGTTTGTTTCTTCAGCTTCCCCATGAATGAACATCCCCGAATCACACGAGAAGCTCTGGCCGCCTTTCCCCAGCTTTGCGTGCTCTCCCTGGAAGGCTCCACGAGCCCCCCAAAACAGGTTCAGGAGAACCTTCCAACCCAAGGACATCTTGGCATCGTGACGATGCCGCCCGGCAGAAAAAGAGAAGCCTCCACTTCTGACCAGCCTGGGGGCTGGCCAGAAAACGAGCTCATGGCCATGCTGGATCCATACTCTAAGGGTTGATCAACCATCGTCCTTTTCGAAAACCGGATCCGTTCCCTTGGGTTTCCGGAGGTTTTCTAGAAAGAAGGAACCCCCTGGAAATGGGGAAGGTCGCACTAGACCTATGGGTCCCTTTAATGGAATCCCTCGGTTCATTACCAAAACCGGCGCAGCAGCAAGCAAGTTTTCCATTTCAATCTGTAAGGGCCTAAGATGAACCAGAATCTAAACATGTCATGTTTACATTGGCCGTGAACCCACAACTCACAAAGTTGTGTTGGACGACGTTTTTAAAAGCTCCGCCTGTGAATGCGTTGGTTTCACAGCAACCTTTGTGCTTCAAGGGAAGTGGTTCACTTGGGAGGAGTATTTTTAGGTGGAACATTTTGTGGAGTCCTACATTTGTCATTTGGGGGGGGGGAGTGTTTGTTGCCTGGCAGAGGTAGCTTGCGGTTCACATCCACAGTTCCTGGACTATATTTGTCTTTGGCAAGGCCAGTTTATAGGTAAACAGCCGTAAACCGTCTGGCCTTGTGTTTGGCTAATGAACCTCATCTTCCCTCAAACACCAGGCCAACAACCCTTAATTATGAAATGAGCATGTCCTGCAGGATGAGTTTTGACCATATTTAAGTCCAATGTCATCGGGGCAGACTTTGAGTTTCAAATAGGGAACCACTGCGAAGCGGTTGGTGGATGTTGGTGGACATAGACTTTCGGGTCTGGTGTCCCAACTTCGGGTCTGGGACCACACAAATTCAATTGTCAAAGACCTTGAAGGAAAACTAAGGGGCCACCCGTTCTGAGGTTCTCCTTCGAGACAAACTCTGATTGAGATTTCTCAAGACATTTACCGAACACCCGCAAATTGTCCAGGTTTTTCACTTGGCTGCGAGTCAATTTATAAGATCCGGAACAGGGTCCGGAACCCGCATGCGATCCAGACCTTGCCCCATGTAAGTAGCTGCGCTTCTTACGCGGCCCGCCATGCCGCCCAAGAAGCCTTCAAGGAGGTCCATCCATCTACCCATCCATCTTACCCTAAATGAACTGTGCTTGAGGACTCCACATGTCTTCCCAGAGGTCCGGAACAACCAACCTTACGTAACTGACTCGTTCCAGACGTCCGCGTCACCGCGGAACGTTCCACGCCAGAATATTGACCCACACCCACTTGTGTCTGATGAACATCTAGAAATGGTTTCGGAGGGGTATTGATTTTAGGATTTTTTTCGTTTTTTGTTTTACTTCTTGGCTTCTTGGCTTCTCGGCTTCTTGGCTTCTGGGCGCTTTTCGGCTTCTGGGCGCTTTTGCGGCTTTTTACTGGTTTATGCAGCTTTTGGTGGCTTTTTGGCTTTTCGCATCCCAGTTCCTCTTCGGCAGGTGGCGTTTTGGCTTTTGCGGCCTTTCGCTGGTTTATGCGGCTTTTGGCGGCTTTTGGCGGCTTTTGGCGGCTTTGGCTTTTCGCATCCTTCGGGCTTTTTGGTTTTTGCACCGTTTCATTGGTTTTTGGATTTGGCTTCCCGCATCATCAGCATCACCACCACCCTATTTGAATCATGACTTTTTCGAACATCATCGGGGGGAACCCCCCCCCAACCCGCCTGCTACTGTTTAGATTGTTTGCAGAGTAGTCAACTCTTCTTCAAACATCATGGGGGGGTTGCCGCCTCCCCCCCGTTACTTTTTAGATTTCTTGCAGAGATTGCATTGCACCCCTGTTTGAACCATCACTTTTTTGAGCGTCCAATGCCGCGAGAAAATGCTGCAAAATACGACATTTTAGGTAATCTGTGGACTCCATGTCTGTATGTATGCATTTCTTCGAACATCATAGGGGAAGCCACCCCCGCCAACCCTCCCGCTGCCTTTTAAATTCTATCGCACCCATTCTTGAATCATTGCACCCCTACTTGAATCATCACTTCTTCCGACATCATGGGAGGGGCTGCCGCCCCCCTCAACCCCCCCGCTACATTTTAGATTTTCTACAGAGATGTAATTGCACCCCTAGTTGAATCATCAATTCTTCGAACATCATGGGGGGCTGCCGCCCCCCCCCCCCAACCCCCCCGCTAGTTTTTAAACTTTTTGCAGAGATTTCCTAGAATCATCACTTCTGCGAACATGGCTGCCGCCCCCCCCAGGCCCCCCGCTACTTTTTAGTTCTTGTTACAGGGATTGAAATGCCCTCCTATTTGAACCATCATTTTTTGACCCCGTCAACCCGTTTGTTGGTGATGCTAGGGATGTTGGTCGGACATGCGGGAGGTGTTGAAAACAATGCTGGGGATGTTGGCGGGCTGGTGTAAGATGCGTCAATTGCGCGAGAGAATGCTGGTAAAATACGACATTCGATTGGCCCGGACGAAAAAACGGGGGGAAAAAAAAGTTCAACAAAAATCTGAAAATCCAAAAACAAATCCGCACCCATTATCTATTCACAGGAATCCGGCAACCCATGTCCTGAGCCTCGGTGAGGGTCTCTAGCGTTTAAAAAAGATCAAGCGTTCTCTTTTCAGGAATCCCTTTTTAGGAGGCACAAACTAAGGACGCAGACAAAGCAGGTCATCACGTCCTGGACGCGCTTTCGAAAGCGAGCGATTCGAATCGGCTTTTGAGTCGTTCAGGGTTCTGACTTCTTGGTCTTGAGTTTGGTTGATGTGTCTGTGAGTTTGAAACTTTCTGACAGTCATGGAAGTGGACGAGAAGGCTTTGGATTACTACCAGCATCTCACAAACGCCGTTTGTCCAATCTCATGGTTGTTGGAGAACAGGTAGGGGGTTTATTCAGGTTGTAGCCTGGATTCGTACGTAAGACTTTGCCCCAGCCCCTGCAGGACGGCCAACAGCCATTTGGAGCTCACAGTCCAGCAGGGTGATTTCGTGAATGCCAGGGCCTTTGGTAAGTCGAAACTGAGCTGCTGTTTTGCATGCTGGACAGTTCTACTAGATGCATCGCCCAATCGATCGTCCCTAAAGCGAAAAGAGGTTTGTTTAAATACTGCTTCCAGGTTACCCAATTGTCACCCTGATTGCTACGAGGCGCATGTGGGTAGCCAAAAATGGTTCGCGCATTGGGACACCCCCTGCTTGTGGCGCGTATGGAGAAACATCTGTCTTAGGAACCACTTTGGGCGGTCCATGATCGGCTTGCCCAAATCAAACCACTGAGGTTGACGGCTCTGGGCAAGCCTTGAGTTCCCTCAATATGTTGGTCGTGTCGGGTGGGTCGGACTTGCTAGATCGAGCATCCGAGCATTCATGTATGAGTTTCATTTTACCAGGGAGCAGCGCCACCCCTTGTATTTCAATTGACTGGAGACCACGCCGAGAATGGCTGGATTCTTGCTGAGCTTTGTGGCACGCAGGCTGATCACCATCTTCACCCTCAGCTTCGTCTTCACCCGGCTCGGGCCCACGTCCACGAGCCTCTTCACCAGGTTCTTCGACTCTAGGCGGTGGGGTCCCGCTCCACCAGGCGGGCCGAAATCCACGGCTTCGACGCCATCCTCTTCCCCGACAAGTGCACATTGGGTTCCTATTTTTGTATCAATCTATGAACGGCAGTTTTCTCCATCTGCCTATCTACCTATCGATCTTTCCATGTATCTACCCACCCTTATCTATGTATCTATCAAATCTATCACAATCTGCCCTATCCTTTCCTGTCCTACCTATCCATGCCAATGTATCTATCTATCTACATATCCATCTACATGTCTCTCCAATCTATCTATCTATCTATCTATCTCAATCTAATCTCAGCTAATCTAATGTAATCTAATCTAATCGGAGGGGTATTTATTTTAGGATTTTCCCCTGTTTTTCTTTTTTTGGCTTTTGGGCTTCTTCTTCTCGGCTTCTTGGCTTTTCGGCTTCTTGTTTGTTTATGCGGCTTTTGGTGGCTTTTTGGCTTTGCCTTTTCACATCCTCTGCATTCCCAGTTCCTCTTCGGCAGGTGGCGTTTTTGCTTTTGCGGCTTTTCGCTGGTTTATGCGGCTTTTGGCGGCTTTGGCTATTCGCATCCTCTGCTTTCCCTGTTCCTGTCCGGGCGTTTTGGCTTTTGCACCTTTTCATTGGTTTGTTGAATTTGGCTTCCCGCATCATCAGCATCGCCAGTTTTCTCCCTCTTTGAATCAGCACTTCTCAAGGGGGGGGCCCACCCACCTGCTACTTAGATTGTTTGCAGAGTAATTGCACCCCCTATCTGAATCAACACTTCTTCAAACATCATGGTGGGGGCTGCCGCCTCCCCACCCCAACCCCCCCGCTACTTTTTAGATTTCTTGCAGAGATGTAATTGCACCCCTATTTGAATCATCACTTTTTCGAGCGTCCAACTTCGCAAGAAAACGCTGTAAATTATAACATTTCAGGTAATCTATGTAATCCATGTATGTCTGTATGTATGCACTTCTGTAATCTATGTATCCAAGTATGTCTGTATGTATGCGCTTCTTCGAACAGCATAGGGGAAGCCACCCCCGCCAACCCGCCCGCTGCAATTGAAATTCTATCGCACCCGTTCTTGAATCATTGCACCCCTACTTGAATCATCACTTCTTCGAACATCATGGGGGGGCTGCCGCACCCCCCCCAACCCTCCCGGGACTTCTTTATGCAGAGCTATTCAAATCATCACTTCTGCGAACATGGCTGCCGCCCCCCAGGCCCCGCTACTTTTTAGTTCTTGTTAAAGGGATTGAAATGCCCTCCTATTTGCATCATCACTTTTTGGACCCCGTCAACCCGCCAGCTACTTTTTTTGGATTCTGTTACTCACGATTTGTTGGTGATGCTAGGGATGTTGGTCGGACACGCGGGGGATGTTGAAAACAATGCTGGGGATGTTGGCGGGCTGGTGTAAAATGCGTCAATTGTGCGAGAGAATGCTGGTAAAATACGACATTCGACTGGCCCGGACGAAAAACGAAAAAAAAGTGTCAACAAAACCGGAAAAAACAAAAAAATCTGCACCCAATGGCTTCTCGGATGTCAGCATTCACATCCATGATTGAGTTTCTTAGCTTGGTGCTTCCCAGCAACCCCCCAAGTTTTCAGGCTTCTAGGTTTTGTTTCGGATTTCGTTGTTACAGCTGAACCACTCAAAGTTCCTCACAGTTTCAGTAGGCCATCTGAAAAAAGATATTGAGCACCCAGTGAGGTGGTTTCCACTAAACCACTCAACAGTTCCTCACTGTGTTTTCGTGGGCCATCTTAAAAAAACGGATTTGTCTCGCCCAGAAACCATCAGTTCCTCACTTTTTATCCTCGGCCATCTGGAGAAACACATTGTGCGCGTGAGGTGAACCCCGTCTTGCGGAAACACCTCCCACGTCTCATCGACCCCAACGCCTCCGTCAGCCACGGCATGGGCCCTCGCGTGCTGGTGCCGCTCTGCGGCAAAACCCTGGCGCCTCGGAAGCGGAAGGAGGTTGGAACCGAGCAGTTCGCGTTCCCCGGGTTTGCAACCCATGGATTCCCCCCCCTTTTTTTTTGGTTCGTTTCTTTTTTTGGGGGGGGTTTTCGACTTTGCTAGGTTTGTTTGATGTCTTTGTTGGTTTGTTAGTTCCTTTTTCGTCTTTTTTGGTCGTTCCCTTTTTTTTGGTTGTTCGTTCTTTTTTTTGGCGCCTCGAAAGCAGAAGAGTTGGGGAACTGAGCGGGTCGTCTTCCAGGGATTCCGCCCCTTGTTTTTTTTCTGTTTTCGTTCGATTTTTTTTGGGGGGGTTGTCGAGCTGTGTTGGGGGTGTTCGACCTTTTTTTGGGAGGTTTTCTACTCTCTTTTTTTTTGGGGGGGGGGTTCGGCTTTGTTTTGGGTGTTCGATGTTTTTCGTTCCTTTTTTGTTTTTGTGTTGCGCTCCTATTTTTGGTTGTTTGTTCTTTGTTTTGGGTTTCGGGTTCCCCCCTGAAAGTCAACCAACCAAAAAAGGATGCCCTTTTTTAAATACCTACAAACGTTATGGTTTCAACCATGGGTTTCCTTCCGTTTGCTTTAGAATCTGATATATTTTCCCTTGATGGTTTTAAAAGGAATTCATCGATAATGGAAATATGTGTTTTTTTCCAGGGGTCTTAAGCAAATGGAAGCTTCGTGGTGCGAAGAGGATTTTGTCCATCCACAGTATCCCGCGAAATTGCTGATGCCAGGATATGTCCTTTCAGGAATCCATTGTGTTAGCGAGCACCAGCTAGAAGGTCACTTTAGTTGATTGAGAGGATTATTTTGTCAAGCAGGTGGTTTTTAAATATAGATTTTGCGGAGCCCTGCCCACACCATCTTGAAAATGGTGCAAGCTGAACCATACTCCTAGTTGTCACAACCAGGTTTCACTTACTCCAGGAGTTCCCGGACTTTGGGCTGTTTGGGAAAACAGATTCAGTGTTTTGGCATGGCACATCCACTCTGTGTCGGGACCTCCGACAGGCAGTTCCAGTGGAAGCCACCAGCGACCCCTCCTGGGTGGTTCCCAGCCATCTGGTTCCTTAGGTCTTTGTAGTTTGTTTTGTGGTTAGGGTTTTTCTATTTAACCGACAAGTCAGTCACTTTGAGCAGATCTGAAAACGGACAGCAGTCCATTAACGGAAGAGGCGCCCAAGTGGGTCGTTTTCCTCCGGAGCCCGGCGAGGGCTTGGAACCGCGAGGGATGCCTTTTCGATTCCCAAGCTGAGTGAACGGGAAAGGAAACTCGCTTCCTGAGCTCCAAACCTTGTGGCTTTTGACGGTACAAACCAAGTTTGGAGCTTATTTTGGCCAATCGGCGTGTGAGCAAACGAGTAGACAACTGGCATTGGGTCCTCAAAATGAGTCGAAAGCGCAATTATAGCGGCCAGTTCTTGCTGGTGCGCAGGGAATCAACCGGTTTGTTGGGAATGAACCTGAGGGTTCCCTTGAAGGAAACCGCCAGTTGGATTTTTACGAGGGTCATTAATGAACCAAAGTTCCGAGGCCAGCTAGCAACCGGCAGTAGCCCATGCGCGATACAGCAGTCGGATACGTGCTATATTCTTTCTCAGAATTAGTTACTTTTTTTCCGCTTCTTTTTTGAGGTCCTCTTTGTCTTCCTCTGACCAGGCAAAAAATAAAGTTTTTTGCTGGGGTCCTACTTCCAGCCAAGTATTCTGATGACTAAATGTGAGTAGAACAATACAATATATGTTATACTCAGGCCGAACTGTGCCTCACTTTAGTTTGTTTTTTGGCCACCCTCTTGCGGAAAGGGGCGTGTATCGGATCCGACGCGTAGTCGCTTTTCAGGGGGAGCCATTGGGTTGTCGTTCGAATTGAGGGTCCGGGCAAACACTTGCGGGCCAAAGACCGAGCCCCCACCTCCCCAACCCCCCACCCTGACCCCCCGCCCCCCACCACCACTTTTGGGGTAAAAAACATGGGGCCACGGGGTGTCTTCGGTTTCAGAACCCGCTCTGGGCTCCTCCAAATGGCATGGTTTGTTTTTTTGGTTGCACCCTCCCCCCAAAAAAATACAAAGCAAGCACACACATAAATGGTGGTGTTACGCTCTTGGTTCTCAAAAAGACACACCTAATTTGTTGTTAAGTATGTTTAGGGCAGACTCACTCACACACAACTCCAAGACTCAACGATTGTTGGGCGAGCGAGCGAGCTCTCCTCCTAAATGCCTTTCAGCAACGGAAGGGGCCGGGTCCTAAAGCCCGGCTGACTTTGGAAGACCTCACGTTCGGGGCCAACTCGCTTCAAAACAAAAAACGATGTGTGGTGTGTTGTTTCCCCGGACAAACACCTTTTGGCTGGCTGTTAAAAGGGGAACACGAACAGGGAGACTCAACACATTTGTTTATTTTATTTTTGCGGGGTCCCTTGTTTTAAGACACCTATGTTGTGAACCTGCTTCAATTTTTTGGTTGGCCCCAGTTTGATGTTTTGTTAAAACCGCCATGGCCATTATATGAGACTCTAACCATTGACTGCAAACACAACACAGGAGTCTCTGCTGACGCTTGTCAAACTTAGTTCTGACATTCTGAGTATTTCACATGGAGCAAACTTACCACTGTGGGCCTCCTTCGAGGGAATTAACTCCATAATTTTGGGTTGCAACAAACCTTTTGCTTAACTGTGGTTCGAGCGTCCAGCTAGATGTATTTGCCTGGTTTTGCCAAATCTAGTAGAGCCTAAATTTGTAGCGGGCGTTGAAAAGGATGAAGCACAATCATAAGAGACAAATGTGCATAATTGTTGCTCCTTATCTTGTCGTACTCTACTGGGCTGCCGAATAGCCCAAATATTTGTAAGTTTCCCGGGGTCCTTTTGAGCCTTCATATTGCCGGTCTAAGCCACCCACTCCCTGAGTTCATGGACTCCAGCCATTTTTTTCGGGTTTGGACCATTTTAAGTCTGCGAAGTTGTTAACTGTTGCTGGCGCGAGGGAAGAAAAACCCGTCCTTTGGAGCGGCATGCGGCGCTCAGGACATGGTCTACCTCTCCCGCCAGGGCTACCGCGTTGTGGGGGTGGAAGGCGTCAACAAAGCGATCGAGGAGTTTGCCCAGGCCCGAATCTGAGGGCTTTTTGTTTGGGAACCCTCTTTTGGTTAGTTTGAGCGGGAAACCACAAGGACAATCACCATTTTCGGGGGTCTTTTTAACACACTGCAAACGAAAAGTGCCTCGGGGGTGCTCTGGGCCCGAGTTTTCATCGGCCGGTTTGGCGCCAGGAGTTCGGGCTCCAGGTGCCGACTGCCAAGGGCTTCTCGCCAGCTGGGGAGGTGGTTTTGTGCTTGGGGAGGATGGTGGGGGAGTTGTGTTTGGGAAGGGGGCGGGGTTGGGGGGAGTTGTTCTTTTGTTTGGGGAGGTGAGGGACTGGGCGGCGGATGGAACTTCTGCAGATGAGAGGTGGCTTATCCCAGTAATGTTGAGCCTGGATTCCTGTCCTAATTGTTAATAGGGGGTGTTCCCCTTCAAATATGATGATTCCCCAGTAAACTCAGGGCCCTAGTAAAAAGCTGGGGTTGATAATCTGGGGTTGGCACCATTGATTCCAGAGGGTGCAGGATTTTGTCCTTCCACAGTAATTGAGTTGAAACTGTTGACTCCTATAACAATTACTACAGTTGGGGTTAAAGTGCCCCAAAGGCCCATTCTAGTTATTGTTCAATTGTCTAAACCACATGTTGTTCAGCTGATTGAACTAGATAGATAGATAGATAGTACTAGTACTTTTCTTCCAGGGTGCTTGTACAGAGGTTAGAGCGAAATTGGAACCCCGTGGCACGTTTTCAGGTCACGCCATGATTTGTTCCGGTCCCACGGTCATGACCTTTGAGCGCGCGCAAGCCGTGCGCACTTTCCGGCAGGAAGGGGGTGTTCCAAGCGAGGTGTGTGTACTTCCCCAGAATCAGTTCCGCTTTTTTATTTTTCTTTTTTGGGGGTCCCCTTTGCATTCCACTAACCATGCAAACAAATATTATTTTTTGCTGCGGTCCTAATTCCAGCCTAGTGTATGTGTGTGCCCATCCATTGCTAAATGGTTCGACTCCATTTGTTGGTCGAAGGGGCAGAAACCGGGGGAGCTCTTTTTGCGGAAAGCTGACCACTTCGCTAGCCAAATACTTTAACACCGATGCCAACAAATGATGTCGTCCATTTCGCTTCGCTTTCAAAGCCAATCAACAGAGGTCTGCTAAAGTGTCTTCAACCAACCAATGCGGAGCCCTCTTAATGCCATTGTTGAAGACCTGGCAAGGACAAAACTAAAGTTGCAAACAAGAAAAAAGTGTCATTAGTTTAGCCAACCAAACGGGTTCCCTTTCGAAGCAAACAAAACTGGGTTTCCTCCAACAAGCCACCCGTATTTCAGGCTATATAGACGAAAACTCTGGCGTCTCAGCGCCTCAAGAAGTCGGCCCCCTTTCCCCCGGCACTGAAAAGTCTGCAGGGATTTGGCAATGAACCGGTTTTGGGGGATTTTGGTAGGAAACCATTTCTCGGGGTCCGGGTTTTCTGGTTCCTTCCATGTCTCCTTCCCTGCATCTCTCGCACCAAGAACAGCTTTGGGAACTGCTCAAACCCAGCAGGTCAAAGGAGCATGGTCGAACGGCGCGTGAGGTTCCATGTGGATGGAAGGCTCGCTCCACTTTGCGAGAGAGAGAGAGAGAGAAAGAGAGAGGGGAGAGAGTTTGTGGATGGCTTGATTGCTAGTGGGCAAGGGATCTTTCGCTTGAACTTGTTGGTTTCAACCAATTGAAGTGGGCTTTCTGGCTTAAACCCCACATTTTTGCAGGGGGGTGGTTCCAGCCCCCGGCTTTTTTTTTCAGCGGCTTCGGGTTTTTCGGGCGCTGAGGCCCCACCATGCACGTGAACTTCCCCCCGGAGCTGGACCCTCAGAAGTTCCGGGGCCACGCGGTGCTCATCAGCGCGGGCGAGGACACCAGGCCGGAAACGGGGGGAGTCTGCGTGGGGCTGGGGTGAAGGGGGGGTGGGGGGTGGTTGTTATTTTCTTTTTTGATGAGATATTTTGGGTGTGTCATGTTTTGCGAGCGTTTTTTTGGATGGAATATTTGGGGGTGTCACGGTTTGCATGTCTTGAGTGTCTCAAACCTGAGGGAGGGAAGGGGGTCCGGGGCCGGGGGGGAGGGGTTGGTTTGTATTTTGGGGGAGTTGGGGGGAAGGGGGGGGGGTGTAGCCACTTTTTGACAGTCGGCTGGGGAGCTTCTCGCGTAGGCACCGCGTAGGCTCGACTTGACAGGTTCCTAGTAGGTGCGCGCGTACGAGTTTTAGCACGAAACGCACACTGCGTAGGCACTTTGAGAGCAAAACTCCAACCGCGTAGGCTTGCGTAGGCGTTTTAAGGCTGTCATACACCTCGTGTAGGCCGTCCCGCATGGTATTTGCACAGGGCGTTGGCGCCGGCGTAGGCGTTTGATACGTCATGAGCATTACCTTCCCAAAAAACACTCTGCTCACTTGGTGGGCCCAAATGCATGACGAGTTTCCCTTGGTGGGATGTGTTAAGGGGAGAAGTCTAGGGTCCCCTTTGGGGGCAAGGGGAAACCAAAAGGAAATCCGGCTGAAGGGTCCCTAAGTTTAGAAACGCCCAGTTCGGGGCCTGTTCGTGTCCTCAATGACTTCCAATAGAACGAGCAAGGTGCCCTTCGTTTCCCATGGCCGTCATTTGGTGGGCTCCAAAAAGGGTTCGTTCAAGAGCAACAACCTACGGCGAATTGGGAGCGACATGAGGGACCCTTTCAACTTGCCGACAGAAATTGCGGGACTCTCCGCCCCCTGTCCACTTGTAGTACAATTTGAACATGGCTCATGTGTTTCCTATTTGGGCGGCTCTTTTTTCCCAGACGGCCGTTTCCTGTTTCCTTTTTGGAGGTACCTGGCATTTGAGAAGAAGTGCCGAAGTTGGAAATTTCGGCTCACTCGATCTGGAAAAGAACTTTATAAATCATAAACCTTGAAACCATTTAAGCGTCCCCGTCTTTGTGGCTGCTTAATCTTTTGGTTGACACGTATTTATATACGGTTTTTTTTCGAAACGGATCTTTGGACTTTAACTTGTTGCTTGAAACTTTGATGAACTTCTGGATTGGACCCACAAAAGGAGGACAACTTGTTGCAGATGGGTTAACTGCAACCAAGCCTTTTTGATATGATCTAAACATCGATGTGTTTGTTTCCCTTTGGTGGGGTGACGTCAGGAGACATACCCGGAAACCAGTTCGCGATTCAATCGGCGAGACATCGAGTCGGGAAAGTGAAAGGTACTTCAGAGATGATGAAAGGACCCCCCCATTCTAAGGGACTGGTAAATGAAAGTTCATTGCAGTTTTGGTTTGTGCAGCCAAGAATGTCGCCTTTGCTTGTGCCGGGCAGATCCAGTTCGGAGACGGTGGTTCAGTTTGTGCGTTGCTTTCCACAAGCATGTACGCCCCACCCTCCCCTTTGTTTGGGACTGGTTGGGAGCACTTGATACCTGCACTGATTAGAGGGAGCTCGCCTGTAGGTAGAACGAGCTCATCCATGATGAAGGCCCCTATCTACGCAATTCCACAATGCAGGTTGGTGGACAACAGTCATTCGTGCAGCAATCAGGCTGCCACAATCTCAACCGATGAATTTTAGTTGGTTCGAAAGGCTGAAGTGGAGGGAATGTTCAGGTTCCCACCAGACCTCTCGAAAGAAGGCTCAGGTTTGTGGGGTTGGCATACCCCAGTCTCTCCCCCGGAACATGTATGATTTTGTCAGTGTCTATTGCCTAGTAATTACTCATCACTTTACACCTGGGCACTCCGCTTGGGGGACCTTTTAGGCCAGCCTCTTGTTTGAACATGCGTGCGTCCCATGGTTTTTTCATTGGTTTCCCTTCAAATGCAGCCCGAGGTCTGGTTGCTTCAGCACCCTGAAATCCTACCCCCAACCTTTCCTACCCCCTCCAAAAAGAACACACCAGCATGGGGAAGGGGAAGGGGACCTGTCTGGATATAGTCTTCACCCTGAAAAAACCACCCTGAAGCCTGAAGCTTGGAAACAAACGTTGGTCCAAATGGAAGCGACCACTTTTCGCTGGGGTTCTCTGCGGCCTGCAAAGTTTTGATTTCTGCAAGGTGGGAACGACCCGGATCCCAGGCAAGACTATGTGGCAGATAGCCCTTGGATCCATTGTCCTTTTCGTCTTTAAAGGCTGGCAAGTTGTTGGTTACCTACCAAAGGTTGACGGTTAACCCCCTGGCACCTAGGGCTGCTGGAGCCTCAACCTGAAAAGGAAACTTGCTGGCGCTCGGCAGGGACTGAGGACATGACCCCTACAAACAATCCCTTGTCCTTTGTTCGGGAATCGGGACCCAACCGGTTCATTCCCAACACCCGAACTCGTCATGCTCCACCAATCACAACAGCAAGGAAATTGTACCCCGCAACCAGGGAAGCCAAGGGGTATGAACAAGGGGTATGTGCTTCCACTGGGCCAGTTGAATCCCCCGCGCTCCTCGTCCCGATCTCGCTGGATCGGTCGCAGGTCGGAGCCCCCACCTCCGGTGATCCTGGTGGAAGGTGCCGACGGAGCGGTGTTTTTTGGGGGACATGTTTCGGGGGGATAAAGAAGCTTGTGCTCCACATGAAGTGATTTGGGTACTCACAAACCCCCATGTATCAACACAACCATTTCCCGGAAACCAACTTTGAGTTGATTCACCTCTTGGTCCCAAGGCCCTAAAGGACGCATTGGCTGAGTTCCAAGGCTGCCTGATGAGTACATGACTGCCCCATCACCAGCGAAATCTCTTTGGAGATATGCCAATCCAACTCACAGATCCATTGATCGGTTGGTGTTCATGTATTGCACAATAACTTAAACCCAATGTTTTCCCGATGAGTTCTCCCTGTTTGTTCACCTGTTTGATTTTGTTCCCATCATGCTCCCCCTGAACCAACTTGTTCACGTGTTTCTCAGTTGTTTGGATCACTTGGTTTGGGTTCAAAGTTAAAAGTACGACTCACAAGCCCATTCCAATTCTTCAGGCGCTAGCATTAGGGGTCGTAGTCTTGAAAGTTCTGTTCCCATCAAGGCACGGAGTGATTCTTTGTAAAAAGTAAAATAAAAATCGCAGCCTTCCTTTTGGCCTACTCTGCGAGCAGCGTAGATTTTTGCTCTTCCCCGTGGAAAATAAATACCCAGTTGCCCAGTGGTGCCCTTTTTTCCCCTTTTTTGGGGTAAGGGTTCCCCTTTCAACTAAACCAGCCAAAAATTCGGACGCCGATTCTTCTTTCCCCATGGCCACTCATCCGAGACTCCGCCGACGCCACGGGGCGATTCGGAAAGGCGACTTCCTGGAGCTGGGCCCGGAGCAGGCCCAGGCGCTGGTGCCATTTGAGGCCGGAGCTGAGCTGATCGGGGATTTGGGATCCGAAGCTTGGAAAACGTCTCCGGAGGTTTTCCCGAGCAGGAAAACGGGAGAACGGGCTTTTGTTTAAAGAAGGAGGGTGGAAAAGAATGGCTGGAATCAACCCCTAGAGGCAGAGCAACTTGAAACAAAGAAGCTGTAAGGAAAGCAAAAGGAATCAACCCCCAGAGGCAGAGCAACTTGAAACAAAGAAGCTGTAAGGAAAGCAAAAGGAATCAACCCTAGAGGCAGAGCAACTTGAAACAAACAAGCTGTAAGGAAAGCAAAAGGGAGGGGGTAAAAGCTAAAGTAATTGCCGCTTGACCAAGACATGACGGGTGGTCAAACGTGAGAGGTCCGGGGCGATCATGTGTTTACAATTCGAACTTCCAGTTTCTTAAGACAATTTAAGTTTGGCTCCACCTGGCTTCTGAAGTGTTGGGCTCCACTTTCGAGTGGAAAGCAAAAGGAGAGCCATCATGCTGGGGTCTCCCTAATTCGACACGCCCAAATGGGTGCTGGAAATTATTTTAGTCTTTGGTTCCATTTACCAAGGTGCCATTTCGGCTCCCATTTTTTGAGCCAGAGCCAAATGAGGGTGGGTTCCCCCTTTTCCACAGACAGAAGCCCAAGTACCCCCAGCCTCGGCTTCTTGTGGAAGCCTCCTGTTGAACCCTCAGCGCTAGTGGCAGAGACACCAAGGCTTTCAGCTGGGGGCTTGAAACGCAACCCAAAGCGAATCGACCCGGATCTGAGCTCGTGTTTTTTTTTTTGTTTTTTACTCCCCATGTTGGCAACCATATTTAGTAGAGGTCCCAAAAGGTTAACCTTGTATTTCCAGGTGCTTTGGGTAAGTGAGACGCGGCAAGCCAAGTCCTTTTTGGAGTCGTTCAGCAAGCGGAAAACCGTCGCAATACGTCCATGTGCGTTTCAGACAATGTTGTTATTTCCCCCTCTTGGTGTTAAGGGAATCTGTATCACTACTGTGGTTTCTTGATTGCTATTGGGTAAGGAATGTTTAGACTTCAACTTGTTGCTTGAAATCAAGTTGGTTTCCGGGTTAAACCCGCAACAAGTTGAACACTTGTTGCAGAGAAGTCGTTACAGCAACCAAGAATCGGTTTGGGCGGGTTTGCGAAATGTAGTGTTTAATCTGTTTGTTCCCCTGTTGTTTAAAGAAAAAGGGAATCTATATCACCGGGAAATCGGTTTTGTTCCACGGGCCTCGGGCAAATGGAAGACGAGACCCCGCGGTCTCCTTCGAACAGGCGGCCTTCGACCGTGGGAGCCTGGTGGCAGTGGATCCCTCGCTGCGGGACGCCTATGCCCACGCGCGGCTTCCTCGGGGTTTGGCGTCGTCGCAGGCGTTTGACCACCCTAAAGACATGGGTCCATGACCAAGCATCAGTCTGGGTAATGACCAACCATTGATTTAAGGGCCATGGGTAATGACTCCAGGCAGTTGCTTCACTCACTGAGTTACTTACCTCTTCTGGAAACATCCGATGGCCGTCTAAAGGGCACTTGGGGGCAGGTGGAAGCTTCTTAATGTTGACCCCAGATTAATCAACCCCAGTTGATTCATATTCATAATACGGGTTCCGGGGTGCCTGGGTTTTGTGGGGAGTCAGACCACTTTTGGAGGGGCCCCCACCCCAGTATTCATAAACTGGGGTTGATTAATCCGGGGCCAACATTAACTCACTCCTGAATTCCTGGACTTTACAGGTTGCTTCTTCAACGCCCGACCTGTTTTGGGCCCAAGCAAAAGGCAAGATGGATCAAGTGCCACTTGATTGGTTTGGATGGGTGCTTTGGGGAGTTTGCGCGCCAGTGCCGTTTAAGGCCGGGTCTAAATGGGGTGTGCTTTTGCCTTTTGAGGCTGCGTACTTTTTTTCGGTTTGGGTTTACAGGCAAACCGACAGGAGCCTCCAATACTCATTGTTGGGAACAATCATTTTTGAAACCCCCCCCCGCCCATTGTTTCACAAACATTGTTTGTTCTAGTAAACAACTATTGCTTATTATTATCATCATTATTGGGTGTTTAAGTATATGTCCATATTTTTTTTATATATACACATCTCACATATACATACATACGTCTATTAAATATATATATATATATATATGTATGTCTATATATAGGAACCACTTGAAGTGCAGGTCCCAAAAACCCGCCTTCGGGGGTCGCCCATTTGAGTCCACGAGTTTTTCTCTCCGAGTCTGACGCACCTGGTGGCGCCGAAGGGCCGGGTGCTGCTGGTGGCGGCGGAGCACGACGGCTTCAAAGACGCCAAGGGGCCGCCCTTCCAGGCGGAGTCGGAGTCCGATTCCAAGCGCGTTTTGGGCCGCGGGTGGTTTTGGGTTGGTTTTAGGGTGGTTCTAGGTTTTAGGGTGGGTACATGTAGGGTGGTTTTAGGGCAATCGCTTATTTAAGCCGCGAGGTTGGGTTGGTTTTGGGTTTTGGGGTGGGTGATGGTTGTGGGTTGGTTTGGGTGGGTTGAGGGGTTGGTGTTAGAGGTTTTTCGGCTTGTCTCAAAATAGGTGGTTGCAGGCCGGAGGTTGCAGGCCGGAGATTCCAAGCCGCGGCCGCGAGGGCTGGGCCGCTTTTGTGTTTTAGGTTGGTTTTCGGGTGGGTTTAATAGTGGGTTTTGAGGTTTAGGATGCTTTTAGGGTTGGTTAGGGTGGGTGTAGGGGTGGTTGTGTTTTCTCGCCCAGAGAAATTTGGGCTTGTCTCAAAATAGGTTGGTCTCCGGATGTTTCCCTCCAAATCCACCCCTTATGAAAAGAAGAGGCCGGGGAAAAATGGGCGTGCCTGTTTGAGGCTCGGTTGCCTGCCCAAGACTTGCGCTCTGGCTCCGGAAATGTCCGCTGGCTCGTGGAGTTGGAATGACCCGAATCGAACTGAACCATCCAACGGGTGTTTTCCGAAGATCCCATGGTTCGCTTCCAACATGTCCTGATGCAGAAAAATGGAGGGGGGGTGCTGACACGAATCAAAGGGCAGCGCAGTCCCAACTTAGGCCGCTCAAGCTGTGACTCAAACGGGGCGGACTCAAACAGGCCAACCTACTAGGCCGAGTGCTCTGGCTCAAAAAAAAAACGGTACCAACATGGAACCCTGGTAAGTGGAAACATGGTCCAAAGCCTGCGGTTTGCCCCTGCGTTCTTTCAATTTGAGCCATACCCAAGTAGCCGGCTTTATACGAGACTTTACTTCGTAGCAGACAGGCGGCCTCCTTTCCGGGGCCCCACCCCACCTCCCACCTCCAGGAACCAAAGGGCGAGCCGAAAGACTCCCAGCTGAGCCTTTCCATCAATTGCAAGCTTTTGGTCAAAGGAGCAAGCTTTGTGGAAGGAAGCCTTGAACAAAAGCTTCAGATTGAGGCCTGGGGCTACTGAGTTGGGGCATCAAATGTCGATTTTTCTGAAGGAAGCCACAAGGGCTTGATTTTCGCGATTCGTTCAACTGCCTGAAGCTTATCCCGGGTTTGGCGTGATATGCACGTTGCCAACAGTCTGGAGTTCGCAAGCCAAGCGGCGTGCATGATCTCCAGCGGTGCCTTGTTTTCCTTGTTGAGTGGCTTCCCTCTGTAAACAAGAAACAAGTACCAATACAAGACTGCCTGTTTTCCCAATGGCCACAGAGGGTCTGAGTGTTCAGAGGGCCCAGGATACAGCCCTTGTCCTGAACAGTCGTTTTCATGGACAGAAAGGCCAAAATCACCAACACGAACCAACCTCATGCCAAACAGGACCTCTCTTCAGGACCCTCTTGCTGCAAACGTGGCAAACTTGGGCATGGGTCAAAATCAAACCACCAGGGGAACGCAGGTTTTAGTCCACTTTTCCATTTACCAGGGCAACCCCTTTTGGGGTTACCCGATTTTTGGCCCACACCCACATCTTCGTCCTTTGGCCCAGACGTCTCCACGTGCCTCTTGTTTGCAGGTGCTGGAGGAGGATGTGTTACTTGGCATCGGATCGGCCGTCGGTGCAAGATCTCTCGTGGATTTGTCGCGGGGTCCTGGACTTGACTGCTGTTGGGCAACGGATCTTTAGACTCGAGTGGATCGCCTCGCAAACGCGACAGTTCGACCTCCACAGGCTTGGCCTTTCTGTGGGGCTAAAGGGGGACGGGGGGGGGCAGTGCCATGTTACCAATCCTTTTTCTGTTGAAAAGGCCAAATCACCATGGCTTTGCCCGTCCTGCGGTCTGGATGTTTCGAACCGTGGGAAATGGATCGAAAGGCCGACGGAAAGAGTCCAGGCCTTCTTGCATTCCAGAAAGCAAACCCGCCCGAGGTCCGAAAGTTGGGAGCTCGCTGATGGCTTTTCCCTGTTCCCAAGTGACCATGGGACAATGGATCACTTTCCAGTTTCGCACCTTGAGCTGGGATCTTCCTATCAGGGAATGTCGAAGCCGACCCCTTTTCAGGTCCCCTAATGGCTTTGGTTGGTTTCTTCGAGCGGTCCGCCGAAATTTCGTTTTGCTTTCCCGTTCTCCGTTTGGTTTGCCTTTAGAACTTAGAACCAGCCAAAAAGCGGTATCCTCAAGAACAGAGACCTTTGGGCTGGAAATGGACAAGTCCACAAGCCTTTGCCTGTTGCGATCAGGGCCAGTTGCTGGCCCATCCTTGATAATCCTTGTCTGAAACATCAGAGTCATCATAAGTCATAGTCATAATGTCAAAGCTGAGTCCCTCAATTAAGTACGAACAGTTGGAGGGGGTCTCATCAATACTTGTGTGATAAATGGCAGAAAATTTGTTTGCGGGGTCTGTAACAGAGCCGCGGCGGACATCACTTGCAGACCTCGTTACAGACCTCTGTAGCAAAACCCGCTGGCTCGTTACACACCCCTCGTTACACACCCCTCGTTACACATCCTCGTCACACACCTCAGATGAACCGCTCGGCTGGTTGCATGCCCCTCGTTGCATACCCCAATGCGTGCACAGACTCTCAGTGATTTTCCATGGGTGCTTGCAGAGCAGACTTTTGCAGAGCATGCTTTTTCTGAAGAGTCAGCTTGCAGAGAGCTATTCAGAAGAAGGGTTGAAACAGGGGCCGGAAGTTGAAACAGGGGCCGGAAGAAAACAACCTCTTCCCGCTATACTTCGTTTCATTACAGCATCACGACGTACCTCGCTACAGAGCCAACCCCAGCCCGGGCCATTGACCCCCCTTTTTGCCGTCGCTTGGCTTGCGTCGAGCAGTTGCAAATTTTGACAAGGCCCCCCTTACAGACTTCCGTAAGAAGATTCGTGGCGCGTCACGTGTCACATACCCTCAAAAAGAAGGGAAACCAATAGACATTGATCGCACCCAGTTCGACCTGCCCAGGTGTCTTCTCAATTTGTTGTTTGCCGGTCCCAAATGTGCCAGACTCTGAAAACATGTTCGTTTTGCTTGCAGATTGCCAAGAAAACCGTACCTTCAGGGAACCCATGGCAAACCGTGCTTTAACCTTGCACAAGTGGAAGGGGATATGGCCTCACCATGGTTTAACCTTTCAATCTTTGTAGCACCCTAGAATATGGGTCCGTTTGGTTTGCGGGGGCTCGGTGGCTTTGCAGGGAACCCAAAGGAGAACCGCCATTTTGGGGGGGTGCCATAAAAAGCGCACACACATATTCTAGAACACCGCGGCTTTTTTGGATCCACCCCGGTAGAATATGAAAGGAATATTTACATAATACCAAAAGAGTACTAAAAAGGGACCAACAAGGGGAGAACAAATCGGTGAAATCCACAAGAAGCCGTGAATCCAAATCCGTTTTCTAGACATTGTGACATATGGAAACATATCCCAGGCGCCGCCTCTTCGGCAAAGCCTTCTCGGTGGAGCTGCTGCAGAAGGAGGACGCCATGCGCGAGAACCTGGCTGCGCGCGGCGCCACACGCGGCTGAGCTCGATTGGTTCGGCGCAGGGCGCTGGTCCTCAGCCATCCCCATAGTTTTTTAGCTGCTAAAAGGGGATACCTTGGTGGTTTCCAGCCATCCCTCAGGTGTTTAGGTTTTTAGTGCTTGGTCGGGATTTCCATTAAACCCACTAAAAGTTACATTGTTAGCGGGGGATCTTAAGACGGCCCAGTATATGTTTTTGGGGGTTTTGAAGGGAACCTGGCATCTGAAGGGTCAAAAGCGCCACCCAAACTCATCCCAAGCACATTACCCAACCGCGCGGACAACCGACACCCTCAAAAGACGCCCCAAAGACATCCCGCAAGGCACCCCCAAAGACATAGACCCCGAATTATATCCCCCCAAAGACATCTCCGCAAGAAGCCTCGGAAGACATCCCCAAAGATATATTCAAAGACACTGGCAAGGACATCCCCAAAAATATCCTCCCCCAAGAACAACCCCCCAAAGACACCCCCCCAGCAACCCTCGGAAGAGACATCATCCAGCGCAACCGCAACGACAGCCCCAAAGACGCCCCCAATTCGCGCCCCCCAAAGACATTCCCCCAAGACGCCCTCGGATAACCTTCCCAAAGACATCACCCAGGACAGCCCAAAGACATCCCTAAACACAATTGCAAGAACATTCCCAAACACATCCCCGAAAGACACCTCCCAACGCCATCTCCAGAGACATCCTGGCGTGGGCGTGCAGGGGAGCATGGGTTTGAGCACACGGCTTGGAAAGCCGCCTAAACAAACATCTCTGGCCCATCCATTAAGGATGTGAGTTGATGGAAGCCAGAAGGGGACGTGAGCTGGGTCTCCCTTCTAGCTACTTTGGGCAACCTTGTGTTCTTTGCTTTAAGTTGGAGTTGTAGGCCTGAAGCAAACCAAGTCGGTAGGGGCGAATTTTGTGCGAGCAACCATTCCTTAGGTCCCCCCTGGAATAGAAGCAGCAAGAGCTTGTCTAAACAATGGTCACGACTCATTCTCGGCTATGGTTTGGTTTCTTCAAAAACTGGTTGTCCAAGCCCCTATTGTGAAGAATCACGAGTTCGGTTGGCACCCGCCAGTGCGCCCGGGCGAGGGGCCAAAAAAGAAAATGGATTGGGGGGTCCTTATTGGCCACACGGGGTGTCTCCCAATGGACATGAAAAGGCGTGTCTCAAAACAGGCGAGCCCGGAAACTTGCAATTTTCCGTTTGGTTTCCCTCCAAAAACAGCAAAGGAAAGCCCCTTTTTTTGGGAGTGGTTACTTTCGCGCACCTGGCACGAAGAAGTTGCCCCCATGGTAGGGACACCCTCAGGAATCTCAAACGGTTTGAAAACCAAGCCCGGAAGCATTCGAAGGGAACATGTGCATGCCATCTGAGACCCAGACACACAGTGCCCTTGGTCCTGTGTTTTGCGGGGAGGGGGGGGGATCCGATCTGAGGCTTTAAGGAGGCGGTGTATCTCCTTACCAAGCACTGAGAGATGGGAGTTTCTCAAAGTGGGAAACTCACAAAGGTCCGTTTTGGTTGGTATGCCAAGGGAGAGAAAAAGGAAGCGAAGGAAGCGCTTGCCATTTTGGGTGGACTGATCCCTGTTGTTTGTTGTTGGTTGACCCCCTGAAAAGTCGTTTGTCGACAAGATGGGGGTTGGAGGAGTTAGCTGGTTGTCTCGTGTTAGAAATATGGCCCAAAGGGTGCCTTCAAAGGGGCACCTGACAGGCGGTTGCGCGCTGAACTCTTGCAATGTTGGTTTTCCGTGGGTAATCCATTTCCGGGAGGTTTGGGAATGAACCTATGATCCACACAAGAGGGTACCAGAGAACCATCAAGTAGTCTCAGTTCAATCCAAAAACAAAGAAAGGCCCTTCGGAGCCCTGAAGTTGACATGGTAAGTGGAGGTTTCAAGGTGGTAACCGAACGGATCGGGGGGGGCAAAAACCCGAGCCTTTGAAGCTCCAATCGCTTCAACCGCTTTCCGGCCATGGATTCAGAGATGAGGGGGTCCCCCCCCATGGGGTGGAGACCTACAACGGCTGTTGGTTTCCTTTTGGATAAACCAAACAAATGGCTCACAATCAAAATGTGGGCTTAAAATGGTTGACCCAGAACCATGTAAGGAAATACAAAGGCGGAGATTCGCTGCTGTTTCTGGCTGGGATTGTCCCTTACTAACCTTCATCTACCCGGGTTTTGATTGTGGCTCAATTGTTGGGTCCAAGACGGCTGTCAGCATAGTTGCCAAGCGCGCGGGCAACAATGGCTTAATCACAGATGCCTAGAGCTGTAACCTATGTACCCGGAAGGGTTGGGCCAAACATTTTGTACCTGAGGGTCACGAAAGGTTGTTGGTGAAAATCATGCGGGGCAACCAAGAATCAATGTACCCCAGCTTGCCTGAGGGATGCGAGAGGCGAAGAGACGAACATCAATGCACTATTTCTCGGAGAGTACATTAATTTTCACTGGTTGCTCGGTCTCCGACAGTCTCAGGCACTTTGTGCACTGATTCTCAGACCCGAAAAAAAACAAATCTTTCAATTGTCTTATTTGTCGGGGAGTGCATGAAAATGTCCCTAAAGCTGGCAGCCTGAAACTTGGCGTTCCCTTGGCAGGTTCCTTGGAGCATTGGTAGATTCCCCTTCCAAAAGGGGTGTCCCGCAGAATTGGTAGACCTCCACCTCCAAATCACAGATGGCAGGTTTCAATCACGTCCAATATTTGAGTTTTTGGACCTGAGTTCGCACTTTGTTGCCCCAGTTTAGTGATGGTCACTTGCTTTGGCCGAACCTCTCGATCGAAAGAAAATAGCGGATCTGAGTTTAATTCAGGAGGAATCCTTCACTTTTTGGGGACCTCAGTTGACATGTTTCTCAATGGACAAAAGCAACCAAAGTAAAGAAGAGCTGACAAGACCATGTTTTTGCGGTCCAACCGGTTTTCTTTTTGACACCCCCGGCTTTCTCTCGGCCAAAAACGCCACCGCCTTCGGCTCCAGTCGCACTGCGGGGACCTGCTACCCTGCCGCGCCGGCATCGCCTGGGGCGGCTGCGCGCTCGGCTTCGGTCGTCTCGACACGTTGGTCGTGGGGTGCGATCCCTTGCAACTTTTCTTCTTTGGAGGGGGGTGGGCCCCTCAAAAACCTAGCCATTTCTCAAATTTGGGGTGGTTTTTGTTTTGTTCTTTTGCCTTCCCCATGCTCAGCGTGGGTCAACTTGTTTTTGTTCCGTTTGCGGGGTGGGCCCCTCAAAGCTCAGTGGTGCCCGGCCAGCCGGTTCCTTCGGGTTTTTGGCTTAGCGTTTAGTCGTTGCTCTTCTGTATTGAACCCCTTAAGTCACAAAAAGTGCGTCCCTTTTAGCGGGGGATCTGAAAACGGACCGCCCAGCAAGCCATGCCAAACTTTGGGTGCCCCTTTCTTCCTCCGGGGTAATACCTAGGCCCAGGGGTCTCCCACGATTTGAGGCAAAACTCACGGTGCTTCCGTGGGATCTGAGTTGCTCGCGCTGTTGCCGGTCCGTTTGGCTCGACATTCTGGGGTTACTGGGTGGAATGTGGACGTATGATGTACCCATGGGCTCAGCGGTTGCCTTTTTGGTTCCACCTTGAGCCTTTAACCTTTTGGTTGCGGTAGAACCGGATATTTTGGGCGGGGGTCTCAAAGTTATCCAAATCCTTCAGCTCCTACCCTGGTTCAAAGGACACCTACTCACAAGTTGGGCAGAAATCCCCAGTCCCCCAGCGAAATGATGTCCTTCAAAGGTTCCCAAAAGAAAAAAATGCCCCGAAACCCTGGCCCGGAGCCCACTCCGGAGCCTGTTTGGGAGAAGCTTTCAGCTGAAAGAATCAGAATCACATCCTTTGGTACCTTTGAATCCACCCCAAAAAGGGATAGCCTCAAAAGGAGCCCTTTTTGACTCAGCCCCAAAACGGATACCTGGACCAACCAGAAGGGAAATCCTCCGACTTGTGTTTGGCAATATAAATTCCTTTTTTTCCTGGGGGGGGGGTTGAGGATCCAGGTAGCCTCTCAAAAAAAGGGAGCCCTAAAATTTGAATCACCTCGGGTCCCGGACCCCCGGAGCCCTGCCGAGGCAAGCCCTTCAAGCTGAGCTTCTGCATCCACTCCCTCGTGCTCGAGGGCGCGGGATCTATATTTTGTGCGCGGGTGTCAGGACCGTCTCGACGGAATCCGTTGATAGGAGTTGAATTGGGCAAGGGGCTGACTGGTAACCCCGTTTCCCAGAAATCAACGTGGGAGTGGGACCCTCCTCTTTGAGGTAGAGGAGATGTTGTGGGTTACGAACATGTCAGCTTGTGAGAATTGTCACACTTTGGTGGAGTACCCCGCAACCCCATTCTAAGTCTGAAAGACCTACCTGTCAAGGGGAGGGGGCGAGAACATGCCGGAGAGAGTCTCCAATGAATCAACTTCCCCAAAAAAACGCTTTGCAGGTTGGAATGTCCCTTTGGGGCCTCCCTTTTTTGGGGTTCTATTTTATGCAGGGGAGTGCTTTCATCTTTTTTATCCTTTCCACGCCACCCAGATCTTTTCCCGGAGGAAGGAGATGTGGCAAGTGCGGTTGTCGCAGAGTTCGACTTTTCACGACCCCCCTGAAACAGGGGCTACTTCTAGGGTGTCCATGACCCTGCAAAAATGGGTCCTTGACCCCTTAATTTTGGGTAATGACCCCATTTGTTAAGGGTCATGGAACTTTTAGGGTGTCCCTTTCATTCTCCCTTTCGGCCAACAGGCACACCCCAGGCTTGTTGATTGCAGGTGAGGAGTCCGGGTCCTCCAGCAAGCCATTCGTCATTGCCCGGCGCTCAGCGCCGTGTTGGACCTCGGATCTCTCTGCGGTTTCAAGCGCGTGACAAGAACGTGGGGGTCCTATAGTGGGCGTGTCTAAAAAAACAACATCCAAAATGCGTATTTTTTGTCCCATGGTTTCTCTTCAAGTCAGCCCCGAAAAGGGCAACCGACCCACCCATATGTCTCAAAATTAGGGTACCCACAGCTACTTGGTCTCCTTTTTATTTGCCTTCAAACCACCAAACCCGGGTTAGGCGCCTCCATAGAAGTAACGGACAATGCTAAGAAATCGGTTTTTGGTAGGCCATCAATTTTACAAGCTGGTAAGTACCGGTTTTGGGTAGGTCTCCAATCACCTACAAGCTGGGCTTTGGCTCAACCAATGTACCATGGCACCTTGGTATATGGAAACAAAGACTAAAACCTACGTAACCCCCGCTAAGTGGAGTTTGTCCATCAGTATGTCCGGGGGGCAAGTTGAACATCACCACTGCAAATGTTAGATCAATTCTCCTTGGGTGATGCTTGGTGGTTTTACTTGTTTTCTGCAAGCCCCAAGCGCCAACCATTACGCTCAACCGCGGAAGGAAGCTAAGAAGTGCTCATGAACTTCTCACCTGTTTGCATGTTTTTTGGTGGAACAAACGTTTGGCCACCAGCGGGGGGATTGACTGCCCTTTGACCAGTTGATTGATTGTGTCCAGGCGGAAGTGCGGCTTAAAGGAGGAAAGTAAGACCTATGCTCAAGCAAGTGGAAGTCAGGGTGTCGGAATGTGATGAAAATCCGCCAAGAGCGCGGATGAACTGTTCGAGCCTGCACTGTGATAAAGAAGCTTAGCAGCTACCCTCCCATCCACCGCAAATAATGACCCGTTTAATTGGAAGAACCTGGAAGACAATTCACGGATGAACAACTTGCCAGCAAACAGCCTGAGTGTAATAGACATTTCACGGATGAAACTCGTGCTCGGCTTCGCCACGAGGTCAACACCGTCAGCAAGTCCAAGCAGACGGAGCTGGGTGACTGGACCCAGGACTGCTCTGGGATTGCAAGCGCCGCCGAGCGCCGCCACTCGCTGGCCCCCGTTTTGGGGCCGTCTGCGTGGTTTCGAGGGTATACTCCTGTTTGGGTGGTTTCTAAAGGGAAACCAAAAGGATACCACGCATTTTCGGTTGACCTGTTTTCACACCTGCCCAGAATTGGCTGTTTCATGAAACCTAGGGTGATCGACCTTTGCAACCCGATGGTTGTGCTTTGGGGCCGCTGGTTGTGATAGTGAACTTGTGTTAATTTGATAAAGTAGCCACCCTCCCTCCCGCTGGCTGACACAGGGCCTGTTTACAACCACTGTTGCCACATTCCCAAACCAAAAAATCCTGTAAGCCTCTCTTCAACCCGATGGTTTCATGGGATGACACGGCCCGTTTGCGAAACTATTGGCGGACCAGAACCAGCCGTCGGGTCCTTAGGTTTTTTAGATATTTAGTTGGTTAAGCGGGGGTTTCCGTTTAACCTACTTAAAGTTAAACTTTTAGCAGGGGATCCGAAAACGGACAGCCAAGTTGAGTAGGTTGTCCTACCTTGTCGGGGCAGTAAAACATACAAAAGGCTTATGTCCATCTTACTGGAGCCCAACGTTTGTTCAGAAGCTTGAATCAGGAGGATTCCAGATGGAGCTTCCGAGAAGTCCTCACCATGGAGGCGAGTTGGGCCTTGGAGAATCCAATGTGGCTGTGGGTCAAAAATGGGTATCCATTTTGGAACCCTAGCAAGGACTAAAACCTGCGGTCCCCCCCGGTGCTTAAATTTTGACCCATACCCATGTGATGTGGCAGTGAACTCTTTTGAGGGGTCTGTAACAGAGCCGCGTTCGTTACAGACCTCGTTACAGACCTCTGCAACGAAACCAGCTGGCTCGTTACACACCCCTCGTTACACACCCTCGTTGCGCACCCTCGTTACGCGCCCTCGTTACACACGCTTTGCTTTGCCTTGTTACAGACCTTGTTACATAGCCGTTACATACCTCGTTACAGACCCAACCCCAGCCCGGGCCAGCGACCCCGTTTTTTGCCACAGCTTGGCCTGCGTTGAATAGAGCTGCGGAGGCGTGCTTTGCGTGCTGCGCTTTGCTTTGCCTCGTTACAGACCTCGTTACACAGCCGTTGCATACCTCGTTACAGACCCAACCCCAGCTTGGGCCAGCGACCCCCTTTTTGCCGCAGCTGTGCTACTGATACCGATACTTGTCATGAAATGTTTGTCCCGTTTCACACCTGCGTAACAAGGACCTCCGCTACAGACCTCCGTAACAAGATTCGTGGCGCGTCGCGCGTTACAGACCCCTAAAAACATCAGCCATGTCTCGATGACTTTTCCCTGAGCTCAAACCATTGGGTCCCCCAGCTAGGTCCTATCTCACCCGTTTCTTTGTTGGTTGGGAGGTTTCCCCTACTAAAATAGACGACAGAAAAAAGGGTACCCTTAGTCTAACCTCTCTGCGGGTATTTGTATAAGTCACCCACCTCAAACAAGGCCCCGACCAAATCGTGATTGCTGGCCCTCTCGCAAGCCCAAAAACCTATGGAGGTTGTGTTTTGGTCATGCCAGATCCTGGTGAGTTCGCTTAGAACCATAGGCCGACACGGTTGGACACATTTCCGGACCCCCTTCCCATCTGGAAGTCTGCCGTGCCAAAGTAAATGGCAAAACTGGTTGGGCAAGTTTCTATCCTTCCCCAGAATTAGTTCCCCTTTTTTGTGTTTTTTTTTTGGGGGTTCCTTATTATTTCCACTAACCAGGAAAACAAAAATATTGTTTTGCTGGGGTCCCTTTTTCCAGCCACTTTCCGGGCCGCGAGGTGAGTAGCACGTAGTGGGGTACTTCGAAGCACAGTTGAGTCATGATCATAGGAGCATCATGCGGATTCTGCGAAAGGAACCACAAAACACATGCCAATTTGGATGGTGGATTCTCATAACCTGTGTAATTATGGCAAGCTCCTAAAATTGTCACCTCCAGGGGTCGTTCCATTTCTCATTCCCTGCATCTCTCGCACCAGCAAGAAAAGGGGAGCGTCCCCAATTTCAAAATCAACCAGTTCGGGGTTCCCATCAGCGCAAAAAAACAAGTTTAGTGATAAACTCAAAGTTGAGTTCGGAAACTTTTGCTGGAATCCAGTCGATCGGAAGTGAGACCTGGAAGCCTGTTAGGTTTCTCCGGACGAGGAGGTGAGCATTTCCGCCTGCTGCCACTCAGCTGAAAACGGGTCGCTACTTGGTGTCGGTTGTACGCGTGGATTGAATCACTGGCTCTTAGTAGTACGGAGCCAAAAGAGGGGTGCGTTGCTGACCTTGCATACAGCAGTGTAAACTCTGATTTGTCTTTAGTTGTGGCAGAGGCAGAAAGTCTACAGCAAATATATACAAACGCATGTGGGTGGAACCAACCTGCAGGGAATTGAACATCCACGGGTTTTCGAAGCAACCTTCCCCTTGAAACCACCATCCAGAGGGTATTTTTGGATGGTGTCACTGTGGTCCCAGTTTTACGGCCATAGGTTTTGAAACAAATCGGGGGCAGAGGGTGAAACAGCTTGCAGACTTGGCGAGTGGTTGGATCTGGCGATGCGCAAGCGGCCTCTCTGGGGCAAAGCTGACTTCGTAATTCCTCACTTATTCAAGACACTGGCTGGATTCCGAGTGGCATATGATCATGTGTTACTTTTAGCCTTCACGCCATACTGTGGATGGACGGAATCCTGCATCACTTGGACAGCATGGGAAGCCATTGTTCGTTGGGCAATTTGTACCACGGAAATCGCATCAGAGAGTTCCAGGGTTTCTGAACGGCGGTGCTAAAAAAAGGGTACTTCAAGGGAATGGGCTCCTTGGGTTTCTGCACGGTGCCAAGAACCGATGTCGCTCCCCGCCGCTCTCCTTGCCACGCCTTCCATGCGACCAACGGCGGCGGGCGAGGCCATCAGCAGCTGGACCTGCTGGTGGCGGCCTTCTCCTTGGCGGCCAGATCCGCGCCCTGGACTCCGCGGTTTGAAGGGACGAAGGGCTGGAGCTGAGCTCGCGGTTTGAAGGGACCCGGCCCGAAATGCTTAGGGACTTGGGAAGAATCGGTTTTCCCGCTGGTTTTGTGGTGTTTTTCTCGAAGATTTGGGACTCCCCAAGATGTTTTTGGACTGAAGCCAAGATGTTTGGACTTGAGGGGTAGTGGACGAATCGTCTAAGAACAATTTGTTGGCAAACTGTTTCCAGTTTCCAAGTCCAAAGGGCACTCTTTTGGTTCAAAGAGTTCGGTTTTTGTGGCGGGCGCCTACTTGGGGCCTGCGATCTGATGGCTCTCTTGGAGTTGGTACGCTGGTTGGGGTGGTTGAAAGGAACACTTGGGACAGCCACCTTGTTCGCGTCGTCATAGGAGTGCTGGTTTATGTTCACTAAAATGGGTGGAGCATGGGTAGCTTTTCCCGTGTGGTTGAACTATCACAGTATGTCCGTATGTTTCCAAACCAATGGTCATTCCATGTTACCGCTTCTTTTGATCAACCGCCACTTGTTACGGTTAGTAGACTCAGGCTGTTTACTGGCAACTTGTTCATCCGTGAATTGTCTTCCAGGTTCTTCCAATTAGGTTGTTATGTATGGGAGGGTAGCTGCTAAGTGTCTTTATCATAGTGCAGACTCGAACGCTTCATCCGCATTTTTGGCGGATGAAGTCACATTCCGACACCCTGACTTCCACTTGCGTAAGAATATGTCTTATTTCCCCCTGTTGGCTTTGAAGGGAATCTATGACTACTGGATGTGTTTTATATTTTGTCCAGGGGGCTCTACTGCAAAGGGATGTAGCCTTGGGTTTTGTGTGTTTGGTTCACCCGTCTCTTGAGAAGTTTCCGATCGACCTTTCTTTTTCCACACATCAACCTAACGCAGTCCGCCCCACTCTGCGTTTTCCTCTTAGAGGTGCGCCCTACTCCAGATACCCTGCATATGTTGGCAACATGTGTTTTTGTTTTCCTGTAAATGCCTCTTTTTTTAGTTCGGGGGTTGTCATACCCGAAAGTGGGCCTTGGGGGCCAATGGGTTTGGACTCGGTTCCTGGTGATGTTTCCGGTTCCCGCTGGTTTCGAAGGACGTGGGCTTGTGCGTGTGTGATGTTTGAGTACCTCGTTGCGTGGAAAAAGGGAGCGCAAAGTGTAGCACTTTATGGGAGTCCGCAATTTTGACGCATAGCCAATGACCATGTCTAGCGTGGCTTAAGTCACTGCCGTGTCCCTTCAACCCGTGTACCTTGAACTAGCGGACCGCTTCCCTGACATGGTCCTGATGCGGTGGATAAACCAGATTCAAGTGAACCAGGATTAGGTCGGTCAACAGGTCCCAGAATGGCTCTCAGAACCTTTCCAAGAACCCCTAAGAATGAACCTTGGAAACCAGCCAGCCCCGTCCGGCCATCTGGTGCGAGGTGGGGGAGGTGTGCGTGCCGGTGGCTTCTGTCCGAGCACCCAGCCACCCATCGGGTGCCAAACAAATCCGAGGTGTCCAGGTGCTCCGTGTGGGGGTTGATCACTACTCCCAATTTTTGTCCATGGGCAACTTTTCAACCCCCAGAGTCCTTTTTCCTTTGGGGAAAGGTTCCCTTGAAACTCAACCAACCCAAACAAAAATAAACATATTTGTCCATGGCCACTGGGCATTTTTTTAAACCATGTGCTTGAAACACATCAATCATCCTGCTTTTGATCGGTTTCCCATCCAATGGGCTGACTCGAGCTTCCCCCGCCCGACTGCACAAAACCCCAGGAAGAGGGCGTGTCTGAATGTAGCTGCCCATGGCAGTTTACTCGGTTTTCCCCGTTGGTTTGGAAGCTATAAGTGCCCGCGGCGAAAGGGAAGCCTCAAGACAAACGGCAGACCCTCCTTACCATCTTCCTGAAATGGGGCAGGGAGTCTCCTTAGCAAGCGGGGTTGTCTTTGAAGTGCAGCGCCTGCAAACGACTTTTTGGGGCTGGGGTTGAGTTGGGGTGCGTTTGTTGCACGCTGGAACATGGAAATGGAATGTGTTCACACATAGAGTCATTGAGGTGCACTCAAACTACCCATAAAAACATGGATTTTACCCGCAAACCAATGGTTGGTGACTTGGGCCTTTTGCATTTTTTTGGTTTACCCCCAAACATGGGGTGGTGGTTTGCCTTAGGCTCCAGGTCGGTGACTTGTTTCTTCGAGAAAGGCGCCCAGCTCTCGCGGCTGAGGTGCTTCCGCAGCTTCAGGTGGCCAGAGCCCCAAGACGAGCCCATCTCCGTGGGTGCAGAAATCAAACATGAAACACATATGAGGTGTCCGTTCTTTCCCTCCGTTTTTCGTCGTTTGTTTTTGGTTCTTCTTTGTTTCTTGTATTTCTAGGTTTTTCTGTGTTGTTAGTAATGTGTTTTCCTCCTTCTTCTTTGTGGGGTGGGGGGCGGTGCGCCTTTCAGGGTGAAGAAGGGGTGCTCCTTTCCGGGGTTCTCTCGGCGTTTCGCCTTTTTAGCCTCTGGGTATTTCGCCCTGCACCAAAAGAAGGGCAGGGTAGGGGGCGGGGGCATTTTGAAATGCGAAGAACAGAACATGGGGTGTTCGGGGTTGCTTGAAGGATGTGGGCCAGTCGAACAAAATACGTTTGCAAGCTGATTTGGAGGATCCGTCCATATGCATCCTTTTCTGGACATGGATTCCTTGAACTGATGTTGGAAGGTTGGAAGTCTAGCTACTGCAACTTGATTCAGCCTCGGAGAAAAACACAAAACAAGAACAGAACCAAGCGCATAACCCAGAATCAAAACCCGGGTAGATGAAGGTTAGTAAGGGACAATCCCAACCAGAAGTAGCTGCGGATATCCGCCTTTTTAATTCTTCATATGGTTCTGGGTCGACCATTTTAGTACCGTGATTATGACTCACATAACCCAGACTCCATATTTGTTGGAGGGGGTGTTGCCTGGAACATCGACTTTTTAGGTCGGGTGCCATGTCGACCCCATGGCACTGGGGATCTGGGATCAGGATCATTGAGAAGCAGAAGGCTCAGAATTTGAGACACGCGCCAGGGAATCGCAGTATCATCCGCGAGTTTTCTGGACTTTTTTTTTTTTGGCGGGGTTGGTTTCCAAGTTGGTGGCAAGAACAAGAACCCAAATTGGCAAACATCTCTTTCCAACCGCTGGGAAGGGTGCCAACCCGACAAGGAACTGCAAGCCGCTAGGTGTTTGGGGAAAACTTTCCCTCCCAGTTGTACCAGTTGTACCTGGCACATGGTTCGTGAGCTGGACGAGATCGAAACCAATCTCGAGACGGCCAAAGCATCGGGACGAAGCATCGGGGCGGATGGCACTGATCCGCATCCAGACTGAGCACGTCGCTGCCCTTCCCAGTTGTTTGTTGGCTGCACCCCGATGGTCAGCTTTTTGATTTTGGGAGGGGTGTTTCCAGGCCCCGGTTTCGGCTAGGATTTTGGGAGGGTCCAGTCTCCCATCTTGTTTGAACATCGTCAGCTATTGGTCCTGTTTCGCACTCTTCAGACGGTCGATGTTCAAACAAGATAGGAGACATTGGCTGTTTGATGGGGACAGGGGTGTCCCGTTTCGGACCATTGTTCTTCCACCCACGTTGCGCGCTTCTTCAGATAGAGATTTTGAGAAGTGTTCAGTCCAATATACTCCCTGCATGCCAAAGTTCTGACGGCACTCGCAGTGGCTTTGCCTTCAAATGGGGATGGGAGAATGGGGCCTGGTTTCTCCTTGATTTCCCGTTACCCAAATGTGGGGGCTCCTCCAAAACCATCGTCAGCGTCTAGTGGCTGGGAGGGTACCAATTCCAAGGAACCAGGGGTTCAAAATCGATCATTTTATCATGCCAGATGGCAGTGACGTCCTTTGTGGTGTCGAACTAATGCCCCCCTTTTGAACCCAGTTTCAGATGGTGTTTGCCTGAAGAAAACATGCCCATACACTTACTTGGCTATGCATTTTCGTGGAGAACCACCTCAAAAGTGGTTGACCTGAACCCCCACCTAAATGAGGTGAGCAACCGTCCTCCTCTCAGAACTCACACCCCCCAAGTCTTCCCCATTCCAGGGGTCACTCCCATTCCAGGGGTTGGGGGGTGTTCCCCATTCCATGAAAGGAACATGGGTTGCCATAAATGGAGATCTCCAGTCGAAATCCGATAATCCTCCCTCCCCTAATTCCATATTCTTGGGGCTGGGGATTGCCCCATGCTTTCCGACGAGAGGATTTGTTTCTGTTCTGAAGCGGACAGGGCCCCCCTCCTCCTCCATGGATTTTTCAACAAGCGCCGAGGAGGACCGGGACATCGAGGGCGTGGTATACGTCTCCTTGCCGCGCTTCTGGTGACGCCCAAGTTTTGCCCCAGAAGTGGCGAGTTGTTCCAAGAAGCCAAGAGGTTGGTGGATATGTTTCATGGTTTTCTTTGTGCCAAGACCCTCTATTTAACGAAAGGCGATGTGCAAGTTGGGGTTCTTCGAGATGATTATGTTTTTTTCGTTCATTTTTGGGCAGTCTCTCACGCCCTTCAAGATGGTGACATGGCTTGTTTTGCTTCTTGTTTTATTGCCAGATATGGCTTACCTCTTTTCGATGGGTGTCAAGGAAAACCAAAAGCAATGTTGACCCTTTTTGGGGGTCCCTTTTTGCTTTACCTTTTGACATAGCTGGCCTCTTTTGAGTTTTGCCTTTTTGGTGCTCCTCCATCTTCCCAACTTAACGTGTTGCAAGGGGGCGAAAACGTTCGCACATTTTGCTGTCCTAAACGCTTCTTTAAGCCAGACTCAGATATACTGCCGCCACTTTGTTTCCAGTTTTAAAAAAGGGTATATAGCCACCGTCTTGCTTTGGGGGTACAACTTTTCGTTTGGTCTTCTTGTTCCAACTTGTGTTTTACTCAGTTGCTCAGTGGTTTTCCCTGTTCCCCTTTTTTAATTGCTTTTTGCCAACGTTTCGTTTGGTCTTCCAAAAAAAGGTCAAATGCCCACGCGGCTTTTCTTTAAGGGCCGATAGCGACCTTTTGCTCGTTTGGGGGCGGGCTTGGGGCAACCCATGTAATGCTTACGCCGACGATGGAGTTGTTTCGGGTGTTGAGTGGGTTTGTAGGTGGTTGGCGACCAAAAGGAAACCATTTCTTGGGTGGCTGGGGTTTCTTCTTAGCGGGGCCTTGTTGTTCTTGGAAGGGGGGAGTTCTGGCGTGTGTGTGTGTGTGTGCCAAGATTGGAGAGTCAGTTTGCGGCCATTGGGTGTTGAGTGGGCGCAAAATTCTGTAGTTGGCCAGTAGGTGTTGAGTTGCTTAGGTGGGGGAGCCAACCTTTGAGGTTTGGCTTTGGATGCACTTGCCTTGTAGGCCAAGCTTTTTGCTTTCCTTTTTGGCTTGGCCACGTACAGGTCCCAAAGGGTGGAAAGGGGAAGAACCCTTCTGTGATACCGGTTGGAACCTTCCCGTTAAATGGAGGATTCGTGATTTGGAAGGTCTGACATTGCAATTCCCACAACCCTGTCCCAAAAGATGATCAATGCTTTTATTTCTAGGTCCTTTAAAGCAAGTGAGTTTGTCTACGCTCTGCTTGGAGTGGGGAAATTCAGGGGACCCGGACACGGTTTCTATCGAAAAACGAATTAGTTCCCACTAGGAGAATGCATCCTAGAACCATTTCTCAAAGAGCCCACTTCAGAGGGTCCCAAAAGGTACCCAGACTCGGAGGTTCGTCAGACTCGGGGGTTGCTCAGACTCGGAGCCTTTGGGTCCCCTTGGCTTCAAGATTCGAATCGGATTCCAGGTGACGCCAAATATCGGCTTCGACCTCCTCAAGGATGGAGTCAAGACAGGCGGATTGGCCGCGCGACTTTCTGCTGGGGGCCGACTGACCGGATGGGCGTTGAATCCCTTGCAACCCATTTTTTGTTAAAACACCTTCTGCGTTTTCTCCAGAATTATGGTAGGGAATCCAGTCGGAACCCTTTGACCCTTTGAACAACCAGAAAATGGCTGGTGAGTGATTGCCCAGGATCCACGTAGATGTTCCACCCCCACACCACTAGGCGTTCAATGGGCTATGATACAGCTATTGGGTTTGGATCTTTAGACTTCAACGTTTTGGGAAATAAAGGTGTTTCCCACTAAACCCCCAAAAAGTTAAACACTTTTTGCAGGGGGGGTCGTTACAGCAACCAAGAACCATGTCCAAAATCCCCAGTACGGCAACCAAAACGCGGTGGTTGGTTGGGACCTGGGTGCCGGACATGGACAAGAAGTTTGTTTGGACGCCTCTTGGCTCAGATTTCAGGCAAGCCTTAGTTGGTGGTTTGGATTGGGGTCCCTGGTTTTTGTAGAGGGTAAATGGGAGAGCCCCCTCCATTTCACCACCAAGCCAATGCAAACCACCAACTAGGGGGAAGTGGTTTGGGATTTGAACCTCTGGCTTTTCCCCTTGACCACCAAACCACCGATCCAAGCCACCAACTCGAGTGGAATTGGACTTCGGAGGCCGTGTCTACCTCGCCTTCGAGACCAAGCACCCCGTCCGCAGCGCGCTGCCTGCCGAGACCTGGCGCGCAACCTGGGCGAACTGGGCGAACTGGTGAGGTCCTTTGACGGAGGTAGGGTGACCAAAACTTACTTGACTGTGATTGTCAAACCGTTTTGGGATCCCATTTTGGTTGGTAGGTGAATTCACCACCCATTGTAGAACCTATTTTAGTGTGTTCGCTGGGGGTACGGGATTTTGACCTATGGCCACTTAGTTCATGAAACAACGTCTGGGGGTTGGACCAGTTTAGTGGAAAGCAACAAGTATTGAAACCCGAGGACCCTTCTTTTGGGCCCACTCTACCGGAAGGGAGAAACTGGGGTCTGTGTGTTTTGGGCTAAGCCGGGCCTCTTGTTGGGTTTAATATTGAAAGGGAAACCCGAAGAAAAAGCCGCGTGATGGGAAGGGCCCCTCTTTTGGGCTTGGTTTAGAGGAAACCCACAAGCAAACCCCCCCAAAAAAATGGGGAGGGCCCCTACTTGGAGAACATACCCATTGCAAGAGGCTTGGCCTCCCATCATCCAGGAGGTTTAGGGGAAACACCCCAAGACGTATTCTTCAAGGAACAGCCCTCGTTCTGGGCTACGCGGCACCCTCTACGTGCTGTGTACGATGGTTTGGTACCGAGGATGGTGAGCCCCAAAACGCGCTCCCTTGTTCTACCAGGGTCAACTCAGAGTGCTGATTTTGACTGGGCTTAGGTAGATGGCACAACTTCCAAGATCTTTGTGAGTAACGAGGAGAACTAAACCCACATGGGGGGAATTGTGTCATCTACTTTCACTCGTGTATCAAAGTCAGAGGTTGGTTCTCTTTAGCCCCCCGCTTGGCTGACTTAGAAGGACAAACTCCTTGATCCGCGAAAAAAGAGAAAGAGACCACAAGGTGGTTGCCTAGCCTCCCTCCCTGAGGTACTGAACTTTAGTCATCTTTTCAATTCTGACTATAGTGGCGAGCCAAATGTTCCTGGGGTGTTTTTCCACACGCACTCAGGGCAACGAGTTTTTCTGTGGTTTCCCTTGAAGAATTCCTCGAGTTTGTGACAGACCCTTATTCCAGATGGGGGTGCACGCTGATTTTGTCTTTTGTTTTTTCTTGTCCCACTGCGTATTACGTATCGGGATTTGGGATGTGCAGCCCATATGGCTATGTTCAATGGAGAACTACCTCCATGCTTGGTGAACATTCCCCACCTAGATGATGTCCACCAAAGGGTCCCCCGTCAAAATTTACACCCATATTGACCCTCCCGTCCACTAACGGAACCTACCGGAGGGTCCCTTCTAAAGGAACATCGGCTTCCACGACCCCTCAGGCAGGTTCCATTTGAGTGTAGCCAATTTATAGGGGGATGAGGCTTGCAACCATTTGCCCCTTATATTCGGGTCGGGCTTGGCTCAACGCCGGCCCTCAGCCCTCAGCCCTCAGCCCCACCCTTTTCGGACCGCGGCGTATCAGCATTTGGTTCAGGTAGACCTTTCCCCCCTCTAGATGTACCCTCCCCATTCGTTCCAGGGATCTGTTTTTGTTCTAGAAAACCCAGAGAAAACGGCGGGTTTTTGAAAAGAACGATGGTTGAAAAGAATGGACCAGGAATGAACCCCTAGACCCTTGCCCGGATATCCACTCCTGGTTGCTTCAACAACACCTGGTGTTTTGTTTCTCAAACCCAGTGGTAAAAAACAAAGAAGCAACTCGAATCCGGAAAGCAGAAGGCTTCGACCCTCGAGTCAGGGTCGAAGACTCAAATGGAAGGGGGGCATTGGCCGCGAGAACAACGGCTCTGGTTCCATCGCCGGGAAATCACAAAGTGTGGTTCTGCATAATCGCGAACATGCAAGGAACCTGAACTGACTTGTCCAAAAGCCCAACTTTGAAATGGGTGAACTGTTTGTTGTCGTTTGTGTTTAGTGCTGGCTGGAACCAACATGAAAAACAAACTGTTAATTCTGGGATTTAAAGCAGGAGGTGAATGAGCATCCCTGCAAGATAGTTTACTCGTATCCAAGTTTCCTGCACAGGTTCCAGGCTTGCTTTGGCCCTTGTCCTGATTAAATGGTGCAAAGGATTGGACTAGGCAAGATGTTCCAGGCTACTCAAGATCCTTTCCTTAGAAGCCGCCGTTTAGAGGTGAGCTTGTTTCCTTTTACATCGCAAAACAAAGGAACACATGTTGAGGATACCGTACTAAAAGGGACCCTGGGGGCACCAAGTCCCGTATCGCAGGTGTGCCTTGGGCAAGTAGTGGGGAGCCCTAGCTTCGCCTATCTTGAAGAACGTTCCGCAAATGTAACTTTGCCAGAAAGGAGGTTTATAAACATCACCTTTGGTTGCCTCACTGCACTTTATACCTCGTGCGTTTGGACCATTTTGGGGGTGAACCTATGTTACTGCCAGGTCGCAATGTTCAGTCTGTGAATCCGGAAAACACCCTGTTTGCAACCAAACGAGTTTGCTCTTTGGGAGGTCTCCAAAGAAGCATTTCATAGCTAAATATAGTGTGTATTTGAGAGGTGGGCCATTGAACCTGCGTTGGATGTTTTGCAAGGAGGGCTAGACCCACGCAGGGTCTTTGCTAGAAAGTTGTTTCGCTTTCACACAGGGTCTCCATGTGGTCGAATCCGCATAAATTGAATATGAGGATATATGAGGTGTTGTTTGTGAGAATCCTTCATCACTCCAATTGGTAAGCAAAACCAGGAAAAACAGATGGATGTTGCTATACGGCCCCCCTACTTAAACTTTGATCGGGGTCCCATCCATTGGGCCGGGTTTTGTTTAGCTCCGGGTCAACATTGTCCTATGGTTGTCAAGGGCCGCCCAATAGGGCCCCCCAATCCCAACAGGGGCTACTGGCGACCAATAGGGTCTATTAAGAGCTATAATAGGGTTCGGTTCCTTCTGGGGACCATTTTCAGGGGGTCCCCTGATTTGGGTTCCTTGACAACCAAACGTAGGACAATGGGTACCATACCTGGAATTGCTCCTGGGTGTGGTTTCTTTGAGTCAAGCCTTTGAATGGTTGCCATGTCTGTGTTTAACAGCAGGGTGGTACTTGCCATCCAATATCCACGGCAAGGGAGTTGACAATTTGGATGTCTTAAAATAGGAGCAGGAGCCCCAAAATGGGAGGTGTACTTTTGGTTTCCCTTTAAAACAACCCCAAAAAGGGTGCCCTCAAAAAAAACACCCATTTGACTGTTTCTGGAAATGCTTAGATGGTGCGGAAGGACCCGCTAAGTGGTTAGTAGCTGTAGTCACAAGGGTTCAAAGACGGCTGGGGCATAACTCCACCACTTCGCGAGTGGGCGGCTGACCCAAACCCCTCCAATGGTATTTGGGCGTGCGAGTTTGGAGCTGGTTCCCTTGTTCAGGTTTGTATAAACGGAAGCCAAAAAAGGAACGCCACCGTGTTTGGGATGCAACTAGTTTTTTGAGCCTGTCCTTTTTTTAGGGAAACCCTCTTTGGTGGCTAGGTCCCCCAGTAGTGCCCTTTTACCATTTTTTGGGGAGGGTTCCCATACTAAAATAGACTACAGAAAAAAGGGTACCCTTCTTCTAACCTCTCTACTGGAGGACCTAGGTGGGCTTTTTCAAGGGAAGCCACCAGGAAAAGCCACCATTCTGGCGGGTCCGATACCTAAAAATGGGCCCACTGGAGCCACAGCCTTCGTTTCAAGGACAGGACTTCGGCAGCTTCTCAACGACTGAAAGCTGACAATGTCTCGTGCTGCGGTTGAATGCTGGATCAATCCCTAGGTCCCCCAGCTAAGTGCCCTTTTACTTTTCCTTTTTTGGGGGAGGGTTCCCCTACTAAAACAGACTGCAGAAACAAGGGGTAGCCTTATTCTAACCTCTCTACTGGAGGACCTAGAGCCAGACGACCATACGTTTGATTTGTGGAATCCATCTAGAGATCAATTGTCAATTAAACAAGTTACCACCCTTGGTTGTGGTTCTCCAGCTTCCGCCTTCCATTGCATTGCATTTAATTGTCCATCATGTCCAAGCTCAGTAGTTCAAAGCCATCCTTTTAACCTTTCGATTTTCTCTTTTGGCAACTTTGAGTAAAGGTCCCAATAGGTGAGCCTTTTAGTGAGCAAGTCCTTGCAAGGAGATCAATAAGTGTTTTTAGCAATTTCTTCAGAGCTGCCTCGCTTTACGATGACCCCACGCAGCACGAGTTTAGGGCATTCTTGCGCGACAGGTTTAGTAGCGACACTTCCCGGCTGCAAGCAATGAGCTCATGTGTGGGCAGGACGAGCTCAAGTATGATGAAGGTGCTTTACTCGGGGATTCTTTGTGTTTACTTTGGGGATTTATAGTATGTTGCCCAGACAAATATTGGTTTCTCTTTGGTTTGTGTTTGGTTGCCTTGTGGTTTTCCTTTGGTTTCTCCTTGTTATTTGGTTTCATGTGCAATATCATCCAAGCGAGAGTAGCCTGGCCGCAAGCAGTCAAGCTTTGCGCTTTTTCCATGGCAGTAGACCATAACTATGTCTCACACCGGACGAAGTCTTGCACCGCTGATCTGCCTGAAGTCCACGGAACAACACGATGGCACCGAATGGGCGAATCTCGGTCTTCCAAAAGCTTGGCGTCGGTCTTCCAAAAGGTTGGCGTGCGTGCATGCATGTGGTGTGTGGCGTGTGTGTGCGTGTGTGTGCGTGTGTGTTTGTGTTTGTGTGTTTGTGTTTGTGTTTGTGTTTGTGTTTGTTTGTTTGCTTGTGTGTGTGTGTGTGTTTGTTTGGGTGCTTGCTTTTGTGTGTGTGTGTGTTGTGTGACTGTACCTTTTTTCACCTGGGTTTGAAGACACACGAAAAGGGGAACCTCAAGTAACAAGTCCCCCGTTTTGTGTCTTCGCATGCCCATATAGTCTTCCAAAACCGAACCCGAAAGGGCCATACTTGGTTTCGCAAACCAAATTTAAGCTGCAACCCGCAACACCCAGGACCTCCCAACTTTGCCATGCCCTTTTCGGAAGACATATATATGTTCCAGGCCGTGGACCCCCCCCCCCACCCCCCCCAACCCCCCCCCCCTGTGGGGGTGGGGTGGGTGGGTGGGGGTGGTGGTGGGGTGGTGGGGTGGTGGGTGGTGGTTGGGTGGTTGGGCCAACCCCCCCCCCCCTGGTGGGGTGGTGGGGTGGTGGGGTGGTGGGGTGGTGGGGTGGTGGGGTGGTGGGGTGGTGGGTGGGGGTGGTGGGTGGTTGGGTGGTTGGGTGGTTGGGTGGTTGGGTGGTTGGGTGGTTGGGGGTGTGGTTCGGAGTTGGTTTAGGCTTGGTGGGTTGGTTTAGGGTTGGTTCAGGGTTGGTTCAGGGTTGGTTTGCGGTGGGTTTCGGGTGGGTTTGGGTTTTGGGTTGATTTAGGCTTAGGGTTGGGGTTAAGGAGGGGTTGCAGGGTGGTTTGGTTTAGGGTAGGATGTTGCGAGAGGTGCGGGGGTGTTGGTTCACGGGGTGAAAGGGGGTCTGGGACCGAAGCTGCAGGGCTCGCACGGTACTGGACAGCATCCCCAGCATTGCCAGCATCATCCCCAAGATGCGGATGATGCGGGGGAGTGGGGGGACCATACCATTGGGGGGGGGGGGGGGGGGTACGTGGCCCAGGGACTGGTACATATATATATATATATGTATGTGTTGTTGCCCGTTGCTGAAAAAACAAAAACGTACAACAAGATTTCCAAGAGGCAAGCCCAAGCAGTTTTGAAGGCTTCCAAGCCCTCCATTTCGCAGGCTAGATGTTGCTTCAAACAAAACATCCCCCTTGTTCGCACGCAGATTGTGCACACGGACGAATCAAGTCCTTAAACCCCCAAGCTTGGCCACTAACAACCCGAAACCCGAAACCCCGAAACCCTAACACTCTCAACGCACCCTCAACACTTTGACCAGCAGTGGTGTGAAGCCTCGATCGGTTCAATGCCTGCGGATGCGCGCGGCGCGGCGCGGCGGGTCGTTAATGCGAGTCGAAATGGACGGAGTTCACTCGGCTCCTCGGCGCTTTTCATAGCGCAAGCAAATCGCCGTTCAGGGACCCAACCGCCTACAGGCAACCCCCAAATCATTTTGGACTCTTGCGTTTGCTGAAATGAAAGCTATTCATTTTCCCTTTCGGGTTTTCAAGGGAATCGATTTCACTACTGGGCATTTAAATATAGTTTCTCCTTCTTTTTCCAGGGGGCGAAAAAGCAAATGGAAGGACTCAAAGGTGTTTCTTTCCTTAAGGCTTCACAACTCGTAAGTTTAGAGGAGGTATTTGGGTTGGCAGAGTCACTTTCAATTTTGTCATTCGGCCCCATTGAATCAGTCAACCTTAGATTAATCTACCTTTATTACTAGGAAGAAGGGATTAATTACTTTAGGTTTTTATAGAAGCCCAATCCATGCTTCTATAAAAACCCACTGGAAACATGTATGGTTTACAGGTTTCCTCTTGTGCCAAGATGGTCCAAAAAGAAGAAGTTGTCAAAAGGAGCGCAATGCTCTAGAAAGCGGTTTGGCTGCGGTTTTTCGTGGATTTCACCGAATTTTCTATCCCCTGTTGGTCCTTGTTGAGTAACGTACTATACAGGGCTGGCCACAGATTCTCCAAACCGTCTAGAAATGCCGCTGTTTAAACCGGTCCCCAATTGGAGGCATATCCAGCCACTTTGAGCTGTTTTCATATCCACCCGGTTCTCGCTGGAAACCAAGGGGTTTGGCAGGGCTGGCCTTTCATCAGACCTTGAACTGAGAACTTGGGTTCGCAGATGGGCATTTGTTCTCAAGGGTGCCTCCCCATTCTCCTCATCCTTTTTAGACACCTCCCCTTTTTCAGGGAGTTCGATTCGCCATCTTTGTTTGTTTGTGTGCGTTTGTTGGTTTCGCGCGGCTCGCGTGCCCTTGAAATATGGCTGGCTTTTGGACTTGACCAATTCCTCCAGATGCTCACTTCTCCGCAACGGGTTTCCTATTGTGCAACTGACCGCATGGTACGCTGACCCTAGATGTTGTTTTTGTTGATTGTTGGTGTTAAACATCACGTTTCGGGCACATTAAAGTAAGTTTCTTTTTTTTGCAGGGTGATGTTTCAAGGGGACAATCTAGGGAACTACCCTGTTTTGCCAAAGAAGGTGTTGAGCTGCGTTGTGTTTTTAGTTTGTTTGTTGGTACCCTTTTATGGTCTAAGCGAAACCAAGAGGAACACCACCCTTATGTTATATGGTCGCCCACTGAGCTTCTTGCAGCCTCGTTTGAGAATTCATGGCTTCAGGCTAGTCACTGAGAACAGTGCCATGGGGATACATGAAACCCTGCCAACCCGTGCAAATGATCTGCTTCAAGCTGGTTTCGTGTCAAGTCCATGAATTGCCAAACAGAGTTAACGGCAAACTTGCGCTAGTTTGGACACATTGCAGAGCTTATGCAAAGCCTCCCACATCATAACGCCCTTGCCGGGCCATGTCGAAAACCCCCCAACAGTACAGCGTAACACCTCAAAGCGTCGTCTTGCAACCTGTGGCTACATGTAGAGAGGCATCCATATTTGCCAACTTGGATCCAACGTCTATCAATTGCATCCAGACTTAGCTACATGTTTTGCTTGGCCCCTATCCAACAAATTGTGTTTTTGAGGGGATTCCCAGCGCCATCCAGCAGGTTCACCGTTTGGGGCTTCTTTTTCTGGCCAGTGAAGTTCCAGGAAGCAGCGAAATCCGCCAGACTTCTCCCCGGTTCGTGTCGCTTCCTTCGCGATGGGCAACGCCATAGCTTCGAAGCTCCCGCCGGTGACGGATAAGGATCTGAGGAGCGTCCGGTCGCAACTAGGTTTTTCAGTAGTGCCCTTTTACCTTGTTCTGGGGGAGGGTTCCCTTATAAATAGATTACAGAAAAAAGGGTACCCTTATTCTAACCTTTGTACTGGAGGACCTAGGTAAAGTTCGCGTTAAACGACGTGTACATCCCCCAGATATGGTTCCATCATACTTTATGGCGGCGTGGTTGAATCTGTGGACTTTCATTTTTTGGGTTGAAACAGCGGATTTTGCATTGGCGCCATAAGTTAAACTTTTGCAAAGGGGTCGTCATGGCAACCAAGCCTTTGTAAGTTGTGAGTCAGCGCAAGTAAACCAAGCTTTCCTATTCTTAATGCCCCAGACTTCTGGAGTCTTTGGCTCTGGCCTGTGACATGTATCGTCAGTCAGTAAGTGGCAGGGTGCAAAGAACATCGCCCAACAGTTTGCCCAATGTGCTCCCCCAGCCAATTCCTGAAGCCTGGAGAAGGGCTATCTGAAGACAGCAATGGAGCTCGGTTTCAACCTGGATGTAGAGAGTGTCCCTTGAAGTAGAAAGTCAAGGATCCGCAAAAGCAAGAGCACCCCTTTACCTGAGACCCTCCCTGGACTTATGTTAAGCCTCCCCCCTTCCCGATTTCTTAAAGGCCACGGAGACCCCACAAGCCAATGCGAATCCCACTTGGTTCTTGCAGACTGCCTTGGGAACATGTGATACACCCCGAAGAAGGTTCTGGATTCCTGTGGTAGAAACTTCTGACTTCGAAATGTTGACCTCGCAGTTCAATCAACCTGCCGGGTTTGATAGGAGGATGGTCCCCGTAGAAGTGGAGGCCACCTCGAAAACAAGCCCCCGAGATAATCAACTGTCGGATTTAACATGGGTTGCGAGTACCGCGAGTAACGCAAGACTTCAGTGCAGAGGATGGTCCCTCAGTGTGGTACATGGGTGTTTGATGGTACCCTCTTTGGCCACGCTTGAAAGGGAGCCAAACAAAAACCGCCCACTTGGAGGTCCCCGCAATTTTGACATACACCCACTGTGGCTACCTTTGTTTTGTTCAGACCTCTAGTGGCGCTCTCTTGCCCTCCTGCCCTCTTTTTTTGAGGGGGTGTCCACCAAAATCAGTCAATTAGGGGGATTCTCAAAATTGGGGACTCCTACAGGCGGCTGGTGTGCTTTTGGTTTTCCTTCATCAACCAACGGGGGGTGCGAAATCTTTTTTGCGAAACTCCCATCTACCAAAACAAGTTGGCCTTTTTTCTGGAGGTGTGTGTCTTTGAGTTGGGAGGTGCCATGGCTTTTGCACTGGCAGGACCGTGCTGTCCTACAATCTCAATGAGAGCCACATCCGATCCGTGTACAAACTGTTCACAGAGGCTGGTGGTTGGAGGGCGGGTGCACGTAAGATTTTACAGGTTGACTTCCCCAAATGGGTGTGGCACAAAATTAAACAGCTTGTTCTAAGCAGGTGTTGGTCTTTGTTTCCACACACCAAGGTGCCATTGTGGGTACATCTTTTACGGCACAGCCAAATGTACCTTGACATGTGTGTGTGTGTGTGCGTTTGTGTGCTTGGGGTGCGCTTGTTGTGGCGGGAAACCGAAAGGAATAAAGCTGTCTGTTGGGAGGGTTCACCATTTTTCCGCTGGCACAAGGATATTTTGTTTGCTTACCCTCAAAACTGGACAAGATACTATTGACAAAAGACATAGTCATGACACGCAAAATGAAGCCATGATTCCCCTTTAAGTATTGGATTCTGAGACAAGACTGGTCTGTCCCTTCTTGTACCGAACGGGTCACCGTTTTGCGCTTGGCGATGCAACTTTGAGAGTAACTGCCTCAAAAGTGGACGGTGGACTTGAATCGCGACCCAGTGAATTGTGATGTCCACCAAAGCGGTTCCTAGGTAAACATCATGCCCATGGGTGTGTGTGTGTGTCTGTGTCCTGGGTATAGGGAGCTCCCAGCCGTGACAGATTGACGTGGACTCCAATGGAGTCTGGACCGTCAGCGAGATGTACAGAGTCCTGAAGGCGCGATGGCGCGATGGTCACTCTGCTCGGGTGCAGACGGGTGTGGATCGAAAGTAAGGAGGCCCCGCAGGTGGTGCAATTGGTTTCTCTGGCAAACTGGGGGTGGGGGGGGGCGAGTTAGTTGGTTTTTTTTGGCCACAGCCATATTGAATATGAAGGGAACTGAAATGTCATTTTTTAAGCTTCAATGAGGATGACTCACGTCTCGTTTATTTGTTGTTTACTCACAACCCCTTTCTAGTTGTTTAGGCCCTTACTTATTGTATAGAGCCTTTTGCAGGGATCTCTACTTGGTTTCTGGTCTTGGACCGGAACTTCGCGGGGAGGGGGCGCGGGGGTCAACCCGAACCCAGGACACGCCAAGGATAAGCCCTTCAGGATTGTTCAGGGGTAATTAAGGTGACAGCCCCGCAGCTCCCCTCATAGCCGCCCTTTGACCTTTTCACTTCTGTTGACATTCCAGAGTTGGGTGTGTCTCGCAATAGGCTTTTGCCAGTTCCGCTTGCAGGCACTTCTCCGTGGCAAGCAATACTTGCTGTTGCGATAGGGAATGCCCCAGGGTGTTGGGAATGAACCTAGGGCTCCTCTTAAAGGAAACCACAAGGGATAGTTTATAGGGATCATTCCTTCCTTGCCTTCAGGAATCCGATTGGAGCGTTGGCCAATCCAATGAGGAAGTGAGTAGGTAAGTCTTTGATCGAGTGAGTAGGAACTCTGTTTCTATACCTGTTGTTTTGCCATGGTCAAGCGGTGGTCCCCCTTCAGGATGGAATCCTTGCACTCGATACTTGACTATCGAGTTGGTCCACTTAAAGTTGGCTTGGCAGATTTCTTCAGTTGAGTACTTGAACCCCAGACTGTTTCCCAGACACCTTGTAGTGTCCTTGTTTCCCTTTTTTTGGAGGGGGTTTCTCTTTGTAAACTCAAGCAACACGTGAGGATGCACCTTTTTCACCTGGAAATGCGAATCTGGGCTTCCGGGGTCTCTCTTTGTAACCTCAACCAACTTAAAAGTGGGTGCCCTTTCTGTCACCAGAAATCCGAATCTTGCCAACTCAAATTCGCCGTTTGAAACCGCTGGTTGCTCAGCTTCGTTTCCGCCGGAGAGGAGCCTCGACTTTCGGTGCGAGCTCCGGTCATTGACACCATCTTCTTCATGGGCCTTTGCCTGAGATATGAGCCTCCGCGGGGGAGTGAGCTTCATGGTCGGGGGACATATTCTTCCATTTGCCTGCGGACTTTTTGTTTAGCAAACTGGAGGTATTTGATTTTTCGCCTCCGCGGCAGCAAGGGAATCCCCTTCAAGGTGACCAAGTAAGCGAGCATTTAAGGGAAGGTTTGTTGTCCACATTGCAGGCGGGTCTTAAGGAGAAGCTGCTAAATGAATTTCGGTGTTCCTTGGGTTTCCCTTCAAACCCGCCCAGCCTCCCACAAAAGAGGCGAGCCATCCCGAGGTTCCGAGGTTCCGCGTGCCTCATGCTCTGTCCATGTCCTAAACCCTATGGTCTCACTTTACCTGTACATGCCAACCCACTTGGGGGGTCCGAATCCGATTTGGCTATGAAACTTATGAGTTGAACCCATCTTACATGTGGTTGGCGGACATAACACTGCACCGCATTCTGATGCCCACCAAGGGGTCCCCGATCAAAAGTCACACTCAAGTCCTTCGGCCCGTCGGCGAGAATTCCCCTTCATACCTCCAGGTCTCTTTAGGACGAACTCCCCGGCAAGGGAAACTCTTCAAAACTTGGCCGAAAGATTGAGGTTTGATCCATACGATCATCTCAGTACCCTTAAAGAGGTCACTTAGTGTCTTGGCAAAGGGCATGGTTGCGCCAAGCGTTTTTTTGTTTTTGTCCACATCCGATTGGTTCCCTCTAACAGGAGAGTGTTGTGGTCACACAGTTTGCCCACTTTCCCGGAGTGGGGGTCCAATTCAATCTTTGGCTGCATAACCTTTGCATTCTTGCTATGGCTCAGTGGAAAGATGAACATGGAGCACAGCCCCAAAATGAAATAGGCTACTAGTCCCGTCAGGGATTCCATTTCCGTGGTTAAGTAGGTAACCAGAGAATTGCCACCCTTTAAACAACTTAAAACAATGATGGCAAATGGGTACCTACTAGGGATGTCCTTACACTCTAAGGTGACAGCAACAGCGAGGGCAGCATGACCTTCCAGGAGAAGGGCAGTTGGTTGCGCTTGCGGGCAGTTGGCGGGAAAATACTCAAGGTGCCAAGATCAGCTTTCTTCTAGTTGGTGGTTTGGAGGTTGGGCGGTGGTTTCCCATCCGTGTACATTCAAAATTGGGATTCAAATCCCCAAACCAATCCAAACCGACGTCCAAGCTTTTAGAGTTACCTGAACAATGGTCCATTTCACTAAGCTGGTCACACAGAGCGTTCAGTAAACCGGCCGAATGTCTTTCCCTTGCATTTCTTAGTGAATCAACCAACAAAAGGGCAGCTCTGCAGCCGAAGCTTGGCAAGTTGCAAACTTGTCCTATCACTGCCACTTATCCAGCCCAAATCCATTCCAAATACTGCGGATCGACAAAGTGCTGTTGGGACGGCTGACGCCGGATTTGGATACTGGGACGCAGTATTTCTTCCATGCAGCCCAAGCATGGATATCCGAAGTGCGACAAGCTTCGGGGTTCCGTGTCATGAACCATGTTAATAAGGGGGAACTCACTTTTTAGGGGCTCCATCTTAATTAATTTGCAGGGGGAACTCGGTTTTGTGCGGGGTCCATATGGGGTTGGAAGGGCGGTACCTGATGGTTTTTTCAGGTTCCATGGTAATTTGGTGGACTAGTTTGCTGTCGGATCCATAGGACTTCCTGGTGACAATGTGCTCCTTTTGCGCTCTGTCCAAGGAAGAGGCAAGGAAGACAGCGGCTGCGGCCGGGTGTTCTCCAAAACGATATGTTTGGGGTGGCCTGGGTCCTCCGTCTCCATTTCATTTGGAAGCTTCGGGCGGCGAAATCTGGCCCGGATCTCTTGGTGGCTCCCAGCCATCCGGTTCCTTAGCCTTTTGGCTTGTTAGTTTTTAGTGGGATTTTCAGTATTTAACCCACTAAAAGTGGACAACTTTTAGCAGGGGGTCCGAAAACGGACAGCCCAGAATCTGGAAGCATGACTTTTTAGAGCACCCCAGCGGGTTGTCAAAGGAGCTGTTCGGCAGGTTCTAAGAAATGGGTTTCAGCTTGCACAGGACCATCATTCCAGGCATCCGAAAGCAACCCATCCAATAGGAACGGATGAATAATCAGAGCACTTTTGGAGGGAGCTCTCCCCTTTTGATAGGACGGGTTCTACTTAGATCCAGGGTCAACATAAGGTCACCCAATGTTGCTGTTGGCGACTTACTCCCAGCGCTTGCAAGGGAAAAGCAGACACAGTTGTGGGGATGCCAGAGTTGGCTTCCCAGGATTTGCTGTTGCGTAGTAAGCCAGCCAGGGTCACTGGTTGCAAGCGAGATTGGGCATGCTGAATATTGGCATTGCCGTGCGTTTTTCCCCTCTCTCCTGGACAACATGAATGTCTTCAGCTCGAAAAGCGAACGCCGAGCGCCGGCCAGATGCTGCAGTTTCTCTTCATGATCATCGACATTGACCGAAACGGTGTCCCTTTCGGGGCGTTTGGGAGGGCGGCCTGGCCGGCGATGCGATGGTGAGCTGAAGTAGACTTGGCTGGGAGCCAAACAACCCACGAAGTTATGTTATTGTTTGTTGTGTTCAATGTCTCAGAAAGGAAACCATACTGGGATGGATATTCAATAATAGTTCCAGATACCCCCCCCCAATTGGAATTTCCCATTTAGTTCGCGAATGGAATATCTACTATAATGTCCTGTCTGGCACTGAGTAAGTCGGGCGATATGTTGCCGCCAGAGACATTAATAATGACATCTAACCACCTACCCAAGCTATCAAAAGGGTGAGACACAAAGCTCACAGGAACTCACAGGGCATGAATCCTGTTCATTTCCAGACAAGGCACCAGTTTGGTGTGGCTCAAAATTAGGGATCTATGTTTTGAACTGCATCGTTTTCGCCACAGTCGTGTGGTTTCAGGCAACTCTTAATTGGTGGTTTGGATTGATAGGGATTTGAAGCCCTGGTTCTTGATTTCCGTATTTAACCCACTAAAAGTTGGTCACTTTTAGCGGGGGATCAGTTTGGGCAGAGCCAAGTTTCGAGCTGCAGCCAACTGGTTGGTAGGTACCATCGAGAAGGAAGAGCTCCTGAACTTCTTCTCTTACGTCCCCGCGGGCTCTGAAGAGGGCCAAGCGCCCCGAGTCGAAGGTGTCGAAGCTCGCTCCGTGAGGGCTTGGCTGTTTTTTTTTTGACAGATCCCTTTGAAGGAAGTATGTCAAAGGCGGATGCTGGAATTTGGCGCTTCAAAGGCAATCCTCCATGCTTACCTTTGGCAAGGTATGCAAGGGGTTGTCTTAGCGGTTTTGCAAGAGTGACGGATCAAGATTTGGAACAGCCCAGTCTAAAAATGCGGCGTTTCTTTCACTTGAGCAATTTCTGCACCAGATGTTTCCTTGGCGGTTCCCAGCCATCCCCTTAGGCTTTTTAGCCTTCCAGTGTGGGGTTTCCGTATTTCACCCACTAGAAGTTTGTCAACTTCTGCCGGGGATGCGGAAGCGGACCGCCCAGTTTCGGGAGGTCAGCACGAGTTCTGAAGTGCCCTGGTAGGTCCTTAGACTCCACAGAGCATGAGATATGCAACCCTCCCCATGACCCATGACTTTGCTTGGCATGGCTCTCAACACCTGCGGTTTCCGCAAGAAAGGCTCCTTCTCACTAAAAATGCACAAGTACATCTGACTCCCTGAGTTTCTGGACTTTAAAAACTTTTTTGGAAAGACCATAATTAGAGATAAATGAAGGGTTCAGACTTGTGCGGACTATCTCAGGAAGTGAGAAATTGCTGGACATAGAGCATGTGCCTCAATGGCAGCCTCAAACATGGCTGGGCACAACTCCCTGTGTCGAAATGAGGTCCACAGGAGCTGGGCTTGTTATGTTCTGTCTCTATAGGGGGGGGGGTGGCCGGCAGAGATTCGTCAAATTGTGTTTCATCTACCACTGGGATGAATTTGATAAAGTTAAAGTAGTGGGGGGGGCGAGAGGACTGCTTGTCAACCTGCTTTGCTTTGCTGTGTTGAGCTCTGCTTTGGCGGTTATGCCTCTGAGGCAGGAAATACGTGTTTTTGTTCAGGCATCTTTTGTCAGAGTCATTCCTTATTGACTTAAGGACTCTATGCTATCAGAGTTTTGGAACCCATTGACTCCCCTTAGCATGCTGAGCTGCTGATTGCGCCGGAGCTTCGCGAAGTCTCGGACAGCGACAATGGCTGTGGCCGTAATGGCCGCAGTGGTTCACATGTGGTGCAGTCAGAGTGTCCGTCCCTGAAGTTCGTGGAGACGCTAGCGGCCGATTTGGCAAGGGAAGTGCGGAAGAGAGTCACGGATAAGGTTTACCCCTGATCAAAACCCCCCGAAGATCGACAAGGCAGAGAACACCATTTTTTGAAAAGCCCCCCTCACCCCCCCACCCCCCCTGATTAACCCGGTCTTTCTCCGATCCTCGGCAACCGGAAAGCTGTGTTGCATGGTATCCCGGCGCTGAGTGCCAGGAGCAAAGGTTACTGCCAGCTGTTTGTGAGGAGAAGACTATGAAGGGAAATAGTATTGGTAGAACTATTGAAGTAACTATTGGCCATGTTGTAGCTTCCTGTGATGGATTTCATTTGTTTGGGGTTGTTTGGGACCAGAGGGGACAGTCTGTATGAAGGGGGTTTTGTTGGGTGCCAAAAATGGATTAGGTTGTTTTGGTTGGCCAAACCTTGTTGGCCCCTTTAAAGTAGTATTGGCTGGCAATCAGAAGTGGAAGTGGACCACGGGTCAACATTAGACAGCTTCGGGCGATCCAGCACCAAGGGTGTGACTTGAGTAACCCTAGCTAGAAGGACTTACCATGGGGTTTAGAGACGTGTTCACTGGGGGCTGTACCTCCCGCACCATCGATCCGACCGGAGCTTAGGTCGGGGCGAGCCCGTCTTTCCGGTGAACAACAAGAATGCCCTGGAGCGGGCGTGGGAAAAACACATGAGGTGTGTTGGTCTCTATGGGGTTGGGAAGCCGAAAGGGAAACCTACTTTTTGTGGGGGGCCTAGTTCGGTTGTTTCAGGTTTGGTTTATTTGGGACGGACATGGTGGCTGGGGCTATGCACAAAGCATCAGCCCCAACATCTGTGGGAAGAAAGGGGTCAAGTGAGTGAGTGTCAAAGTCAGGAGTCATTTAAGAGTTTCTCAAAATAGAAGACCCCTAAATCTTGATGGTTTCCTTCCGGATTTGAGAAAGCCCCATCTGCTATATCACTTGCGAGGTGACTCTGAAGACATGGGCCTAGGTAGAACAATTGCACGCACGGGGCACTATCCTATCTCTTGAACAAAGTCAATCATTACGGTAATAGAATATGCGTGAAGGCAGTGGTATTCCTGTACGGGTACCATAGTCAACTAGGCACAGATGTTCTTTCTGTGGCTAAACGAGTAACTGCATGGAGCAACATGATGGTAAGCATGTTGAAATCATGTTGCCCAAGATGGCGGCAAATTTTGGTTTACAAATTGGTGCCGCCACATGATGTCTGATGATGGATTCCCATGACAGGGGCAGGCGGTCTGCGAAGCAACAAGCAAGCCAGCCCTATATCATTTGTCTGCACCCGGAATCTCCAGCCGTTTTGTTTGTTTCAGTTTGAGGTCAACTAGATTGAGATGGTCTGCAACAACCAATTTGCTGGTGCCCGGATACCTCATGTCATGTGTAGAGCAGGTTTTGGAATTTTCCCACCTGGCTTTGGTGCCTTGTTTCGGGGACCTGGAAACCTTTGTGGTGTTTCCTGTTTAGCCAATTTTTATCAGGGGACCTCCAAATGATGGTTTTCCTTTTGGTTTTCCTTTTACCACAAAAAGGGGTACCCTCAAAAAACGACAACCCGCCTTTCAGAGGCACCCCAATCGGGGCTCCCAAAACAGGCCGGTGCGAAGCCTCTCTCTTTTGTTTCTTCTTCGAGTTGGCTCTGAACCGCCGGTGCGGTTCACAGGATTTGTTGTGGCTCATGGGTAAGTTGCGTATTGTTAAGGCTGAACGTACGGGTCCATATACTCACTTGCCCAAAGCCGACCTTTTGACCTTTTAGTTTTCCGGGCTTGGCCTATTTTTAGTCATGACCCCAAAAGGTTAACCTTTTATTTTCAGGGCAAGTGAGTAACCCATGACCTTGTTGGACCGATCCCCAAACGAGCTGATTTCCCAAAATTAAGCCTAACGGTCGATGAACCCACAAACTAGGGGTGAGTGCACCAGGGGTTCATGTATGTAGATATTATACACTCAGCCCTTGTTGCAAGAAAGCCAAGGCTTGGCCTTGATTTGGGCGGGGGGTATGTGTCTCAATATGGGGTCTGGTCATTTGCTGCCAGACACTGGACTTTTTTTGAAGGCTGAAGGAGATGCGATCATCCCTAGCATGGCTGACAGACCAGTGCAGAGGCATTACAAAGACCAATGTTTGATTGCGCGCAGACAAACTGGGTCGCCTTCACAAGCATGAGAGCACATGGAAGCGTTAAGCACGCAAGGACTCACGGCACCCTTCAGAATCCTAATGCTTTCCATGTCAAGTGGTATGCTTTCCTTTCCCGTGCAGTTGAGCTGATTGCAATTTGGGGCATAGCCGGACTGCAGCCAAGGGAGTCTGCAGTTGCTGAGATTTGTGGAAGAGGTTTGCGACGCAGTGCAACTGGGCTGCTCAGAATTGTGCACAGCATCAAAAGGGCAGCCGCAACCAGCATTTCGTTTGCGGCACCTTTGCCAGTGCTGCAAACAGGAGTACCACAATCCGCATCGCGTGCTCACCCGACACATGGGGCATAATGGCATGTATTTGGTTGAGTATTTGTTTGGGGCACATACGTGGGCGTTCTTTGAATAAAATGACCCCTTTGCTGCTGGCTCTCATGTGTTCTTATGGTTCAGAACTCCTCGAATCTTAAGAAACCACCTGAGTTTCTCCAACCCTTCTGATTTTAAGCGCCCGCCTCATTGAGAGACACCCCAGGCTCCAAAAACCTTGCCAGGCAAAAACAGAGGGTGCAAGATGAACTGGGGCAAAAACAAGAACTGAGCCACAATCAAAACCCAGGTAGATGAAGGTTAGTAAGGAGCCATAAATAGCTGCGGCCGCCTTCTCAATTCTGGTTCTGGGTTCGCCATTTTACCGGGTTTTGATTGTGGCGAGCAAATGGGACGGCGCCAAGCAGAAGGCGCCCGGTTCCCGATTCTTCCAAGCTCCGTGCAAGTCGTGCCGTGCGGCCAGGACAAGTTTCGGGGCGGCAAGTGGAACTGCGGCTTCCTCGGCTTTCGGCTTTCGGGTTCGGGAGCTTGCTCCATGGGTCTCTCGGGGGTAGCGGTGGGTAACCCTCAAACTACGACAAAAGCAAAAAAAGATGCCAACAGTTATTTGAGGCAATAGCCGTGTCTTATGGGTTTGAGGATGCAGGTAGTTGGTGACCCTGGTTACATCCTGCGTTCCCATGGTTTGAAGCCCCCGTGGAATACTCGCCACGTAAGTGGAACCTCAGGCAAATCGGTTCAAAGAGAGAGGCCCGGATCAAAAAGTAGCTGCGGCCCTTTGGCCATGTGCTCCTTTTGGATCTTCTTCCAATTATCCTCTGCTTTTGGATGTGCTTTTGCCCGGCTGATCAAAAAGTAGCTGTGTGCTCCTTCTTCAACCGCCCTCTCCTTTTTTGATATTCTTTTGGATTACCTTCTCCGGTGCCAAGTTTGAGACTGAGCATTTCTTCGCCATGCGAAACAACAACCAGATCAATTCAGCCGAATGTGTGTGTGTGTGTGAGTGTGTGTGTGTGTGTATCTCTTTCCAGGGTACTCCTTGTTTCTTGTGTTTCAGGCGAAAACTAACATGACAACTACAGTTTGTGAGGGGGGGTCCCTATCAACATGGCTTCGAATTCTCATTTAGCCTCCAGGCAACACTCTTTATGTTTTAGCAACGTATGCTTACTCACCACTTGTCCGTGTACGCCCCGAGCGCAAGATTAGCTACTTGTACAATGCCTGAGACCTTTCTGTTGGGGTTTACCAAGCTTGGCCCACCACCAGAGCGTGAACTAGTAGGTCCGTTGGATTCTTGCTCACCGTCAGTGCCCTACGTTCCTTTGCCCAACACCGGGTGCTCTTTTTCTCTTTGGAGCGGGGAAAAACATCCATTCATCTATTTGCCCTTTTAGAACATTAACAGTCCGAGCGGATCTAATTGTGTTAATGCTGACTTAGTCACGTATCCTCCGTTACGACTTCACCATACCAAGTGGGTCCCCGAAGAAAAAAGGCCAACAACACAGCGGCCTTGTGAATCCTTTTTAGCATGACAGGTGCAATTTCAGATTTCGGGTCCCGATTCGGTGGTTCCAACTCGAGTTGTGGAGGGGTCCAAAGAAACTTAAACTATCCGGAAAGGGACAACACTCACCATAATTTTGAGTTTCGCAATCCTCGAATTTGCCGTTGTTGTCAATGGACAATCATTGGAGCCCAAAAAAAGGAAGCCCAAACGAACAGCTTTTCAAGCCTTTGACCAACAAGGCGATGCCGTCGAGTCGATGGCATCGAGTTCTCTCAGGTTTGCAGTTCGATGGCCTGGCGCAGCTCTGCGAGCTCTTCCCGTGCGCTCGCGACTGCGCTCGAGCGCTTCATGGAGCAAACTTGCCGGCTGTGCCACGGGGCGAGACCTCCAAAAGTGGATCAGTTTTTGGATAAGGTATTTTTTGTTGGGCACCTGATTGTTGGTGCTTCTGTGATGGTCAGGAGTGTTTTTTCGGGTGGTTTGGGTGTTTTGGGGGGTCTGGCGGGTGCTTCATGTGTCTGCCTTCATTTTCCCGGTGTTTCCGGGCAGTTTTAGTGGAAACTACCAGGAAATTGATGATTGAAGGGGAAATCCAGTGACCCCCCATAAATTGGTTGATTCGACCCAAGAAATCGGGTGTGGTAGGCTGGACCCAAGGAATTGGGCTGTTGCTCATTGCAAGCCTTTTGGTGGTTCCACGAAGAGACATAGATGTTGTTCCACTTGTGATTTCCATGCAAAAACACGATTTAATTGGCGTACCAACTCCATGTATTTTTTGAGTTGGTACCCTGTTGCAGGTTGTTTGAATGCAACTCTACACTGACAATTGTTCTTTTGGGACCGCATCAAAGTAGCTGGGCGTGTCTTAAAACGGGGATCCGACCCAAAGCAAGCGGTGAGAACAAGACACCCATACCCTGTGCCAGTGGACATGCCGAAAAGACACCATGGAGTTTCAATTTCTCAGGTACATCGCATACCCTGCCTACCATACGCAGGCGGTCGGGTCGCAGGGTGTTCGGTCGGGTGGGTCATGTTGCTTCTTTGCATGGTGGCTGGGTGCTAAATAGCCCATAAAGTATTGTTCCTTTACCCTTTCTGGTTTCCCAACAGGGGATGGGCAATTTTAAATAATTTGGCCCGTTGCTACTCTGCCAACAAGTGTGTTTGTTGTTTGCTACTTTACCCTTTTGGGGAGACCTGAAGATCAGTGTTCAGTGTTTTTTCCAGCGCAGGTGGAAACAGCCCTTCTGTCTCCAGCTCGCCCAGAACGAAAGACAAAGTTTGGGGAACTGGCGGGGGGCGGAGGCAGCTTATTGATTCATGTCCAGCTGTGTTCTTTGTGGGGGTGCCCTTTGCCTCTGGTTTAAAGGGTTTTGGGGTCCAACACCTCAAACAACAGCAGCGGTCTAAGAAGCTATCTCCACTGGTTGTCCAGGACGTTCGCCCAACCCCCTGGGTTTGTTTTTGTGGGGGTCTTTGGAGAGGATGTCCCTCACACAACCCGAATAAAAGGGTGCTTGCAACCCAAAAGAACGGTTGCTGATGTTTTTTTCTTAAGGGCAGTTTCTTGGGGTCCGGGTAGATGGCTGGTGAGGTTTGGTCCTTCCTGTTTACGGGGGTGTCTTCGGATCCGCTGATTTCAACGGGAGAAATCTCTCGGCCGCAGGACATGTACCGGAAGATCTTGCTGGGGAAGGCGCCGGCCCGGTCCTTCGATGCCGGCGGAGTGACCCGGGGTGGCTTGCGGTGTTTGAGAGGGCGGCCTTCGAAAGGGAATCCAAAAGGAAACCGCCTGTTATTTCTATTATTATTATTAGTAGTAGTATTACTATTATTGTTACTTTTTTTGGGAGGGGGGTCCTTGTTTTGCGACCACCGAAAGGAAACCACCTTTCGAGATACCGGAGGGTTTCAAATTAGTTTACGTAAGCGAGTCCAACAAAGGCCATTGACTGGCCAAACAATCTGGCCAAATGACACATCAGCTCATTTGGGCGAAGGTATGGTTTTTACGGGTAGTTGTCTCCGGTCCAGGTGGTTATCGACCAGTTAAGGGCTGAACGCCCTTAAAGTGGCATTTGTCACCTCCACACCTCCATCCGCAACCGAACATGCCAACTCGCCTGCAAATCGCCCGAAACCAACGACCTCACACCTGACCTCTCAAAGCCATACCAAACCTTCCTACAAAGACGCTCCCGATTATAGAAAGCCTGGGTCTGGAGGGGTCTGGGTCTTATTGAAAGCCCCAGGAGCCTCTGAGCACAACGACACCCACGTATTTGTCCTTTTCGGTTTCCCCAAAGATCTCTTGTAAGGGGGAACCCAAAAGCAAAAAGCAAGACGTGGACTTCGTTTTGCCCGCAGAATTTCTGGGAGCGCCTGGACTACGAGCGCATCAAGTACCAGACCGTGGTGAGGAGAGAAATCGACCCTGTGGCACTTTTGTCCCCCTCCTCCCACGCTCCCACCTAGCTAGCACACTAACCAACCCAAAAAGGACTTTTTTGGCCGTTACTCACCATTACTCAAAGAACCTCCTGCTTTTGGCGTCCCTTTAAAGGTGGCCAGGGCGAAGCTTTTTCAATTTTGACATGGATCTTCCAGCTGGCACGCTTGTTGGGTGGCTTTCTTTGAGGTTCAGAGGGCTGATCAACGGAGAGCCTCGGGTTTTCCGACCGGTAACAACCGGGGGACTCACGAATGGTTCAGCAAATGCAGGGAACTCACGAGTTTTCCCACCAACCAAAAAACTCAATGAATGCACTAAAAAGTCATGGTCTCCGCTAACTTAAAACCTTCCATGGAGTCCCAGGCTGGGGCCGGGGGTCCAAAGCAGCTTCTCTGGCCGTTGGGGAAGCCCAACTAATAGGGGCTTCTACTTGGGCCTCAACATGTTGCCTCACAAAACTTGGGACACATAAAATGGTTGTTGGACGACTAGTGACGCCCTGGTGTTTTCTGACCGAGCCGGCTTCCCTTTGATATCCCCTATCATCCGGATGATGCCAGAGTTTGTTTTGTGTTTGTCTTTTTTTTTCTTTCTCGTATTCCCATCAATGTCTCTTTCAACCAGAAATTAGGCAACCCTTAGTTGGTGGTTTGGGTTGGTGGTTTGGGATTGGATCCTGGGAAACCCCTCCATTTCCCCACACCACCAATCTCCAAAGCCAATGGAGAGAAGCTGATGCAAGCAGTTATCCTTTACGTCCGCCCTAATCTGATCCAAACCTTCCGCGCCATGGTAAAACCTGTTTGTTGCCTTGGGGTTAGGGGTTGAAGGACCCATTGCCAGAGTTGCACGAGTTGCCTCCCCAGTCTATTCATCCGGATGATTTGCTGTTACCGGAAAATGTGCGATGTCTACTCAGAACAAGTGAAGAGAATGGAGCCCTTCGAAAGGGTTTCTGAAGGCACCATGGTCCACAGATTGACTCTGGCACGGACATGGCTTACGTGCCAACAGAACTTGTATGTTTTTTGGGCTCGGAAAGTTTAGGTGCTGATTTCCTCAGAATGCAGCCTTGAAGGGGATGTGTAGTTGTGTTCAGAGCCTTTCCTGGAGGGTTGCTTGCGGGGGAATTTTCAAGAGGTCTAAGCACCTCCTTGGAAGGTACCAGGGGACCCGTGGGGAATTTCCAGCAAAAGCAAATTGGCTGCTCTGATGAGTCCAAGTCTATCAAGTACTTTCTGAAAACCCACAACCCCGTACCCAGGCGAGTGAAGCACCTGCTGCTTGCTCATCTTCAGGACGAAGCGCGTGCGCATGCCCTTCACCAAGAAGAAGATCGAGGCGCAGATCCCTCGACTCGACGGGTCCCATCCAGATCTCAGCTGTTCAGTGGCACCCTTTTTCGTTTTACCTTTTTTTGGGGTGGCTGCCCCACGAAAAATGGTCCAAGCGCCAAAAAGGGCTCCCTTTTTTTCCAGTGTCTTGAATGCACTCTGGGCCTTGGAGTCGCAGGCGTCTCTGAAGGAAGAGACGGGTGTGCCTGTTTTTGGGGGACCCTTTTCAAATGGCCGGTGGTCCTTTTGGTTTGCCTTTTTTCACCAAGAATTTGGCCACCAAAAAAAGGCGCACCCAGATTGAATGATTGGACAAGTTGAATGCAAGTGACCCGGTTGACTCGCTATGGCTGGTGAATATCCTCTCGATTCACTGGTGGGCGACTTTGAGGAAATGGATGGCCACAAACCGGATCGCCAAGAAAGACGTTTCCCTTGACATGATTGCATCAAGGTCTTTTCCAGGGATGAGTCGATCGGAGGTGTGGAGGTTATATGATTGCTACAAGGGGTAATGGTGGAACATGATTAATAAACCCGCCCTGATTAAAGACGTCCAGTTTCCCCAGACCATTTCCAGGCAATACTACTTTAAAGGCACCCACAAGGTTTTGGGGGGCACCTCCAAAACCCCCCCTGATTAAAGACGTCCCCTAATCTCCCAGAAAAAAATCCTGAAGCAGCAGGCAGCAGCAGCATCCTTTTCCTCATGACTCAGCCTGTCTGAAGAATTCTGTTTGAATTAGGCCAAGGGTTCCTTTTTTCTGAAAAGTTTGCATTCCCAAACAGCCAATTTCTTTACTGCATCCTGTTTAAGAAATGCAGGTTTGGCAAGGCCACAAAGGGTACCCCCTTCAAGGCCTGACCCCCCCTAATAAGAGAAACCCCCCCTGATTAATCAAGGGGGTCCCTGTCCCTCCTCAAACGCCACAACCTGGCCCCAGCAATTGGAAACCTAAAGGGCTACTACTCAACAGATACTACCAGAAAATTCTATTTAAATTTGGCCAAGGGTCCCTTTTTCTGAAAAGTTTGTCTTCTAAAACAGCAAGTTGCAGGAGCCTGGCAGCTGATCAGAAACCTCAAGCCTCCAAACCTCCATCCTCAAGCTTCTCAAGCTTCAAGTCCTGCAGATCAATTATTAGGGGGAGGCCCCAGGGCAACCCCCAAAATCTGATTTTCTCATCCCAAACCTTGTCAACCTTGGGGGCGGGGGGCGGGTTTATTAATCAAGTTCCACCATTACACACTACCTTAGAAGCTTGTCGTGGCGGTAAATGTCAGCATCCATCCCTTCAAAACCCACTGGAAAGTCCCTTAACAGTGGGGTGAACATGGGGCTTCTGGTGTCCCAGTTGTTTTGTTGCGCAATCTTAGCCAAAAACTAGTTGGAAGTATCTTACAATCTGGGACGCCCAAAATGGTGGTGTTTTCCTTTGGTTCCCTTTTACTTTTAAGCCATCCCTGAAAAGGGTCCACCAAAAAAGACAGGCCCAGCTAGCATCCGACGCCCCCTCCCAGCGGTTTGTTTGATTCCTAGTGTTCCGGATGTACCTTGCCTGTGGCAAGTAGCAAGCTCCTGCGGCCTGATCTTTCAGCATCCAGCGAGCTTCCAATGAGTGCATTTCAGTTCCTGCGGACAAAAGGGGGTGGCCTCGTGCTTGGTTTTGGCACGGACTCGTATGTTTCTATGTGTGTTTTTCCTAGGATACCTTTTTCAGCGAAGGGTTTCCAAAAGGTGTCAAGTGACACCAAGAGGCGAACCCGCAGGTGGTTCGTCTTTTTTTCCGGTTCAATACCCGGAGATCCGTCTTGGCTTCCAATGAGGACAAAACCGCTCAAAACTGGGTCCAAGACCACTCAAAACCGCTCGAAACCGCTCAACACCGCTGAAAGCTGCTGAAAACCACTGGGTGCTAAACCACTCCAAACCACTCAAAACCACAGGGTCGCCCACTCGACTTGGTCCTGAAAGCCCACTTTACCCCCCGCCCCCCGCCCGGGTCGCAGCAAACCGGCAGTCGCCTCGTGAGGTCAAACTGCCGGGTCGCTGCACCATGCAGGCGCGGTTGACCTCAGAAGTCACGGCACCGGCGGAACCAGGGGCTCGTTTTCGAGCGGGTACCCCAAGAACCCGAGACATGGGCTGATCAAACAATTCTTCATATAACTGGCAACCTGGTTCTTGGGGATCTCCCGCCATATCTCGGTGGTGGTCCCCGTCCATCCTATGCGCTTGTGCGCCTTGTGCTGTCCATAGTGTTGCCCGATTTTTCGGGGGTTATCCAAGTCCTGGACCCTCAACCCCGGACGAATCCACCCCGGATGGTTTTTGGTCACCTGACCAGATTCATCTTTCCACCCGCCTCCTTTTGGGGGGCTTCGGAGGAGAATATCTCCAGCGCTGCCTCGGTTGGTGGGGACCTGCTGCGGGCGAAACGCGCTAGGAGCTCTTGGAGTACTCCCGCCGCAACACGGCGGTGCAGGGCGGCAAGCGCGCGGCCTCGGGGGTGGGGGGGGGGGGGGCCAGGACGAAGCGGAAAACCGGGGGGGGGGGGGGGGTTATATGTTTGTGGAAAAACGTGCGCACGGCGATGGAAAACGTGGAAAACCTGGAAATTTGGGTTTGTCTTTGTGAATGAATCGTTGGTTTCCCCTTTTATATTGACCCAACTGGGGTCAGAGAAAGACACCCCCCATTCAGGGTTGCTTCTTTCTGTGATACTTCCAAAAGAACTGGTGGAACATGTAATGTGGGCGAAATTGACAAAGTACGGGAGTGGGAAGCCCACATCGGTGGCACTAAGGTGTATGTGCACATCCTTCGCCTCTTGTGCATGGAGTGCTTTTGTGCGGGCTGGATGCTAAATAGCCAGTACGTTTTAGTGCCCAAAGGGAAGCCTAATTAAAGGGGATAGTTGTTGTTCAATTTGTCCAGCCCCCCTATTTAGCACCCAGGTAGTCATGATTTCCAGTTGCCAGCTAGTTTCGAGACATGTCTCAATCATGTTGTGTTTTGATCCTAACCTCCAGGCATTCCGTGTTCTCCTATTTTTCTTTGTTGTGTGTTCAGGGCTCCTTAAAAGATACATGTTGCCCATTTGAAAAATTGATGTTTCCACCAAAATAAAGGGAAACAATGTTCAGGTATATAGGTGTTCCATTCGATATCATTTCTTGTGCTCCCCTTTATGCCTACATTTTGCTGATATGAGCGGCCAACAACAGCGTTGCAACGGATGGATATGAGGGGGCGTCCCGTTCAGACTCGTTTCCAACAAATGGTGCCCTTGCTTCCTTTCTTTTCCATAGAAACGCACTGGGGATCTCGGGCAAGCTTCACAACCACTTGGTTTGAACCTGCCAATGGCCATGAATTTTAAAGCAGGCGATATAAGGCGATCATCTCCAAGGTGCGTGAATCTCCAACCTGATGTCCACCAAAGGGTCCAAGCCCATGCACATCCACATCCAAATGTGTGTATGTGTCTCATTAGAATATACGGCTTACCCGAAAAAAAGAAGAAGGAAACACAAGGAGAAGATGTGTTTCCTTTGCTATCTCCAAACATGGCTCCCCCAATATGCTCTTCTTACCAACTAGTGGTTACTCCAAAAACGGTGTCCTTCTTAAGCCACGCCCCGGAAAGGGCACCGAGCCTCCCAAAAGGAGAACACCGAGCCGCATCCTAAGGCGCGTGACCTCTCAGGATGCCGGCGAGGCGATCTTGACCGGGGAGGGGGGGGGGGGAAACCATTTGTTTGGTCTGTGTGGAGTCCAAAGGTTTCTGTGGTGTTGTCCATTTTTATGTTTGGATGATGGTGCGTTTCTTTTGGGGAACACCTTTTTGGGGGCAGTTTTCGAAGGATCACTTTTAGGTTTGGTTCATCGAAGCTGGATGATTGTGTTTGACTTTTTGGGGGGAACACCTTTTTTGGGCAGTTTTGTGAAGGGACGTCAAAAGGAAAACCGAGGCCATTTTGGGCGGAGCCCTAAAAAGACACACAAATGGGTGTGTCTTAACATATAGGGGATCCAAACAGTGGATGGTGTCCTTTTGGTTTCCCTCTAAAACCATGCAAACAGGGTACCCTCAAAAGAAGCCACACCCAAATGGGTATCTGGACAAATTATCACAACGTCACGAGATGCAGCGTCACCCATCATAAAAATGTGATTCATGGGAATCCTTCATTTTCGCTGGGGTTGGCGCCTGCAGCCGTACTTTGCCGCCTGAATACCAGCCCAGTACATGACCGCTTTGCAAAGCACAACGCTTTCACGAGGAAGACTAATTTGCCCAGATGGGTATGCGTCATGCGGCATTGGTTTCCCTTGAAAGCAACCTGAAAAGGGTACGTTGAAAAGTCACAGACTCAAATGGGTGTGGGTCAAAATTCAACCACCAGGGGACCGCAGGTGTCCATGTTTCCATTTTCCAAGGTTCCATTTTGGGTACCTAATCTTGACCCACAGCCAAATTGAGGGGACCCCACAAACCGTCGGTTTCCCGTGGATTTCGCCGTCAAAGCGACCTGAAAGCCACGCCCCGAGTGGCCTGTCGCGCCTTGCGGTTGCCTTTGGTCAGGGAAGCCAAACGGCAACCTCTTCGGAGACAAATCCAAGCTATTTGGAGACAACCCCTGGTGTACCTGGAATACATGAAATACGTCCTGGCGCAGAAACCGGACCAAGTGTCCACAGGTGGACAGGTGTCTTCATATTTCCCTTACCCAGCAAACTCTGTTATTGCACAATTGACATGTTTTCCCTTTTGTAGCCGACAATTCACGTGGTGTCCCTCAAATAAATGGAACCCGGGGTTCCCTATATCTGCAAATCAAATGTCCATTTCGGGGTTCCGTTTGCCAGATCGCCAGGCAGAGTCCACGCTTGCCAAGGACCTCACAACCGAAAACCGGGTAGATGAGGGATGGGGGGTTCAGATTCTAAGTGGGCCTGCCTGTTTTGGTGGATACCCTTTTTGGGGTGGGTTTAAAAGGGAACCAAAGGAAAAAGCCGCGATTTTCTTGCTGGTGCGATAGGTAGGGAATGAGAAATGAAATGAACCTGGGCTTCCGTCCCCGAATAAAGGAAACCACCAGTTGAATCTTCTAAGCATTCTGTTTTGTGTTGTGGTTGCATGCTAATTTGCCGCAGCTTTACGAACTTCGAGTTCTTGCAGCACCCAAAACACCCCCCAATGGGGGCCACTCTAAGGCAGGTTCTAGCTGGCTTAGGGCTAGGCATCCCTGCATCCTTTATGTCAGGTCACCCCTGGTGGTTTGGATCCGATCCAAACCGGTGAGGGCCAAGCTGATGATTTCCAGTTTGGTAGAGCCAAACGTCAATGGCTGTACCGGGCGCTCACAATGGGTTTGTCTCGGCCAAGTATCCCGAGTGACACAACATCTCACCTCGGTGCTTTGGGCTTTATATATTCTTTCGGGGAAGACCAAGTTGGCGGGAAACCGAAAACAACGGACTTTGTTGAGCAAGTCCACTCAGGAAGTGAGGAATCAACAAGCCAATTGGCATGAGTTCTGTGAGTGCTTACTTGGGCCCAAATGTTGACCCCACATTAATCAACCCCAGTTTATTAATAGGGGGTGTTCCCCTCCAATAGTCATGATTTCCCACTGAACCCAGGGACACCCCCGTATTTTAAGAAAACTGGGGTTGATTAATATGGGGTCAACATTATAGGGGCTGATTTGTTTCTTGTGTCAACATTGGTGCCTTTCTTTGCAGGAGCGGGATTTGCAGATCCAGCGGAGCCCCATTCTGTGACTCGGCATGAGAGGTCCGGCCTCAAATCCGTGCCGGGCCATGTTTTCAGAGTCTTTTAGGGGGTGTGGTTTTTTTGGAGGGGTTCCCGAAGGAGCCTGAAGATTTTTTCCAGATCCCCAATGAACCCCAGGGCTAGGGACTGTTGAGGAACCCCTTTCGGCTCTCAGTTACCCACCCTACCTAGCCCCCGGATAGGTTGCCATACATTTTGGAGGGTTGTGCGCAGTCCCAACCATAAAATTGGCGCGGATGTCCGCGTAGTTTCTTCGCATGGATTTGGGTGGACCGTTCAACACCAGGCTGCGCGCCTCGTGTGGATGTTTGAGGTTTGGTCCAAATTTCCTAAGTTGTCTATGGTTCATCTAGGGCTCGGAGCATGCAGGGGCGAGCTCTTTGTCCATCACAAAAACACCAGGCTCACTCACTACATTCCCTTTGGTGCATTTTGCTTGGATGTTAGGACTTTAAACTGTTTGCCAACTAATGGGTTTTCCATCAAACCACTAAAAGTTAAGCTTTTAGAAGGGGAGCAGAAAGCAACCGAGTCCCCCACGTCCTCTGAGGGAGACAAGTCATGTTGACCGCGCTTACATGGCGGCTTAGTACGACTGGGTTCGGCCAATTCGGACAGCTGCAGCCGCTATGGATCGACAAGGAGTTGGGGGGTTGGGCCCGGATCATCTTAGGTCCAAAAGACCATAGAGATCAACATGGCGTGTGAAGATCAGGCGTACCCGCAAGAAATGAGTGTGGGTTTGTGTGGCTTTTTTAGGGGACCCTCCCCCCTTAAAACACAAAATCAAGATTTTCATGTTGGTTCCCCTTCTTGGACAGCCTAGGAGAAAGGATCACCCTCCAAATGGGAGCACCGTCGGGGTTCTAGCACAACGGTTGATCCGGTGTGTTTCAAAATAGGACCCCCAACCAAAATGTATTTGTTTTGTTAAATGTTATTTTCCTTTGCACCAACCTGAAGTGGGTACCCTCAAACAAACCCACATAGGCCAACGGTAGACTTGTTATGTAAGGGTACAGACTGAAGGGACGAGATTGGCCCAATTGTTCATGTACTCACTGGGTCCCTTTTTCGGCAGAGGATTGTGCCAGTCCAGGACATCCCCCCCCTCCCCCCTGGTCAGCTTCCCTGTAAGTGGGTAGTTTAGGACAATCCTGATTTCAAGTACCGGACCATGACAAAGACCACAACTGGCTTTTACTCACTTCCTGAGTTCATGAACTTGAAACTTTTTGGGAAGACCATTTAGTGGTAAATACAATGTTCGGGCTTTGTTTGGGCCATCCACTCAGCCAGTCAGTTAACGAAGTGGATGGCAGGGTACCGCAAGAACAGATCCCCCTTGTTGATCCCATCGCCTTGCAAGGAACATGATCCGCAATCCGCGGTGTATGTGCGCCGCTCAGCCGCTTCGCATCTTACAAGCACGTTGACAAAGTAGCAAGAAAGTCATATGGCTGTGGGTCAACACCAATGGTACCATTTTGGGGGTAGGTGAATTCACCACCCATTTTAGTCTATTTTAATGGGGATTGGGATGTTCACTGGCGGTACGGGATTTTAACGCATGGCCATATTTGAGGCAACCTCAACATTATCGTAGATCACTTTAGTCAAAGCATGGAACATGGTAGGGACTCACTAAAGGTTACATGAATACAGGCCACACAAGAGATGTTCAGGCTAACAATGAAATACACAAATCCCTTTGGAATACTACTGGAAATGCATACCATCAGCAAACGTGGTTTGATGTCCCTTTTGGATTACTACTGTTTGGAAAAGGGACCCTGTGCTGTTCCTTTTTTGGGGAGCGGAGAGGGGAGAATACAGAATGAACATGCGCTACCCTACGGGTCCTGGGGCTTGGTATGAACCCAGGGGTGCCCGCACCACACCCCAAGTTGCTTTTACCAAATGTGGTTTTCCACCCCAGAACACCACCAAACCAATTCGGCTCCAAAGCACTCTTTTTGAGGCAAGCTAAAAGTCGGGGTTTCTGGGAAAAGTCCCAACCCATGCCTGCAGAAGCCATCCTTTGTCTTTTCTGGGTGCCTTCCCTGATTGGGAAGCAGACGATCGGGTTGAGAAAGACTACTTCTGCATTTGGGGAAGCCGCCGATCGTCTTCCATGATTGCCGGAGGGTAGATACCTTTCGAAGGGCACAGTGCAAAACACGTCGAATATGCATGGATATGGATCAAATCTAAACCACCAAACGGCCGCAGAAATTTTAGTCCTTTGTTGCATTTACCAGGTTGACTCACAGCCATATTGCAAGAATTCTCGAGGGTTTAGGGAAATCTGTTTCAAAAGGGTCTCTTTATTTTCCTGTCAACAGACAGGCCCGAGTAGAACGTGGGACATTGTTTCCCTTTGGGGGTCTGGCAAGAAAGAGTACAAGGTTATTGTCTAATGATACCAGATGTGACGTGCGAAAATTTCAGTCTGGCAAATTCTAGCACCCTCAAGGGTTTTCGCTGACGACCTGGGGCTCCAGAACGAAAGATCGTTTCACATAGATCCCTTATGTTCTACGGGTTGATTGCAACCATTATCGTCAATGCTTTGGGTTTTGGCTGGTGTCCTGAACAGAATGGGAAAAACACCTTAGAGTTTCTTCCTTGCCATCCAGATAGAGCAAATGCTTGGATGCTTCCCCGGTGTTTCATTGGATAACGCGCCCAGATCCTTTTTTTTTCCAGTGCCTGGCGCGCAGGTACTACATCCCACAAGAGGGTGGCAAGAACATCCAGAAGCAGCAAGGGCGCGGCTGGCGAGTTGGATGAGGGGCCCTTCCATTCGAAGTCGAAGAGTCCCTCCAACCCATCGACGCAGTCGTTGGGCGGAAGAAGTCGAGGGGTGTTTCGGTGCAACCTGAAGGCCGAGAACGACGTAGCTATGAGCAAAACAGGGTACCAGTTGGACCCAAGGTGAAATGAGGAGGGTTTAAGGATTCCCCAAAAAGCGGGTACCCTTATTCCAACCTCTCTACTGGATGACCTAGGGATGTTTTTAGGGTTTAATTGCGGCTTCAACCCTTTTGTACCAACCCATGGTGCCTGAGTCCGCGGCTGTTTCCGCAGAATTTTTCGGGCCAGACCCGTTTAGAGATCTGCGAGGGTCAAAGGGCACGCGCTCGCGTACCAAGTCAGGGCTCCTATATTTGGGCTTGTCTCTTAATGAGGAGACCCCAAAAGTGTTGGTTTACTTTTGGCTTCCCTTTGAAACTGACCACAAGGTGGTGCCCCCAGAAATGAATTTCTGGGGTATGTCAATGTGTTTGTCCAACCCCCCACCAATTGATCACTGTTCTAGAGTTTGGCAAATGGGTCCACAGCACGTTGTGGTTTAGCAAAACAAGGATCCCGTATGTGCCACAATTTCGGGACTGTAACGGCATTGTTTGTTCTTTTAGTTTTGCTTTGCACCAGCCTGGAATGAGTACGAACTCGATTTGGTATTGGGTTTTTGATGTGTTCCTTTGCCTGGGGCCAAGTTATCCTAGGGTGGGAGCAACCCTGAGTTTGTTGAAATAGTACCCCGAACATAGGCTTCCCTCTAGTTTCCCCTTTAAAGCAACTCCAGAAGGATACTTTCAAATGGGTATGGGTCAAAATTAAACCACCAGCATATGGACAGCAGGTTTCAGTCCATGTGTCCATTTACCAGGGCAAGCCATGTTGATGTTCACCTTTTTTCGACCCACACCCAAACTTTGTAGGAAACTTGTACATTGACGACTTCAGAATTTTGTTTTTCCCGTGCCGGTTTTAAAAGGAATTTATCACTACTGGAATATTGTTTCTTTTTCCAGGGGTCTTAACCAAATGGAAGACGACCGCGCGCGCTAGGAGAGTTTTGCCAGGCATCGCTCTGAGCTGGACGTGGGAGAGCAGGACATAGAGAGCCCCTTCGGCTGACATGCGACCAGGGGTCACTCATGCTGTGGATGGATGAATTCCTGCGCCAGCGTTTCAAAAAAAAGCTAAAAACAACTGTGTTTGCCTGTTTCGTACCACTGTTCCCGCAAAAAAAAGCCTAAGACGCCTGGAAGTTGGAATTGTTGGGTGAAATGATTCGATTCCCCAAGGTAAATCCCAACAAACGTTATGGTGTCAACCATGGATTCATTTCGTGGTGCGAACGAATTGTGTGTGACTCACAATCAGTTGGCATACCCAACGATAGGTAGAGTTAGCTTGGAGATTTCCCAGGAAATGGGTCGGCCACACTTCGGGGTGCTTTACTCGGACAAAACAACCAACACGGGTCCATCAGGGCGGTGTTCCCCTCCAAACGAAAGGATGCCCTGTGAAAATGGGACACCCGCCCCCCTAACTTCTCAACTAGGGGGTTTGTTGATCCTGGGGTCTCAGTACCGAAATGAACGAGGGATATGCTGCAGACCTTTGGATATCCGAAACATGCCACTCATGTGGTCAGCAAATGCTCGTTCTATAGGACCACAAGACAGCAACGATGTAAAATCACCCTATTTTCACTTGGGTGGTTTGGGAGGGTTGTGGAATTCCTCTTGGTCCGGTTGGCCGCGCTCGGTTCGCTTCATGATCTGAAGCGGGCAGCTCGAGGGGTAACACAACAAATCCCAGCATGGGGTTATAGGGATCCATGATGCTTGATGAGTGAAGGATGTTTCGTCCAGATGTCCCTGGTTTGGCACAGGCTTCCTGCTTCCTTATTCCAAGTTGTGGCATTGCCACATATATTACTTGGTGGTTCCCAGCCATCCCCTTAGCTTTTTAGCCTTTTAGTGTTTAGTGGGGATTTCAATTTAACTAGATGATGTTCCGGAAATCGGTGTCTACATCAACCAGGCCATGCAATAGTTTTTAATTGCTGAGTTCATGAAAATTAAACTTTTGGGGAAGACCATTTTAGTGGTAAATATAAAGTTTGGACTATTTTTGGGCCATCCACTCAGCCAGTGAGTTGAAGGAGTACTCCGAAGGCCGCGACATGTTTCCTCGTTTACCACTGCCGCCATGTTGCTGGGACCCCAAAGCCGTTCTTCCCCCTCCCCGCGTCGTAGTGAAAGACTCCCCTGAACACCAATGAGGGATATTGTTTTACCAAAAAAACAACTTAAGCAGCTGGTCTTTGGAAGGGTGCGATTCAAGCCCTTGTTTAAACAAAAGAAACCACCAATCCGATGAAGCAACCGCCTTTTGGTTTCCCTTTGAAGGCGGAGGGGTGGTTGAAGCACATTTGGTCCATCCCTGGTCCATCCCTCCGAGGCGACGGAGAGGGCGACATGGACATGTTGGGCGACGACACGGGAGGAGGCCGTGTCGGATCTGTCCAACTCAAAACCTGGGTCCTTTGATGTTAACAGGTGTTTGTGGTTTGTTTCTTGGTGGTTCCCAGCCATCCGGTTCAACTTAGCTTTTTTGGCCATGTTTCGTCGGTTTAGTGGCTGGTTTTCCGTATTTTGACCCACGGAGAGTTAAACTTTTAGCCGGGGATCTGAGGACAGCCCAGGTTTCTTGAGGGTACCTGGACCCTCCAACTACCCCTTAAAGAGAAGCCAACCCAGGATTTTAGGGCAATAGCCCATTCTGTTTACCTGGACCCTCAAACTTCCCCTTAAAAAAAGAGAAGCCAACCCAGGCTTTTTGGGGCAATAGCCCATTTGTAAGGGTATGTTGAGGGTCCAGGTACTCCTTTTGCAGTGGTTTTAAAGGGAAACCACACGCATAGTATTTTGTGGGGTACCCCCCCCCATTTTGAGGCAAGCCCAAATGTTCCCATTAAAGGGGTGGTTTTAAACATCACCTGTTGGACCTTTTCTTTACGGTGAGCTTCCTGCGGGTTGATGTCATTTCCGCATGTGGGTGTTGGGATTGGTTTTGTTCATTCGCCAGACAATACCAATTCTTCCATTTGCTTAGGAGTAGTTTTTATTTCCCCCTGTTGGTTTCAATGGGAATCTATCACTACTGGAGATGTTTTTTTCCAGGGAACTTAAGCAAGTGGAGGCAATTCGTTTCATGATCAATGGCTTCATTTGCGGTCAACGGAACTTCTTTCCAAGAGATTTGAAACTGGCCTTTTAGGGGAAACTGGTGGGAACAAAAGCACTACATAACCACTACCTTCCGTCCCCAAGACACTAATGTCAGGTTATGTCGATCGGAGGGAGGGTATACCAGGGTATATCGCCTTTTCGCTTGGATCATTTGGTTGGTGGGGGCAGTGGTTGGCTTAAAATGAAACCAAAGGGAAGCCACCCATTTTGCGCATCCACCTGTTTTGACACCTACCCCCCCCCCATTTACAGGACATGCCAATCTGACGTGCTTCCAGCTCAGCAATGCAGGGGTAAAACGAGCGAAAGCCGTGATGTAAGGTCTTTACTTGGGGATCCATGTCTCATTTCAGGTTAGAAATAATTGTGAAATATGACTCATATGACTTCCATTTGCTTAAGAATTGTTGTTATGTTATGTCCCTTGTTGGCTTTAAAGGGAATCTAGCAGGACTCTCCAAGGGGCTTAAGCAAATGGAAGATGCATATTCTATGCTCACGGCTCGCGGGGGCTATCAAAATCAGAAACCGGGGTGGTATCCCTTTGTTTTGCGAAATCAACGGGAACCCGACCTTTCGTAAAATCCCCCTAGTTGAGTCTGTGTTTTTGGAGAAAAACTACTTTGAGCTGGGAATCGGCGTCCTACCCGCAGGCGTCATTACCGGCGCCCCCAACAATGCGGAGCACATGTTGCAGATCGTCACCGCGCAGCGCTGGCCTGCTTCCAATGGGGCTCCGGATGTCCAGGGGCTCCTGTACATCCCAAAACCACCTGAGCCACTTGCGCAAAACCCGGGGATTGATGAAGGTTAGTAAGGAACAATCCCCTTGCCATACATAGCTGCGGATCTCTGCCTTCTTAATTCTTTACATGGTTCTGGGTAGACCATTTACTACCGGGTTTCGATCGTGACTCACCTGCTGCTCAATTTCTCTAAGCCAACTCGAAAAGGTGATGTTGCAGCTGGTAGTGTATCCTTTGAGACACGCAGCTGAATGTTGCTGTGTTTCTCGATGCAATCAAAAGCACAGCCAGCATTGTGGGAGGGTGCCCTTTTTAGTGAGGGGCAATCATGTTTCATGGTGAATTTGGAGGGGAGAACATGGAGCCCCCGTTCTGGGGTCCGATTCCCAAAACAGATTCCTCTAAAATTGGGTGGGACATGCTGTGGATGGACGAAATCCTGCACCATTTTGTTGGTATTTGCAGGGGAATCATCAGAAACCAGGGTTTCTTAGGTTGTGCGAATGGATTTCGCCCATCAGTTTAGCTCCTCAACGGCCACTGTTGACCTTGCAGATCGTGTTTTTTGGCTTTCCGCTTGTGAGGCCCAGTGATTCCATGTGTACAACCGTGGGAACCAGGCGGTATGATGCTGTACGTCCAGAAATTGGTTTGGATGTGGCTTTTGTGGATCAATCGCTGTAGGATATTAAACGAGTACTAAAAAAGTACTAAACAGGAACCAGCAGGGAGGAAGAGCAGGTGAAATCCACCAAAGAGGCATTCAAACCATTTGCTAGAGCATGTCTTTCCTAAGGGCTCAAGGAAATATGGACAGTGCTCATCTCAGCAGCACCATTCGATTTGTCGAAGCACCATTCAATCATTCAAGATTTAACAGAAACACAAACCCAAACAAACACAGACACACACACACACACCAGATGGCGCTCAATCAACAACTAAAAAACAATCAACAACTAAGAAACACAGTCAACACCACACTCAACCACGGGAAAGTCTATGTGTGTAACAAAAGGCCCCGTTTCCCTTGTTTCCCATGCCCGGGCTTGCGCCTCAGAATTCCAGGATGCAGATGAAGCAAAATGAGCGGGTCATCATGGACGAGTCCTCCGACGATGAAGGCAGGAACTCGCCTCGGAATCTTCGGCTCGGGTCCGTTCTTGCATACCAAAGAAGTAGTAAACCCCTTGTTGATTTTGATCAGCACATCTTCCCTTTCAGTGGGGGTTCATCACTTTTTTGGGTGACACTACCCTATGAATAGCACCGGTGTATGAACCCGGGGTCAACATCAATCTCAACCCCGGTGATTTTGATCGGGGGGTGCCCTTTGGAGTGGGAGTTCGCATTGCTTTTTCGTGTGGGTGACACCCTTGCAATTGGTAGCCTGAGTTTATTGCTCCGTGGTCAACATTCAGGCACTTGTTGAATGCGCTAGTAAAGGTGGTACCAGTACATGAAAATTCGGTTGAGATGAGCCCACTTTCTCGGGATGACACAGGCAGCAGTCAGCAATGAGGCGGTTTAAGTTTCCTCCATCCCAACAAGTTCAGGATCGTGGCCCTAAACGGCTTTGTTGACCACTAAATTCCTCCTTTTTGAGTGCTCATCCTCGGCTTGTGTTGTCATTCCCGCCTTCTTGTGCGACCCACCACTTCCCATGATGAACATCCTTCGGTGTTTGGTTGATGGTGCCTGCTTAGCATGGTATCCCATGTTCAGAACTTGGCAACTGGGACCTGCGGGGTGAAACATGGCATCAGACTCTCGGTAGATGTGACAAGCAAAGGACGTGACGAAACCATACGTTTACCCAACTCCAAGTCAAGAGGAATGGAAGGCAACACATCTTTCTAAAACCTCTTGATCGCATATTTGGAGGTCCTGCTACCTGTTTGTATGATTTGTGGTAAGCCCCCGCTTGAGCATGTTGGTTTTCAGGGACCCGAATCTATCCCTGCAAATCCGGGCCTGTCAAGAATATCCTCAAGGGAGAGCCTCTGAACCCAAGAAAGGTCACATACATATGGGTTCGTCTTTTTTCGAGGGACCTTCTTTTGTGTTTTTTTTTGATTGGCCGAAAGGACGCTCATTCTGGCAGGGGTGTGTTCCATGCTTGAGACAGGCCCTTGTCTTTTTGGGAGACCACTTCGGGGGCAAGGGCACCGTTTGGGGCAACCATCGGCGAGCTGGGTGAGTGGAGTGCCTTGTCCGAGGTGCGGCGTCCGACTCGGACCTGGCGCTCTCGGATGGCGGGGACCCGAAGCGGGTGTGCCTTGAGTTGGGTCAGTTGACCCCGGATGGAGCAGAACCCCGACTTATTAATATGGGGGTGGTTTTTGTGGCTTTAGCGGGGATTCAGACCACTTTTGGAGGGGAACCCCTGTTTATATAATTTGTTTTTGTTTTCTTCCTGTTGTTTTTGGCTTTGGTGGGGATTCAGAACTTGGAGGGGAACCCCATAATAATAAACAGGGGTTGATGAATCCGGGGTCAACATTGCCCCGTTTTAGGGATTGGGTTTACCCTATGGTCCACCAACATGGAAGCACCCTGGTCTTTTATGGTCTTTTGGGGAAGCAGTAAAGATGAATGCCCCAATCTTGTGGTTCTTTCCGGGAGGAAGGATTCGGCAAATGGGCTGCCATATCTCTTACTGGTTCTGAACGTATGGAACCGCAGGAACCTACAAAGACGTGCTTTGCCACCAAGAGCATGGTTGGCTTTGGTTCTTCTTTCCAGATCGGGTCAATTATCCTACTCCAAAATGCGACCATTTCAATTTGCTTCGGGTACATACTTCTAGCAGACTACTTTCAATGGGTCAGACAAGTTTGAACATGTATTTCTCAGGAATTCCCTAATGAGAGCAAGGAAGTTTGCTACTGACAGCTTTGGGCTTCTTTGTCGAGACATTTGTACGTTCCCCGGCGCGGGACTTGAGGCCCAGTGTTCCCTTGTGGCATGGGTTCAGTTTGGTTCTTGGCGTGTTGCATGTGACTTGACCTACCGTTCTAGCTGGTTGCCGTTTTGGGTGCCCTTCAGAAGTTGTCTCTTTCAACCACCAAAGTGTGGTCACTTCAGGCCTTTGACTCGTCTGGCCCAGGTGAGCTTGCAAAGAAGTTGTTTGCCATACCAAGGGTTGCCATGAGTGTCCCCTGTTGCCCTTTTTGCCCCTTGCCCGTGATGAGGCGTATCGGCACATCTGCACCCCCCGAACTGAAAACGGAGGCTCACCCCTAAGCAGAATTACAAGAGTCTAGAAAGCAAATCTTGGTGGCTCCCAGCCATCCCCTTAGCCTTTTAGCTGTTTAGTGTTTAGTGGTTGGATTTCCGTATTTAACCCACAAGTTAGTCACTGTTAGCAGGGGATCCGAAAACGGACGGCCCAGAAATTACAGTTAAGCAGAATTACAAGAGTCCAGAAAGCGAAACTAAGCAAATTACAGTTTTCAGCAAGCAGATTCGAGGAGAATCAGACAGAATTGCCCTTGCCGCTTTCGCCTTAGGCAGCCCCCACTCCCACTGATCCGCTCGGAGCGAGCACGCGCGATGGGATCTGTTGGATCGCACGGTTCGGTTTCCCCGAAGCGTGGCGAAGGCTTCCTGTCAGAAAACAAATGGGTGAATATGGCCATGGGTCAAAATCCAAATCGTACCCCCGGTGAACATCCCGATCCAACAACTAAAATAGGTTCTAAAATGGGTGGTGCACGTACCCCAAAATGGCACCATGGGTTTTGACCCACAAACATATGTCAATAGGGAACTTTCGGAACAGTGGGTGGTGGCCATGCATCCCCACCCAAACGATGTCCACCAAATTGTATGACGAGCGAATCAACCCAAATCATGTAATGATGTGCGCCACATGTTATGGCGCGCTCACCGATTCGGGGGCAGATAAGCTCTTGATTTTGTGGGGATCCCTTGAATGGTGTAAAATGTGTGATTTGGGTGGTGAGTGCAACTGAAGCCTGGATCTTACACGCAGGGCTTACTAAATATGCACCGCATGTTCTTTTTGCTCTGGGCGAGGGAAGCTGAGGTAGATTTGGGTGGTGAGTTCAAGTGGTTTTGGAGGTCGAACAAATTGTTGAGTCAAGAGCAAAAACAACCGAGAATAACATGCCTCGCATCAGATTGGTGTTTCCAATGTAGGAGAACATGACATATATGAGAGAGATGCATGTGCGCTTTCTGATATTATATTTGCTCTGTTTGCGGTTTCTTTTCCTTCAAACTCCATTCGAGGGGGAGTAAGTCAGGAAGGGTCTCCCCCAGTAGTTTGGACGCACCCAGATGATTTTGGAGGGCACACAGCAGAGTTGAAGAGCATGCAAAGCGACCAAGCAGCGCACAAACAAGGCCAAATATAGGTGATTCCAAATTCAACATCTGATCCGAGAAAGGGAGAACTGACCATTCCTTAACGCAGAAACACACACAAACACACATATAGCCATGCCCAGACTTCGAGTGTCTGACCCATGCCCTTTTGGCATAAAGGGGTTGGGTGTTTGTATTCGGTCATTTTCAGGCGCCTATGGCAAGCTTCAAAGTTCCCTTGCTTGTTCTTTGACCTGTTACCCTTCGGCTTGGACTCTGATTGGTTCCCCACTGAGGTGCGAGTGTCCTTTGCAATGTTGGGCGCATCCATAGCAGAAGGCCGAAGCTTTTTCGCAGGTTTGGATCCTTCAAGACCAGTTCTATGATAGAAGGGGCCTCTTGTCCGGGCTGCGATTTGAAACATCGTGTCCAATCTGAAGTTTGTAAAGGGAAACGATTTCTGAGGAAGCGTAGTTTTCTGGGCCAACTATGGCGTGCTCCCAAAGGGTTTGGTTTATGATCGGGGCCCAGGATGACGTCTCCTTTCACAGGGTGTTTCCCTGATTTTGGGAGACGAAGTCGTAGGATATATACCTAGACCCTTTGTGGGTCTTTTGGCATGAATCCCCCCTTTGGGGGGGAGTCCCCCTATGTTGATGCATTCCCATTATATGCGGTAACTTTTGGCCGGAGAACATGTAGAGGTCGAGGCGGTCCGATTGGGGGTTACAAGGGAAATCCTGTGGGTGCTTGCCAAGGTGTTGGAATTTGTTCATCCCTTGCTGTAACTGCTGTTAATCATTGCAATAATTATAACCTACATTAAATCAGAGTGTTGTTATTATCGCATCCCTCCAGGTCATCATTGTTAGTCATTGACCCATTACTTATAACCTGCATGAATTGGATTTTTAGGTTTTGGTATAGTTTGTAGGCAAATCGATCCCTTGAGTTCCTCCACTCTGGATCGAGGGATTCCGAGCGCAGCACCTGGAGCTTCACCCAAAGGGTGACCAGCGAAGGGAGGCGCAAAAAAGGCCGGGCGAGCGAGTGGCTGACGTGGCTTTTTTTTCTCCAGAAGATCTTAGAGTCACTCTTCAATGAATCCCCACAAACTTGTTTTCAAGGCCAGGCCTTTATTGGAATGCTTTTGCACAGATGTTCTCGATGACTCACTTTCTGAGTTCTCGAATAGCCCATATTGTTATTTGTCCAAAGGGAAACCACAAGGGGAAGGACCGTTTGGAATCCCTTTGCTTTGCAGGTTCATGAGCACCAGCAAGTGCAGGATAATTACTGCAGAACTCCGGAATGGGCAAGTGGAAACAACCAGCCCCTTCACCGCACACACACACACACAAACATGGCTGCGGGTCAAAAATAGGTTCTGAAAATGGAACCCTGGTAGATGGACACACATAGGCTGAAACCTGCGGTCCTCGAGGTTTGAATTTGACCCATATCCAAAGCCTCTAAATGAGTTGTACTTTATATCATTTCTGGTGCAGGGGCGGGTGGTGATTTCGCCCTGGGGTTCAAACCACCATCTAAAACAACGCGGGGTTATGTGACCACCATTGTTCACCGTCCAGGATTGTCATCATCCAATTTGGGTCCTTGCCTTGCTTTTCATGGGGCGTGAGCTATATATATATATATATTATTTATTTATACTGGTAGGGTTGGTTAAGTTTTGGGAGACCTTGCGGGTTTCATGTCAATCAGGGAGCCGCAGCCGTTTGAAGCTTCAAGTCGCGCCGCAGGAACGTTTCTCGCCCCAGATGGCTCGTGGACGGGTGGTGCCACTTCTGCTGGTGCGGTCAGATGGGTCGGTCGCGACTTCCGCTTGCTGAGTTTCGCTTGGCATCAAAGTGGATGTGTTGGCTCGGGGGTGTATGGGGCACAGGCCAAATCACCGCAACATCCCAGAAAAACAAACCAAAATCATCGGAGTGAATTCTCCAAAGCGGATGTGAGCAACTCGCATTCATGATTCGTAGTCGACTGTTGGTTCGGGCAGCACATGGAGGGGGTTCACTCAAATTTCCCACCAGACGTTGACCGGCTTCAGCTTCCCCATGTCCTCTTCACCTGAAGGTAATCTTGTCCTATGGCAAGTGGGTCTGTCTTCCCTTGAAGATGAGGTTGGTGCTCAAGGGAAACCGCCAGGAAGCCATTGCAGAGACACCCAAGCAGACTGCCCTGAACAAGCCGCTTCCTTCTTCCCGGGGCCCTAGCCCTGGATTCCACATTCAGGTGATATATCACTTCTGCCTATTTTCTGTCGAACGTTGAATCGAGCGAAAGCAATGTCTTGTACTAGGATTTTCTTATCAGGCAGACTCACGGTTCCGGAAAATGGGGTGGCAAATTGTTGCGCCCTCTTAAAGTACCCTTTCGCCATCATCGGCTTGGCCAACTCATTTTGTGGACTCAAACCCTAACCCACCACCCAAGAAACGAAGGTTGCAACATATACCCTAAGTGTACCAGGAACCCCACTGCTTGATTTCCTGCCAAAAGGGACCCAACAACAAACCACGCTCCTACAGATTAACCTGGAACAATCGAAAAAAACATCATTTATTCTCCTTCAGTTTCAGATGAACCTGGAACCATCTAAACAGAATCAGTTCACCTCCGTGTGGCACACCCGTCCTTTTTTCGTTGGAAGTCGCTCGTTTTTTTGGACTTGCCCGAAGGCCCTGGGGGGTGACCCGGTGCAATGCCACCCGTAGGTAGTAGGGAGACCGAGCACCATTGTTTCGGGTTGCAACAAACCATTGTGGGTAGTTTGAGAGTCCAAGACCGTTTTGGCATACAACGGTCTTTTTGTTTGTATTTTAAACGAAGACCATTTGTTTCGCTGGTTCTCAGCAGTTGTTGGTCTATTTCGGGGGTTCCATGCCAACCAAAGCTCTCAGTGGGTTTTTTCCGCTCCAAAAATTCGCCAGGTGTTCGCGACCCTGGCCTGCGTGAACCAGCTCTTCTCCACCTTTGTGGCGCGGCTTTTCGCCGGTTTGCGCGTGGATCTTCGCGTCGACGTCGCTGGTTTCCTTGCGGCGATGTGGTGGACGTTTTCGGGTCCGTCCCATAGAAGGAAGCCAAAGTTGTTTGTTTGGTCTTTTCTCTATCTTTTGGTGGGTTGCTTGGAATGGTGAACAAATTCTTGGATGCGTCTTTTAGTTGCGTCCTTGAAAATGAATGATTGGGACGGGTGTTTTGATTTTTGGGCGGGCTCCCATCGCAAAATCAGAAGTTGTTTGTCGAAATGGGGATTTCAGCCCCCAGCACGGGTGGTTAGAACCTTTTGGTTCCCTTTGAACTGACCGACTTGCAAAGGGTAGCCTCAACAAAGCGCACCTAGCGAGGCTAAGGGCAGCCACATGGACAAACCCCGAGGAATTGGTCCCTAAAGTTTCAGAATCCATCTAGTGACCTTGTTTACCAGGAAAGGACTCGGCCGGATCTGACCTCTGGTTTCTTGTCCACGATTTGGTCCATGTTAAGTCAAGGTTCCAAAGGCTTATCCTTTTGTTTCCAGGTACTAACACCAGCGCAGCTTCGGTCCTAAGGCTGACTGCCATGGTTCCAAGTTTAAGGGGTTTCGGTTGAGATGTTCGTGTGCATGAGTATCAGGGATGTGCCATGGCAGGCGCCTGCTTTGGAAGTTCTCGAAGAAACACGGCGTGCGGCAAAAAGTGAGCCCAACCGATGTAGGAATGGTTCAGCACCGCTGTGGCATCAACCCGTTCAACATGAAATTCAAGAAACGAAGCTTCAGGCCAGCTGGTGGCGCTTGGTACAAGGGTAAGTGGTTGACTGCTGAGGCACCCAACGGAGCCCGCAAGATCAACCTTGGAAGAGATCCTGCACTCAGCATTCTTAGCTGGGACCAGACACGCCTTAAAGTTCTTTCGTGGAACCTGGGCGGCTTGCACAGCGCCTTGTGCGATAAACTTATGCGATGGCTGAGCCATACTGACTATGACATGTTGCTTGTATCCAAGAGACTCTGAGGAGAATCGGGCATCAGTAGAATTGGCATCAGGGTCTTGGCGCTGCGTGCGCAGTCGAAACCCTTCAAATAGCAGCGCTGGTGTTCTTGTCATGAGTTTCATTGAATAGGGCAACGGGCATCCAGTTTGCAGAGTTAGTTAGTCTGCGGCCGAGCGCTGCATGATGCGCATTCCGCTTGAGAGCTGCGACTTGGATCCGACCAACGTGTACAAGCATGCTTGGAACCCCAGTCAGGCAATCCGCCAGCAAGAAACTGCCAGATAGCAGATGTTGGACAAAGTGTGTGAGCACATGGGGGATCCGCTGTTTCAATTTTGGAGACACACACTTCGTCCTTCCCCATTGCAGGCAGCTCCGCGGGCCATCCCTGCTCACAAGGCAGTTTCTCCAGGCTCAGCTTGGGAGTTGTGCGCAAGGCAGTTGGCTCTGGTTCTCAGCCCATTGTTGTACACAAGGTGGCAGCCAAAGATGTTAGGCAGCCGGCCTGGGGACGATCGGCCAATTGGGCTGCGAGACCCAGCGCTGGTCGGCCTCTTGGCCAGGAGCGCAGTGCTGCCACGCTGCTGGCCGATCCACAGTTTGCGTATCTCCCACACAGTTCCACAGCAGGCGCATCTTCAAGCATTGTGAGCAGATACGGCAGCTGGGCAAAGGGCAAAGACAAAAGACAGACACTGCGCGAAAGAAGAATGGCATGCTGCAGACAGGCATGCGTTGGAGGCAGTCAGCTTTGCGTTGACTTGTCAGAAGCTGTTTGACTCAGTTTTTCTGCTTGGCGGATTGCGGCCAGGGGTTCAAAACTGCCTGACATGTTTCGCAGACGACATACATTGCGCAGCAAGCAGGATGTGACTTGCCCTTCGAGCCATCAGGGTGAATCAGGGTTTTTCCGGAAACCCTGTCCTCCGTTGGTAGGAAGGTTAGCTTCGACAAGTCTTTTCCGGGCGCAGGCGCGCGGCTCTGTGTTTGGACAAGTAAGCCACGGACAAACTGTGCTAAAAGTTTGCTGGAAAGAGCAATAGCTAATTGCCCGGCGCACTGTGCGCATGTCCCGAACAAGGAGCTCCTGCAGCGGCAGCGAATGGAGCACTCACTTGAGCTTTTGCGCTCCGCTCGCAAGCGGATAAAGAATTGAGCAATCTTCTTGAAAATGTAGCGCGTCAGGATTCGCAGCGTGCCCAAGCCGTGCATGTGTGCCACAATCTCGATCAGTCTGGCGCAAACCCAAGGAAGCAGGCTGCGCCCAGAGAATTTGGAACCCAATTCCACATTAAGTGCCGCCCAGAGCCTCTGGGAAGTTTGACCGGGTTGCGCGCTCAAAGCAAGGCATGGTCACCTGCGCAGGCTGCGGCAAACAACTTCGCAGCTGGCAAGGCCTAGGTGACAGACGTGTTCCGAACGAACAACCGGGACCAGCTGGTCACACAGCATCTCGGCAAGCTGGTGCTCCGCCGCGAGGATGCGTTTGGCATCCAATGCTAGGACACTGCCTTATGAATTGGATGAGCGCAAAAGAGGGCAGCGTGCTTCCGATGATCTAATTACAGCCTGGCGCAAGCCGCAAGAGTGAGAAGGAAAGAAGCAGCGCAACCCAGTCTGCTGGACACGCCCTCAGGACTGTGCTGCTATTGTGCCTCTTCACAGAGCTACGGGCGCAGCAAGGTGGCAACAGCGAAAAACAGGACACCCTGAAAGTTGCAGCTTCCTCCGCTGGTTGGCTCACAGAGACCAACCTTTGGGCCAGTGCGAAAGGAGGAGGTTGCGCTACGCGAGTCCGCTGTAGCAATCGGAAACTTTTCGTGGCAGTTAGGGCCCGATGCAGATCGGCGCCAGGCGCTGAGTGAAGGTGGCCCGGACGAGATGGGCAGCGCTTTGGCAAAGGTGATGAGCAAGCAACCATTGCTACTTGAACTCAGCTATCTTTGCACGGGCAGCCAGCCATGTCTGGGTCTCAGCGGGCGAGCTTTTGAGCGCGCCGCATGAGCAGCATGATGTTGCCGACTTCTTCTCGCACACGATCGAAAGTTGTACTCCGCGCATCACTCAGGGACGATGGGAAGCCAGAGTCCAAGAGGGGGCTGCAATAGCACACTGAGATGCAGGCTAGGCAACTTGTCTTGCTTCGGCTTGCGCAGCTGAAGCCATGCCCTCTTTGCTGACAGCGCGGGTGGTTTTTTTCCGTCTAGGGAGGCGATCTTGTTTAATGCGGGAGCCTCCGAGTGAAGGAATTACTCCTTTATGTTTTTTGGGAAGACCACTGTAGTCTTCCATGTGAGTTTCAGAATAGTGTTTTTCTTTAAGGTTGGTTTCAAAGGGAACCGATTTCACTACTGGAATATGTTTTTCCAGGGGGCTTGAGCAAATGGTAGTGGTAAATGACGAGTTCATACTGGTTTAATGCCAGTCCGCTCAACTGAGGTATGAATAAACAGGGCTGGGCATTGGGCCCATTTCGTGTCACAGGCCGACCATGCCTAGTCGCTTTCGTTTGGCGCCGCGCAGGCTCCATTTGAACAGGAGATTGCCACTCGAAGTGAACGCCCCGCACTTAGACATGATGCGCAAATCTCTAGGGGTCCGATATTAAAATCGGGGAATGGTTCTTGGTTTTCCTTCAACGCAGCCCCAAACAGGGTACCCACAAAGAAATCGTCCCCCAAATTTGCAGTTGTTGGGTCCATTTGTGTGGGACAATAGTTGAAGCGCAAGAATTGGTCTGTTGACATAAAGGATGAAACAGTTGCGGCCGTTGATTGAACAATGATCATTCTGTGATCTGCTATTATTGGCCATGTGGAAGCTCACTTCCTGCTTGGGTTCATTCCCGCAAGCAGGTAGCTGTTCATCTACAAGCTGATTTTGACCCCATCCCACCCCACGCCCCACACCCCACACCCCACACCCCACACCCCACACCCCACACCCCACACCCCACACCCAACACCCCACCCCACACACGACACCCCACCCCACACCCCACCCCACACCCCAAACAAATAACGTCTAGCTGACAGGTCCGCCGTTTTTTTGTTTTTTAATATATATAATCGTATGAAGCGGTCGCGGGCTGGGTGAGGCTCCTGAAACGGAACCGGTTTCGGCCCGCGAGATGTGATAAATGTAGGGACTTGTAGGAATGACCGAACGAGGTCTTGGTTTTCGCATTTGTCACTTGAAGCCAAGATATTATTTGTTCAGGGTTGAGGTGGGGTGTGGGGTGTGGGGTGGGGTCAGGATCAGCTCGTAGATGAACAATTTGGACTTGTTTTGAGTAATCCACACAGGAACTTAGTTTTTCACTTGGCCCATCATAGCACTTGAAGAGTGAACATGCTCAAGAATATGGGCATCCTAAAGGAAATTAGTCTACTGTGAAAAGGTCCAACATCAGGTTCTCCGCTTGTTTGACAAAGGGTAGTTGTTCTAACCGCGTCCATCGTCAGAAAATACAGCTAGGAGGAGTTGGATGAGTATGGGATATTGCAGTTTCTGTGTTCTCTTAATGGTTGCCACCAGGCACCATGAAGGCATGGCGCATTACAACACTCCATTGAGAGTCCATCAACATCTTCAGTGTGGTCTATAGTCCATTGTGGAAGGACAAATTCGGGGACTCGCTAATACGCTAAGTTCGTAACTGCGAAACAAAATCCGCCAACAGCCAACCACCGCCTTTTGGGCAGCACTGGGGTACGCGAAGTGTCACTCTGCGCAATACTTTGCTAGACCTCCGCCACATAGGTGACTTCGGGGTGCTTGAAATCCACCAGGCTGTTGCATTGATGATCACTCGGCCTTCTGTGGCGTTTCTGCCTCGTGTTTGCTTGTTTGTTTGTGTTGAGCTGCTTCTGCATTTGCTGTGTTTTGCTTTGTCTTATTATTTACTTGTTTGTGCGTGTGAGAGTTGTTCTGGTTTATCTTAAGTGCTATCATTGTTATTCCGGGCATTGTGACATATTTGTATTTGTGTCCCTATTCCTCTTGCCCTATGTTTGTTCCTTCTTTCATTATTCACGTGAGATGAGTTGTCCTTGTGTTCCCGCTCTTATCTAACTTGCTCAAAGCCACAACTTGACATTTGGCGATGTTACGTTCTTGTCTGTGTCAAGTGGGCGGCTGGAAACAGACTACAAATGTTCAACCCACCGCGTTTTGCGCCAGCATGCCATTCTTCTTTTTGGACTCGTTCTTCAATGCTCTTGAGATGTGTGGTTTGCTTCTTTCTTTTTCAGAAAGGTGACCCTTCCCTCAAAATGCATGGAGTTTCCTTTTGGTTTCCCTTTAAACCAACCCCAGGGAAGGGGGGTATCCCAAAAGAACCCTCTCACCCCCCTGGGCCATTTTTACGGGCGGACGGCTCAGGCTCCAACCTGCGGTCGGTGGCCATGCATGCCGCCGGGGGCCCCACGAAAGGGGATGTGGACCCAGGATCTCAGTAGAACCCGTGCCATTCGGGGGGTGCTCCCTCCAAAAGTGCTCTGAAGCCAACCACGAGAAGGGGGAAACCCCCCATGAATCAAAACATTCAAGCTCAACCAGCCCAAAAAACAAGGATGCCCCTTTGTCCCCATGGCCACTCCGGGCTTGGCTTGTGACGGGAGGCTAAGAGTCCAGTCCAGTCCCCTTACGAGGACTTTGTTAGCTGCATGAGGTCCAATTGTGCCTGTGCGTCACTTTCGCTGAGGGACATGGGGGTGTCGATTTTTAGACTACCATGCCCAAGACTCATTACATGTATCTGGACAAAGCAAAGCGAGCTCTGGAAAAATCAAACCTTACTTGCTCTACTGCTATTGGATTAGATCCTTAGGCAAACAAATTGTTTGGTTGCCCCGAAAGTATGTCCTTTCAACCTGCAAGTTAAAACTTTTGGCTGGGGGATCTACAGCAAACCCTTGCTTGGGCATTCCTATCGCATGTCCCAAGCCCCAAGCGCTGTCCAAAAGGCAGTCGTTGGGTGCTGGGAGGGGACCCCATATTTTCATGCGGAGGGTCTCTAACATCACCTTTGGGCCAATGTCAAAGTGAGTTTCCTTTTGGTGGTGATGTTTGCCATGTAATGTTGACTCCCGATTAATCAACCCCAGTTCATTAATAGGGGGGTGACCCGGGGTTTAGTGGGGACCCCAAAAAATAAACTGGGGTTGATTAGTATGGGGTCAACATTAACAGGGACCCCGCTTGAACCTCCAGAAACATCCCAACTTCCAGGAAGATCCTCTGGACTTTGTGGGCAAGACCGGCAAGAAGCCGGGCCCTCGAAGCCGCCAGAGGATTACGTCAATTATTCACGTGTCTACGCGGTCCATACACTGGCGGGCTGAAGTATGGGTGGCTCGTCTTTTTTTGGCGGTTCTCCTTTTTGGGTGTTTAAAGGGAAAACGCCAAAGCCATTTTAGGGCGTCCACTCACTGGCCAGACCACTGTTGCGCTTGACCCAGTGGCCCAGTGGTGCCCCGTTTTCCTTTTTTGGGGGAAGGGTGGTTCTTGAAAGTCAGCCAACCAAGAAAGGATGCCTATTATTTTTTCCCCATGCCGACTGGGCATCTGAGTCGAAGGTCAAAGCGACTACAAGCATTTCCCCCCAGAACCCAGACCAGGAAGAGACCTACGGCGCTGCGCGCGGTCAATTTTGAACTCGGGAAGCCTATGAATTTGAACCGGTGTGATGCTTGACCGTCCCACGCCTGCCACAAACCGAACTCTTTAATTCGATCCGCGGCTGACCCTGCAGTGTCGTTTCATAGCAGCCAACAAGCATAAACTTTTGTTTGACTGATGTATGAGTGGCTCGTTTGAGTGTGTTTTAAAGGGAAACCAGGAGGAACGCCGTTGCGCCATTTTGGGGGGTCCAACCTTAAAAGTGACAAATCTCATATTTGGGGGTGCTCAACATGGTGAAACCCCTGGTTGGTAGTTAAAGGGCGGGGGGGGGACCAAAAAAAAAACAACCATTTAGGGAACCACGACTCACAGACAATGCCGTATACTTGTCAATGTTTCTGGACCCCCGATGATGTGACACCCAGTTCATCTCGATAGAGGTCCGGCGAATCGTCAGAAGAACCAATGGTCTTTATGGTTGCCAAGGGCGGATTCCGCAATCCCAAAAGGGCGAAGATCAACTACTAAGGCTTATTCGGGGCTATGCCTTTTCTTTTCTTTTTTTGGGGGGGGGTCCGGATGCGGAAGGGGCAAGTTGAATTCGATGTGAATTGATACCCGGTGCAACATACGGCGTGCTTGTGGCAGCTTGCGTTAGTGGCTTGGTCCCTCTATCGTGCGGCGACAAAACCGGCCAGCGTTTTCTTACCAGCGCACAACAGGGAATTTCCTTTTGTGTTGGGAATGAGCAACACGGTTCCCTCAAAGGAAACCATAGGGAAGGTTTATAGGGGTTTTTCCCTCAGCCCCTGCTGAGAACCAAGTTTGAAGTTTCTTTCTGAAAAACGGCGGTGTTCTTGCTGGCAGCCGCACACCCCGTCAGGCAGCCAGCAGGCGAATCGACCAGACATCAGCCAGACAACATGTTTCTGGCTAGCTTCCTGCCTGAAAATGCAAAGTGTCCAACCTACCAGCCGATCTTGCGGGGCCTTTGCTTGAAAGGACCCACGTTGGAGAGCCAACTTTCATGAGTTGGGATGTGTCCAAGCCAGGTGCCCAAGCTTCAAGGGAAGGGGTTTGTGGCCACGCGGGCATGTGAGACAGATCGCCCCTCGGTTCGAGGGGGGTTGGGGTTGGTTTCTGGAGACAGAGCCACGGACCACCAGCCCAGTGGCCCAGTTCCCTTTTTTTCTCCCATTTTTTTTGGGGGGAAGGGTTCCCCTTGAAAGTCAACCAACCCAAAAAGGATGCCCTTGTTCTTCCCAAAGTCAACCAACAAAGAAAAGATGCCCTTGTTTTTTTATTGGAAATCCACTGGGCATTTGAGGGTAACCTGTTGCCTTACACCCTGTGCGCCCCAAGATCGCGGCAGAGTGGTCAACCCGCTGCAAGGATCGAGGCGAACTCGGAGAACGAGCAGCTGATTGATCTCGCCCCGGGCTCGGTTAGGAATCCATGGTGCCTTGTTTTGCGAGGCTCGTCTTATTTTTCTTCAATCAAGTTGGTTTAAAGGGAAACGAATAGGACGACGTTGTGCCACCTTTTTTTCCGGGGGGGTGGGGTCCCCCATTTTGACGCCTACCTTTTCGGGTTGGTTAGAAGGGAAACGAAAAGGAACGCCATTGGAGGGTTCCCCTATTTTTCTACCCATGTCCCAAATTTAGGGACTCGCACAGATGACTGGTGTGCCTCCCACAAGTGCCGACTTTGCCTTGTTCCCACCCAAAACTGGATCAACCAACCTACCCTTCAGGTCACTGATTGCCTCAGTTCTCCAGAATGAATCCGCCTGGAAACCTTTGTGGTGTTTCCTAAGTTTAGCCCATTTTAATTAGTTTGTCTTTTTAGGGGACCCCAAAATGATGGTTGTCCTTTTTGGTTGTCCTTTCAAAACACAAACAAGGTACTCTCAGAAAAGACACGCCCAAATGGGTTCCTTTCGGATGTTCCGCATATTGTTCTTTGGTGCAAGAAAGGTTCAGTATGGTAGAAAGCCCTAATTCTCTCAATGCTTCCAGGTACCACTACAATAACCACTGGCCAACATGTACCCGGTGAACATTTCGCTGGATCTTGGGACTTTGGCTTTTTGGTTCTTCAGCTTGGTGGATTTTGCCCATTGGACTCGCTACAGGGGAACCACTTGTTGCAGGTTCAACAACAATGGTTCTTCTCAGACCTGGATTCCTGGGCGTCGCACTTTTTGGGTTTGGACTGCGGTAAGCAAACAGCTTGGACTTGTTTAATGCCAGTCCATTGGGACAGAACAACTTTTGGAAGAACAATCATTTTGCATTGGACCCACACAAGTTAACTGATTGCAGAGGGGTCAACAGCAGCAACCAAGAGTTTGTCGTTGTATTGATAGGTGCGCTTGGCAGTTGCAGAAGCCAAGGCCTTGATTTTTCTCGGAGCCCTTGAACTTGCCGTTCGCCGTTCGGACGCCGCGGCTCGGCTTGCCACTGACCGCTAGGACAACTTCTGGGCGATCTTCTTCACCGTGGTGGGCGCTCGGCGCTGAGCGAGCCGATGGCTGGAGCGATCCGTTGGCACCCCCTTCAAAACCGGCGACCCGACACAGGGAACGGCGGCTTCCAGGTTTCCGTTTTTGGGGGGGAAGCAGATCCGTGGGCCGTTTTCTCGGTGTTTCCCATTTTTGTTGGAGGGAACCGAGCCCTTGATGTGTTTCCGTTTCTTTTTGGGAGGGGCCCTTAAAGTCAGCTGCGCTGGAAAAAGCAATTGTTGTTGCGTTTTTCCCCAGAGGGGGCTCCTTAGAATCAACTCCACTTACCATGGTACTGGGAAATCGCAATTTTACGGAATTCAAGGGAACCCCCATGGTGGTACCTAGCAACTCACTTCCTGAGTTCATGAACTTTAAACATTTTAGGAATACCATTTTAGTGTTAAATAGAAAGTTCGGACTTTTTTGGCCATCCACTCAGCCAATGAGGCAAAGATGGCCGTTTGCTTTTCCCCATGGCCACAAAACGGCTTTTTCGGCCGCCTCATACCTGAGCGAGAAAGCCAGGTCACCTCGGGGCAAGAAGGAGCGGTTTGGCCCATGAATGTCGCTTGCCTTAACTTCTAATTTACCTGCAATGAACATGTTTGATTCCCCTTGTTGGTTTTTAAAAAAAAAATAATTTCACTACTGGAGTTGTTTTTTCCAGGTGGCTCAAGCGAATGGAAGATTGGGTTCTGATGTTCACGGCCACCTCATTTCTGGAAGCTGAGAACCAAGACAACGAGATCATCGATCCGAAGGTAGAATGTGCGGTTTAGACCCACGATGTGGTTTACTGGTTGCTTCCTCTCCTCCAGTTGGCGAATAGAAACTTGGGTTCTGAAGATTGCAAGTACTCATTCTGTATTTATTGCGATCTCACTGGTTTGGTAGGCAACACAACCTTGTCATGATGTAGGTCCTTCACTTCGGATGTTCAGTTTTTGGAGTTGCACCATTTGCAGCCCAAAGGCTCTCAACTGCGACTTTTGGCCTTCAGAAAGGTGTCCCGAGAGGTCGGAGCCCGCGTCTGCGAGATTCAGTAGCGCGATATGACAGGTGAGAATACCAGCCAGTCACCTGTTTCACTTTGATAAGCCGACGCTGTTTTTCGTGAACTGCTAGTTCGTGTTGTCTCCAAATAGAGGGGAGAGCGAATCAAACAGGTGGTTACCCTTTGGTTTACAATTGAAGTAGCCTCAAAGAGGGTACCCTCAAAACAAGGCATAATCTCAGCTCTGGATTCTGTAACTTGGTGGATTAATTGGCGGTGTCAACCGCCCCCTCCCCCCCCAAAACAACAACAACTACAACGCAAATCAAAACAGGACGGTGAAACCTTTTGGCTTCCCCTTAAACTCAACCAAACGGGGGGGGGTTCCCACGAAAAAGACAACACATGTTTGGTGAAGCAAGTTCACCGGGCAATTCTCCGCTTTGAACTGGCGAGGTGGCAGCAACTTGGGGCTTCGTCACTTTCCTTCAGAGCCTCAGGCCGATGCTCCGGTTCGGAACCAGCCATCTGGTTCCCGAGTTGGTGGGTGACACCAACGATACCACCAATCCCTGGTGGGCAAACCTTGGTTCCAGGCCATCCGTTTAGATCTTTTCAGTTGGTTTAGTGGTTGGGGTTTCCGCATTTCACCCACCAGTTGAACTCACTTTTAGCCGTTTCCGCATCTAACCCATAAGCCGCATTCGGATCCGAGACTGCTTTGGAGACCGATTCGGAATTTATATACCTGGCGACTTGCAAAAGGGTCACGACGAGAAGAATTCCCAGTAAGAGTCCCTATGTCCAACTCTTTTTGAATCTTCGAAATTGACACTGATTGGGAAGACCACAAACGTGGAAAACAACACCTTGCGTGCTACCAAAGTCACTTGAGAGAGGAAGCCTTGGTATCACAGCAAACGGCCCTAACCCCCCCCCCCCCCCCACTTGTCCGTAGCCATGTCCACAACCCCTAAGAACTTTGGATGGCTGAGGCAAATGGCCAATCATACTTTTGTGGCCACTGGTTAGCCTCAGTTTCACTCCTCATGTTGTTTTCTCGCTTGCCGTCAACCGTTGGCGCCAATAATTGCGATCCCGCTGGGATTTGTGGGTTTTCCGGTGGTTTCCCTTTCCCCAACGAGGGTGCCCTCAAAACCGATCCAGCTTTGGGTTCCAATGCTAGAGCAGCACGGCAGGAGAAATGTGAGGAGCCCTGATCCATCGTGGCCATTGCAAAAGGTGTCACTTGAGTGCTAGGGCTACCAACAAATACCTTTGGAGGTTAATTAACATGGAACTCCAAAAAGGACTCGCGCAGGAGACTCCTCTAGAGGTAGATGGTTACATCGAGCCCCATTTTGCTGTGCTGAAGGTGGAATGCCCCTGAAGCTCACTTCCTGAGTGGATTGGCATCACCAAGTCCACACTTCTGTTCTCATTTGTTTCACATACTGTCACCCAGTGGCCCAGTTTTTTCGAGTTGTTTTGGGAAGGGTTCCCCTTTCAAATCAACCAACAAAAAGAGGGTGCCCTTTTTTCCCATAGCCACTGGGTCTGAGGTTATTTTCCCCATGTCCCAAGACCCATCCCTGATTTACATGGAAGCCGAAAAGGGGATTCCCTGAAAGGAGCTTTCTTGAACATGGATCCCAAGAAGCCATGCGTTGGAGGGAACTCCTTTTCGGACAAGGTCGGGTGCCATGTTTTACAGGGTCGATTCCTATATGTCCAAACGTTTGGTGGTTTTAAACAATTTTAAACATCACCTTTTTGGCCCATGAACGGTGAGTGGCCCTTGGGGGTGATATGTTAAGGGGAAATATCTCGGGAGCCCTGTAGGGAGTAACCCGCAGCCAGATCTGGTTCGCCAGGCCTTCCTAAGAGGGCGGCTTGCGGACGCTGAGGCTTTCCGACTCGCCAAATCCAGCGGTCCGAGTCCTTTTCGCGGCCGGACTTGCCAGCCGGACTTCTCACGTTTTCTCAAGCGAAGATGGGAAGAGACGGGTTCAGCTTGTTCTATGGGTGTCATGGTGTTTGCTAGATTTATTTTTTTAATGGCGAGCTCGCCGATTCGGGTATAACGCCATGATAAAGGTCCTTGTCATGGGGATCCAATTTTGAATTCAGCTTTTGGATTTATGGTAGAATTTGCAGATGGCTAGAAGAGAACAACGCAGAACGGCGCACAGATCTCCGGTTTGGAGGCAACACCCTGTGGGACACGGTCCAAGGCTGGCAAGATGGCCAGCTCACCTCAATGATTTTCACAGCGCGCTTGCAGCAGTTGCCGCAGGTTTCCAATGAGAAGGAAGGGTTTGGAGCGCTTTTAGAGGACTGCTGCAGGCCACACATAGGCCATGATAGTCATCAAAGGAAAGAGAATATGTTCCAGGATTGATGCGTATATAATGTATACTTATACGATAGATAGGTTGATTGATTGATTAATAGATGGATAGATACATAAATCGATAGACAGATAGACAAGCATCCCGATATATGTATCTATGTATAGTCAACTATGTCTCGTAGATGTTACCAACAATTTGTGTTGTTATCCGAAAAATTCAACTTCGAGCCATGGCATGATCATTCGATCATGCATACTTGTACTTTTGTATGGCGTTTGGTTGAATTGATTTGTCATGTATTGACAAATAACGTGTTACTCAAACTGAATCGGTAATTCAATTGATGTTGGTTGTATTGAATGATATGGTTTGATATATATTTTCACAATTAATGACATTGAGCATATCTTAATTCAGTAGATATGTGTGTTAGTTTAGTAAATGCTAAAACCGTAGCTCATTCATTGAATTACTGTAGTTATTCAGTTGTTGACTTGAACAATCAGTTAGATTGGAAAATGGTGTTATCAGTTGTTTTATGAATTAATATATTACGTGCTAAATCAATACTAATTCACAGAATCATAAAATCGCTGCATTGAACAACATATGAACAAAGAAGGGAAACACAAACTGATAAGAGGCACATATATATATATGTGTATATATCCCGATATATACATACATGCACATATATTTTGTCTAGAGTTATGTTAATAAATACATTTACTACTCAATCAACTAAATAGTTAAATCAGTAACACGCCGAATGCTCATTTTATAAACTTATTCATTCATGCATGCATGCATGCATCCATTCCTCATTCATTCATGTACTCATTCATTTGATTCATTCATTCAATTCGTTGGGGTTGATTTATTTGTTTGATTTGCTTTGATTGACTGATTTGGTTTGATTGATTGATTGGATTGATTTCATTGGATTGGGTTTGATTGGATGTATTGATTGATTGATTTGATTGATTGATTGATTGATTGATTGACTGAGTGTTTGCTTGATTGATCGATCAATCCATCAATTCTAGTGCATTAAGTATTTAGCTGTTTACTCTGTCAATTAGTTAGTCAATTAGTTAAGTATAAATCATGTTCGATTGCTATGTATATATATATACACATATACATAGAACTTTGCTTGTGCATGTTTACAAACACGTAATAAACTGCCTATTTATTCTGTTGAATGTTTATATGCCTCGGACTGCCTTCTAAATATTTCTGCCACCGGAAACAAGATCGGATTGGCAGATCAGGACGAGACGAGACGAGCCGAGCCGATCGCAGTTCTCTAAGTTTCAGTGTGAGCGGCTGCCTCAGAAGACATAGGCTGGGCCACATCTTTGGGTCACATATACTGAAGCTGCAAGACGAGGGTGCCATGACATATAGGTTGTTGAGATCGCAACCATTGAGGCGTTGCACCAATGAGGTCAATAAGTCCAAACGGGCAGGGTTGAAGAACGAGGCGGGGACACCAGACCATTCAACCATGTAGCAAATAGTTGCCGTAGCTCATGTGTGTTAGTGGTTGTTCCACATCTCGAAATGGATTTGTCTTACATTTAAAAAACCAAAAGAGCAACAAATTATTGGCTTCCTTTATGGTTACCTTCCCGCAAGAAAGACGCATCCACATCAACTTGCCCATGAGACGCAGGTTCTGTCCGGGCTCGGGCTAACTGGACCGCGCGGGCCGCGGATACCTGCAGGGCATGTTATCCTTCAGACGTCTCTCAGTTTTCTCGGTGCAGCAAACAAGCAGTGCAACAGTCGGAGAGTCGCTATGAGCAGCCCATTTTGAGAGCCCCTGATCATAGCCGTCTCAGAACGGCCTTGCAGTCAGAGCTTCGGTGAGGTTGAAGGCCAGACTCCAGGAAACCGTGGCCTCTTTCTGCAGCTCTAAATGAAAGACCCCCTCAACGAGGAGAAAGAAGCACAGCGCTTGGGCGCTTGCCCATTGAAAGGAAAGACCTCAGCCAATGGAGAGCAAAGAGGACGCTCTCTGATGGCCCGGCGTTCAGCAGCCCGCTGAGAGCCATGGCGAAGGACGTGACGTGCCGCTTGGCAAAAAAAGAGAACGGCCATGTTCATGCGTTGGTTATTTTGGGCACTTTCTCAGATGGGGAAAAGGTATTGGGCATTTGTTCATGTTTTGTGGGCCAGACCTTTATATAGCATTCTGCCACTTTCTGCTGACGGTCCCTGCTTGCTCTCCACTTGTTGAGTGGGTGTTTCCTTCTTTCAACCCAACGGGGCAAGCATCCCTGTGCTTCCTTGCGTTTTGAGTGGGTCTTTCCTTTCAAAGACAAGCTACAAAAGAGGGCAAGTCGTTTCTTGTGGGAATCCACTGGGCTAAGGCCTTTCGAATCGGGACAAAGGGAGTCCTTTTCCACCGGGATAGAAACAAAAACATGTGGAGCACCACGCACCTCCGCGTCTTTCTGAATTTCTGCACGAGGTCAGGGGCTGGTCAAAAATTTGGGCTGGTTTCCGTTACGACGGTTGCATTCCGTTTCCGAGAAAATGCTGAGGGGCTTTCTGAGGACATCAATTCGCATTCCCTGTTGCAGGTGTGTGTCCTCTACTTCGTTTGGACCTGGACTTTCGCTTGTTGGAAGACCAGTTTAGTGGTCAAAAAAGAAAGTTCAAACATTCTTTTCCCGGGCGATTCCACTAGACTTTCCTGGTCAATCCGCTCAAGAAAGTGAGTAAACTCCTAGAGCCAGGGTTGCCACGGTTCGAGTCGGTCCGGTGTCCAGAGATGCCTTGGAATGTCTCACCGGTGTGTTCGGTTGCCATGTGGCTGAGTCTCCCTCGATTTAAGTGCAGTGTCCATGCCGGCGCGGGATGACGAAACCTTCCTGCTTCAGCTTGCCAGCCGTCCAGCTTCCCTCCAGCGTCCCCCAGCTTCCCACCTCATTTTTGACCCCCGCCCGTAGGCCCTCATGATCCATGGAATCTTGGGGCTAGCCGGGAGTTACTCTGGAGACCAAGCGAGGGAGACTTCGGATTTGTTTCAATTGCAGAGCTGTGAAGGGAGGAAGACTGCAGGCTGTTTCCCCAGGTTTCTGGTGCGTGCAGTTGATTTCTTCCCCGACTCAAGCTGCATCCCGCCCCAAACACAGAAAAGCACAATTTTGCCCACCTGGCCGGCCAACTGGCCGAACGGCTGCGTCAGATCCTCCCCCTTGGTCCTTTGGAGCAAGGCTCTAGAGCGAAGCTCTATGGGGCTGCCACCCTCTGCCGCCGACCAGGCAATGCGGAGGAAGCATCACCTGCATCATCTGCTTCTGGTGGGTGCGTTTTGGGGCTTGTTTTTGGGTCTGGTTCTGGGTCTGCGGCCTTGTGCTTGCGGGCTTGCCCCGGTGATGCTGGTGATGCGGGTGATGCTTGGGATGTTGCTGGGATCTTGCAGCAGACTGGAAAAATGCAAGGCGTTCACTGCAAAAAAAACGTCAAAACCGACTGCAAGTGTGTGCGTGCATGCATGCGTGCTGCATGTATGCGCGTGCCTGCAAGCTTGAGCATGCATGTGTGCTTGTGCGTGCGGGCGGGTGCGGGCGGGCGGGCGCACGCGGGTGCCCGTGCGTACGGCGCACGCCCGCGCCTATCTGTGCGCGCGCGTTGTTGTCGGTTGTGGTTTGTTCTTGTTGCCGGTTTTCCTGTGGTTGTTGCAACCTTCAAGTCTTCAAATCTTAAATCTGAAAAGTTTCAAGTCTTGAAATCTTAAATTGTAAAATCTGAACATCCGCAAACCTTTAAATCTGAGCATGTTGGCATCTTAAGATCTTAAAATGTTAAAGTCTGCAAGTCGTAAAATGATAGAATCTCAAAAGTTTGACATCTGAAAACCAACTGAAGAGTTGAACATCTTAAAACCCACCTCTGTTGCAGGCGGTCTCCGCGCGCGCAGGGCCGCTTATGGGGGCAGCGTCTTGCATTCTTCGTGTTATCGCTGTTGTTGTTGTTGTTGTTGTTGTTGTTGTTGTTGTTGTTGTTGTTGTTGTTGTTGTTGTTGTCGTCGTCGTCGTCGTCGTCGTCGTCGTCGTCGTTGTCGTTGTCGTTGTCGTTGTCGTTGTCGTTGTCGTTGTCGTTGTGTCGTCGCCGTGTCGTCGTCGTCGTTTGTCGTCGTTGTTTGTTGTTGTTGTTGTTGTTGTTGTTGTTGTTGTTGTTTGTTGTTTGTTGTTTGTTGTTTGTTGTGTGTTGTTGTTGTTGGTTGTTGTTGTTGTTGTTGTTGTTGTTGTTGTTGTTTGTTGTTTGTGCTGTATGCTGCTGCTTGTTGTTGTTGTTGTTGTTGTTGTTGTTGTTGTTGTTGTTGTTGTTGTTGTTGTTGTTGTTGTTGTTGTTGTTGTTGTTGTTGTTGTTGTTGTTGTTGTTGTTGTTGTTGTTGTTGTTGTTGTTGTTGTTGTTGTTGTTGTTGTTGTTGTTGTTGTTGTTGTTGTTGTTGTTGTTGTTGTTGTTGTTGTTGTTGTTGTTGTTGTTGTTGTTGTTGTTGTTGTTTGGTGGTGGTGGTGGTGGTGGTGGTGATGCTGCTGTTGTGCTGTTGTTGTTGTTGTTGTTGTTGTTGTTGTTGTTGTTGTTGTTGTTGTTGTTGTTGTTGTTGTTGTTGTTGCTGTTGCTGTTGCTGTTGCTGTTGCTGTTGCTGTTGCTGTTGCTGTTGCTGTTGTGGTTGCTGTTGCGGTTGTTGTTGCTGCTGTTGTTGTTCTTGTGGCTCTGGTGGTTCTTGTTGGTGTTGTTGTTGTTGCTGCAAGCGCAGGCGTCCTCTTTGGCCGAGTAAGAGCTGGCACATACGAAGCTCAGCGTGCCGGTGCTGCCGCGGCCGGTTGTGCGCCAGCAACGTAAATCCTCTGTCATCTTGGGTATCTGACACGCAATGTCGGCGGATACGGTTGGGTGTTGGCAAGTTGCAGATACCTTCCATTTGCTTATGGGTCCACAAAGAGCATGTACCCGTGAAGACAATTCCTCTGAACATAAACAATCGTCCAAACACATTCGCCCTTTCGCCAGGAACCCCCTTGGCTTGGGAAACGGTGGAACGCTTGGTTTCGAGCTTGCCAAAGCCCTGAGCTGTTCAAAACAATTCAAATTCCCAGCTGAACGTGTCCTCATTTGCCCTTACTTCTCACTCCCGGAGTTAAGGGATGTTGAACTTGTTGGGAAGACGGTTTTAGTGGCAAAGAAAAAGTTTGGAGTTTTCGGGCCAATCCAGTTGGGCCCAGAGCTTTGGCCATGTACAACCTCGGCCTTGTGAAGTGCACTGCGAGTGTCAGGATTCAGGCTGCACTGTGAAGTGCGCACTAGCTGGCGCTGCTCTCAGATGTCTGAGCAAAATCACAAGTTAAAGCAAAGCATTGAGGAGGGGGAGCCAATATGTGTGTGTGTGTGCGTGTGTGTGTGTTCCTGTGCAGATGTGAAGAGTGTACGTGTGTGTAGATGTCTGTGTGTGTGTATGTGTATGTGTATGTGAAGTTATTTGTTGTTTGTGTGTGTTTTGTTTTGTGCATGTGTGTGTTTGCAATTGATAGCCGAGCGGTTTTGAATGTGTTCCCCATTGAGCCATCAGTGCTCAGAAAATTCGGGGAATCCGTGCGAGCGCAAAGGCGGGCCAAGTGCGACATCGTTTCGGATTTGCTGAGCGCCAGCTGATCACGGAGAGCATTCAGAACCAAGAGCAACTCAGTAGGTCAATGGGCGTGTTTTCTGTGAATGGATCATATGTTGTTGGGACATGTGCCTGCCGCAGATGCTGAAGGTAAAAGCAAGGGAATTTGCAAGGGTTTCAATGTGCAGGATAAATTTGGCTGGACAAGACAGATATAGTTGCAGGTAGGAGACTGTGACAGTTTTTTCTAGCTTGACGCCAGGTCTGCTCGATCACCACCTCAAACCTCAATTTGGGTATCATGTCGCAGGACCGCTCTGGGAACCACCGAATCTCCTGCTTTGGAGCAGACTGTGCGAGGTCTTAAGGGAACTCCATGAGCAGTCAACTTTCGAGAACTCAGGCTGCAAATTTGATGTTGGAAGCACGCTGGTTCAGCAGCCGAAACCAGATTTTCGGAAATCGGCTGAGGCGTATATTCAAGCGCGTTCTATGAAAGGCACAGTAGGCGTAGCTCCTGCTAGGTACCCAACAGCCAACAGGCAGCTTTCTCAGACGCACTTCTTCAGGTTTCATCGTAAACTTATGGCCTGGCACGCTACCGCATGGGCAGTGAGTGTTTTACAAGAAACGAGGCCAAATCTTCCCAAATCGCCCAACAAACATATACAATCAACTGTTACCGCTTGACCTCCCATTCAGTTTGAAGCTCTTGCATACTGGACATTGGGCATCCACTCGGGCCCAAGTTGGACCCATGCAAGCAAGGGAAATCCACAGCCCTCCCCAGAGACTGTTGGTTCTTTAGCTCAAGAGCACCGCGACTTGAACTTCGACGGGTGTGGGGTACCAGTCTGTCAACTTTTGAACTTCCTTCCACTCCATTCCATTCCATTTGATTGCATTTGGTTGCACCCAATTTTGTTTTCATTTAGTTCACTACTCCCAGAACGGCCGTGTGATGCAGTCACCAGCCACGCGTGGCCCAGGACAAGCGGGTCCAACTCGAGGCCGTTATCCTGAAGTCGGTGGGCGAATCCTTACCTCGAGAAGGCTTCTTCGATTAAGCTTTGCAATGTTGACGCAGGTTGAACTCCGTCGGGGCTCACGGAATCGGAGCAGCTCCTTTCATGAAGGCATGTTTGCAGGTGTCCAAGTTGGTCTGCATGAGCCAGCACTGTGTTTTCACTTGATGATACAATACGAGACAGAGTTGGCACGGATAGTGGCGCTGGGCCGTATAGAGGGGAGTGTATTGCATGAAGACAGCAAGGATCGCTTGGAATTGTCAACCATACGAACCCTTCAGCAGCCCACTCACTTGAAGGGCGATAGCTTGTGGCTTGCTCTTTGCTTGAAGGGCGTGCGCCAATTGACCGTGAAGATCCCACAACTTCGGCTGCAAAGAGCTAGGGACGATCCACTTGTTCAGGTGAATCTCTGACAAAAGGGCCATGGCTTTGCACCCAAACAGCTCTCGCGGATCGGACGCTTGAGGATGGGTCGAACTGATGTGCTTGCTCGATGGCAAACCGCGAGCTGCCGATCTCCTGCTGAAGGAGAGCTGGCAAGATGTCACGCTTCCGGGAATGGGGGGGAATGCATGGGCACACCCTTTGCAAGGGATTTGTCGCACCACTTTAAACATCGCTGAACCATGCTTTACATCTCAGGCCCCACCCCATTTGTTAGTTGCTGTACAAGTGCGTTGGAGCTACTTGCAGACATTGACGGGATGTTTGTGGGAAGTCCTCAGCTATCACAAAGCAGCCGCGCATGAGAGTGCCTGTTTGAATGCCCAAGGCAAATTGCAGCAACTTGGAGGGAACATGCGCACTCAGTATGACTATATATGGTTCTACAGCGACGACATGTTTTCATACGTGGGGGCCGGGCTTCAGGCTTTAGGAGCTCAAATCGGATATTTCAAGTGGCAAGGCCCCCTGGAAAGTGGTATGAAGATTGGTTTTTATGGGAGACCTCCCAAGCTTATTCAAGAAATGGCGCTGGCCGGGCCGAAGGCAACCTTTACATCGGATATCTAGATTGGCTGGCATTTCAGGCCGGCGGTTCCCCTTCCGGGTATAGAATTCTAGTTGGCCGATTTTAGTGTTGCATATTTAAAAAAAAATGGCGACACCGTATAGAAGCAAGCAGCCTTGCAGTGGCTAGTCAGGAACGAGAAGTGGCGGAGCAGGCGCCTTTTTCTTGATCACTGCAGAGCAAATATGTTGCTTTGCCTCCTCTTCCGATGATTGGTGAAGCCCAAGTCTTGCGCTGTTCTAGATTCTTAGCTGGGCGACTATGGCCACGGACACAAGCAGGGCCTGTCACTGCCCAGCGTTGTGTTTGTCATCTTTTGTTGTGTTTTCATTATTTTGACGGATGCCAGGCATGAGTGAGCGTCAAGTATTGTTTTTGCCAAACTCCTATTTTTTAAAAGTTTAATGAAGCCACTACCTACGTGGGTCTGAGTTTTGTCACCATACTCCCTGTGTGCCATCCAGAATATCCTAGGACCTAGGAGCCTTGTCGAATGTGTTTTGCGGGGTTGATTTTTGCAGCCGCAAAATGATATGGGAATTGCATGATGAGAAGCAGCCTACAATTTGTCCAGACCATCCCCATCTGGGTGCGCTTAGCCAAGTTGTCTCTTCGAGCGCACTATCAAAGTTAGGAAGCCGCAGCCACTAAGTGATCTAGCTCCAGACAGAAATCCACAGGTGCTGCAGTGCTCCGGAGGTTCTGGGGAGGGAACTCCAAACGATTCAAGATGCACAAGCCTCGGAGGAACTTGGCGACGAGCCCGAAATCAGCGCCTCGGCCGGCCTTGCTGTATTGATGCCTTGGATGATGATATCCTTGAAAGATGGCAGCAACATGACGCTCAAAGCTGGTCTAAACCAGTGGGAGAGGCCACATGCTGCATTTGCAAGTTTCAGCTTGCTCAACACCTTTGGATGATCGACCATATTCCATCTTTGCCTCGTTACCAGTGCGCTTCCCTTGCCTGCTGTGCTTCAGCTACTCCCTCACAGCCGAGCGATCGCCCAGGTGTCACAGACTTCCTGGATCTTCTTTTTGACGAGGCGCCACAGAAGCAAACATGAATTGTGCGTGGAAATTTGTCGTCAGGGGGTGGAGGGCTTAAGGGGATGGAGTGGATGGACGGGTGTGCAGCAGGAAAGGGTGACGGGGCCCTCGGGGGGTTTCTTTGGCTTCCTCGTCATGCCTGCGCTGTGTGGCTTGGGGTATGACGCTTGTTGATGTAGCCGATGTACAATTTCAGCGTGGGCTTGAAGATTGTGCTTTTGACATTGGGCAACACGCAGCTGCAGTTTGAATCCAGAGCTGAGCGGTGGCAGTGGAGAAGAGGGCTGCCTCTTTAAGTGTGTGTGTGTGGTTTCCGCAAGCGCGGCAACCAAGCGCTCGAGTAAGAAGAGTTTGCTCAACTATAAGTTTAGTCATAGTACTTGCATGTATGCATGGACACTTAACGAGCACGTACAATTTGTGCCCTTGCAGATCATGTTGTTTTGAACCACGAAAGCAACATCATGTCGTAGGTGTTGCTTTGTGCTAATTATTTAGACATCAAGCGGATGGAGGGCTAGCAACCATACTTCTTCTAGACAGGCATCACTGAAGGCAGAGTGAGAAAACGGCAAGGTGAACAAGCTGCAATGCGCACAGAGCCTTTGTTTCAACGAGGTGAGTGTAAACGATTCAACATGGCCCCAAACAAACAATTGTAAAATGAACACGCCGGCAAAAACACTTTGCAACCACGATGCGCGCGCGCACAAGGAGACAAGCTTGAAAGAACGTCAAAGAGGGTGCGCCTAATCTGAAACCACTCCCTTAAACGCAAAGCAAGCGGATGGTACCTTGATAGTGGAAGCCCTCGAAAGGAAAACGGTGACACAACCTTACTTAAACGCTCAGCAAACCATGCAAAGAGCAATGTGTTTGTTATGATATTGTGTGTTTCAAGTGAAAGACTGCTGCAATTCACACTACTGTTTAGACAAGACCCATTCTATGATATCGCGTCACGCGCGCCACACAAAGTCAGGTTCCATCATGTCAATATGGCTTGATACTGTCATATCGGTACATGGTACGTCACACTTGTAAGGCAATGTCAGCCTGCAGGAAGAAAGGGTTAGTTTTGCGACGAGTACGATCATTCAATTTAGATGGTGATGTGCCATCCGGAAATGCAGGCGCGCTTTACCCAGCGAGTGCAGTTTGTGTTCGGCACAAAGAGCATCGCAAGCGCAAGATCTGTGGTCGTTGCTAAACCCTTGATTACTTGTCATGTTGTACTTTCTGATCTTCCAAGTGTTAGAGCTCGCCCCTGTGTTTGATGTCCATCTTCCTGCATTGTGCTCAACGGCATGGCGGGTTCGTGGTATTGGCAAACAACTGAGCTGTATTTCCCTGATGTGTCTTGTGGCTGACACATGCAGTAAACGCCACAAAATGGTAGGAACCACCGGGGAATGTCAATGATTACCGCAGCTCCGTGACAAAACGTCCCATGTTTGGCACGCCAAAGATTGAATGGTACGACGCTGCACAACCAAGCTTTGGTTTGCCACAGGCTGACATTCTCACATTGCCTGTAGAATGCCATCCAATTTGGCATGCGCCATGCTGCAGACTGAATGTCTACATCATAAAGTGGCCGCGCTGTGGTGTCCCCTGGAGGCATTGAAGCAAGAGCTGGAGCAGACCAAGCCGCAGCTGAGGGCAGCTCAGGCAAAGGCAGAGGAGAAGGAACAGGAGCCGAGCTACATGCAAGTGCCAAGCAAAAGGCCAAAGTGAGCATGGAATAGATTTGCTGACGGGAACCCTGTTTGCGGGTTGTTTCAAAGGAAAACCCAAAGGACACTTCCCATTGTTATAGGTCTCCCTGATATTTTGATCTCCAAACTTTGTTCCCATCAGTGGAAGCAGTCTTGACTGGAAACACAGGTTCCCTTTTTCCAACCTGCACACTGCAGGGGGCCTTTGTGCACGCTGTGTTTCATCCATCTTCCACAGGAGGTTTAACAGGCCATGGACATTGGAGCCGCAAGGTCTGGGATTTGACAAGCCCGAGAGAGCCCACACATAAGGTGGTTTTGCGGGGTGTCCAGCTTCCAGTGAACTTCTGTTAGACTCGAAACAAGGTGCAATCCGTGGCCATTTGCCACGTGCAGCGTAGCAGCCCATTGAGTCAAGACCAGGCGTTTGGGGAAAGGGGCGTTGGACTGCGCCAGTTTCCCGAGTGGATTGAAACTTGGCCGATAGATTCGAGCGAAGCTCACCCTGAGCTCACTGAGCTCTGGTCTTGCGCTCGCCAGGAGCTGAAGCGCCTGCAGAAGCTGGACACCAAGGAGCAAGCGGAGGCGCCCTTTAACCGCGCCAAGCGCCAGCCGCCCACTTTCGCGGTTTTGGAGCGCCACCGGTACTCAAGTCATTTTGTAGAGGAGTCTCCCTTTTGACTTGAGACTCGTTTGGGAGATCAACGTCCATCATGTGGAGTGCAGCGGTACAAGGTTTGGGTTCGCCACCGATCATGACGAAGGTGTTTTTCTTGGGTCCATTTCGCATGCCACCGTGGGACGCGCTTGTGTTGTTCCCAGACATTTCCCTTTGCGCGTGCAACTTGCACCAGTGTTGATACCTTTGTGTTTGTTTGTTTTGTTTCGTTTTTTGGGGGGGTGGCTTTACAGGGCTTGACGACGGAATAGATCAAACCTCCATCACCTGTTTGGAGGCAAACCTTGTTGAGTTTGCTTGCCACCTTGTGAGCGCTGGGTGCTTGTGTCCAATTCTTCCAATTTCTGCCAAGCTATGGCTGATTACCCCTTGCACTTGCGTAGGCTCACAGGCAATTTGGGGCCAGCGGCTTGTTGGGCAGAGAGGGGAGAAAGAGAAAGACAACGAGAAAGACAAAGAGAAAGACAAAAACGAACAGAAAGACAGAAAACAACAACGAGAAACAGAACAATAGAAAGAAAGAGCTTTAAGAGAAAGAGAGGGAGAGAAACAACTAGGGATACGGATAAACCCGAAATAAAGAGAAAGGGCTCCGGATAAATTTATGTGCTGGAAGCTTCTGCACCGGCCTTACTCGTACGTTAGTATCCGGCGCTCTCTGGAAGGGATTGGGTTTTTGGGTAGGCCGCTTCATACCATGGATGGAGTCGCTGGTGATGACCCAGATGGAGCTCCTGGCGGTGGGATTTCCCAGTAGCTTCCCCAAGCTCAGGTGTCTCTGGGGTGGGACAATCTATCTAGGACCTGGGCTGGGAGTTTCCCAAAATTGCAGTTTGCGGCGCCGCTCGGGTAGCTTCGACTGCCCGGAGGCAGCCGAGGAGGTCGCCTCTCCGAGCAGACTGCCGCCGCCGGATTCGGCCCGCACGCCGGAGCAATGCGCAACTCGGCAAGAAAGGAATGGATTTGTCCAGTTCTTCATAGGTTGCCTTGTTCCCCGTTTTGGGTTGGTTTGGGCTTGGAGTTGCCTTTTTTTTTTGCTGTGATCTTCTAAGTTGTTAGTTGTTATTTGCTACACTATGGTCAACTATGCCAACGTTTCGGATGGTTTCAGGCGTTGTTCAGTGGTTTCGTTGATACCTTTTTGAGATGTTTCTTGAAACCCGATTTATAATTCGGCCTCAACAAGGCTCCCTTTATCTTTCAGCGGTACTGGGCAACTTAGTCACTTGCCCAAAGCGAATCAACTATTAAACCTTGTGATTTTGATCACTTTGAGCTGCCAGTACTACCTGCAACCTGCATGACCATCCAAAATCAAGAGGGGGTCCCCTTTCCCTTCAAAATCAGCAGGCTGGTTGGATGCTTCACTTAATTTGCAAGGTGTTTACCCAAAGTTGCGCACTTTTCAGGTGGGCGAGTTGTCAAGCAAACGAAAGGGCTCATTTGTTTTTCCATCCCCCCCACCAGACCTCGCGTCGGTGGCAGCGGACGCCTACACAAAAACAGACGTGGGTGACGGGTGGGGTGGAACGGGGTATAGAGGGGTTGGACGGTGGAGCGGGCTGCGAGAAACTGGGAAGGTCAGATGCGGCTGGCTTCTTAGATGTTCTCACCATGCCTATGCATTGAATATGGCTTGAGGTATGATGCATTGGTGAAGATCTCAATCTACTCTTTGGATAGCGCCGCTGAACTTGGGCCTCGAAGATGGCATGGGGCAAAGCAGTCGCTGGCTTGATACAGAATAATTGTCCCCTTCGCGTTCCCATTTTGCATGAGCACCTGGGGTCACAGAGGGTTCGACATGGTTGAACATGAAGGTCTCCAAGAATCGAATGCTTGAGTTCCGGAATGTTCTGACTTTTGCCGCGCTGATTGAACAGAGCCTCCTCCTGCTGGAGATGATTTTGACAGTTCAATGTTGTGGCGGGCTCTTTGATTTCACCTGTTCTAGTTGTAGACGTTTGTTCTGCGCAGAAACGAGGGGGCCTTGAGAGTTCCAGATCCGAGCCTGCCTGCTTTCTGTCCGGGTTCCTTTGCGATTCACAGCAGGGATGCCATTCCGTGGATTTGGACGACCATTTCTGTCCGAGCCTTTGCGGTCGGTGAGCACTGAACAAGGACCATAGCCAGGCCAACACCTGGAGTTTTCAGCGCACAGCAATTCACCTTGAGCCAAAGTCCCGACAGGTCCTAGGCTTGATCAAGGATCACTTGGGAATGGCTCCGGATGTGAGGCGGAGAAGCAGCAGTGGCTGGCCTGCGCGGCCAAGAACGGCCTGCTGAGGCACGCGCCGGAGGAGCTGCGCGACCCCGAGGTGATGGGCTAGACCTTGCGGCCCCAAACAGACATCCAATATAATTTCCACATACATAATATATATATATATATATGTATAAATATACATATACATATACACATTGTCATTCAGACATCCAATATGCACCGCGTGCTTGAAGGTGTGCCAGCCTGTTCAGCCTTGAATCTACCAGGTTTGGCTAGACTTTGCGAATGCCCTCGTTTCGGGGGTAGAAACGATGAGTGTTTGAATCGTGAGATCGAGGGCCCCGCTGCCATTGAGGCAAACGTGGCCACATTTGGCCACCCATGGCATTCAATCTAATTTCCAAACAGATCTCCTTCCGACGTCCAATATGGTGAAAGTGGGCACACGTGCCCAGGCCTAGGCAGTGTAGTTGGGACCTTCCTGCGCAGCTCAGACACAAAACACTTATCGGGGGGCTCTTCTTTGCTTGTTTTTGAGCCTCTTTCTGACGTGATGTGATTCCTTGAGGCCGGCGCTTGTGAGTTTGCTAGCTGTGGTCGGTTGGGCAACGCGCAGGTAAACCGGTTGCGTTGACAAAGTCCAATCCGCTGCATTCGGTTGGTATAGCCGAGTATAGCCTTCTATCTTGAAGTTTGTTCGACAAACTTGTATCACGCTGTGACATTCGGCATCGAATCACGCCTGGGCAGGGATCGCTGAAGCAGCAGCGCTCGCACAGCAGCGCGCAGTCTCATTTTCAGAACTCAGGACCAAGGTCCAAAGCAAAGTGATGCTGAGTTTTTGATGTTTAGTGATGCTGAGCGTTTGCAGGGCCATTCAATCCAAGCAGAACACGTGCATTGAAGATGTCCAAGGTGATGCCTTCTATTGGTGTGGCCTTCTATATGCCCAAATTGAGATTTGTTTGATGACCTCAAACCATCAAGCAGTGACATTTTGTGGCAGAGATGGCTTGCCCAGCGCTCTCCCAGGGCTGGGAGTCTCATTTCCAGAACTGAAAACCAAGGTCGAAAACAAGGTCAGGGCTCAAAACAATCAGCAGACTTAGAACGTGTTTTGCCTTGTCCTTCCAAGGTCAGCCGGGGCCGAAAATTTCATTTTTTGAACTTCCATGCGTAACCAACTTAAAAGCGCTTCCCGGGCACACACAGTGGTCATTTCCCAATTTCCAATCAGTGCACTGAAGTTTTTTTCCATGCGCTTTCAGTTCCTTTCCATGCCCTCTTTGCTCGAAAACAATCAGAATAATGGCCTTTTCAAAGACTCTCAAGCAATCAGCAACTCATGGCCCTTTCGAAGACTCCAAAGCAATCAGCAGACTTATGGCCTTGTCAAAGACTCCAAAACAACCAGCAGACTTATGGCCCTTCCAAAAGACTTGACAACAATCAGCAGAATTATGGCCTTTTCAAGGTTTCAAACAAATTAGCAGAATTATGGCCTGTGTTCGATAACCTTCTCAAACCATCAAGCAGTGACATTCGCTGGCAAAGCTCGTTTGCCCAGCGCTCGCCCAGGGGTGGGTGTCTCATTTCCCGAACTCAAAACCAAGGTCCAAAACAAGGGCTGAAAACAATCAACAGGCTAATGGCGTTTTTGTTTTGCGGTTTCTTTCCAAGGTCAGCGGGGATCAAAAGTTTCATGTTTGGCACTTGCATGCATAACCAAATCAATAGGGCCGGATTTCCTTCCCACGTCCTTTCCATTATTTCCATTTGCTTACATTCCTTTCTATTCCGTTTCATTGCTTGTCCAAGGCCAGCCCGGCCAGACAAAGTGCTCATTTGCCGATGTCCAGTCAGTGTGAAGAATTTCGACACGGTCTCCTTTCGAAGTGCTGAAGTGTGTTTCCACGGGAGCCGCGCAGTGAGGAGCTCCGAGGCGACCGGGAGTTTATGCTGGCGGCGGTTGCGCAGGACGGCCGCGCGCTGCAGTACGCCTCGGAGGCGCTGTCGCGGGGGCCGTCGCAGTCCGGAGATCAGCGCTGCGCGGGGCCATCCAAATCCAAGGTCCGGGGGGGCAGACCTTGTTCTTAAGATGGGGACTTCTTCATTTAGATTTGAGGGCTGTGTTTTCTTGGGGGTATTCCAGCACACCTAGGTTCCAGAAGCAAACGCATCGTGACTTCAGGCATCCAGCACACCATCCGCCTGACGGCGCGCCAGCCTTTCCACCCTTGAATCTTTCAGATTTGTTTTGCAGGGAAATGACAAATGCTTGAAATGCGAGATGGAGGCATCATAACAGGTTTTTGAGGGCTTGCTTGCTTTGGCTGTGCTTTGCACAGCGCTTTGTTTGAGATGGAGCAGATCTGCCATGCTGCTAGCTAGTCGGTTGTGCTACACGCCGGTCAAGCGGTTGCATTGGCCTTTCCAAAAGACTCCAAAACAATCAGCTGATTTATGTCCTTTGAAAGACGCCAAAACAATCAGCAGACTTATGGCCTTGTCAAAGACTCCAAAACAATCAGCAGACGTGTGTCGCAAAGACTCCACAACAATCAGCAGACTTATGGCCTGTTGAAAGGATTCAATTCAATCAGCAGAATGATGGCCTGTTGAAAGGATTCAATTCAATCAGCAGAATGATGGCCTTTTCAAAGGCTCCAAAACAATCAGCAGAACTATGGCCTGTTCAAAGACTCAGAAGCAATCAGCAGACTTAGTGTCCAGAATGAAAAAGACTGATGTGGTCGATAACCTTCTCAAACCATCAAGCAGTGACATTCGCTGGCAAAGCTCGTTTGCCCAGCGCTCGCCCAGGGGTGGGTGTCTCATTTCCCGAACTCAAAACCAAGGTCCAAAACAAGGGCTGAAAACAATCAACAGGCTAATGGCGTTTTTGTTTTGCGGTTTATTTCCAAGGTCGGCGGGAGCCGAAAATTCAATGTTTGGCACTTCCACGCGTAGGAAAATTAACAGCGCCGGATTTCCTTTCCATGGCCTTTCCTTTCCATTCGTTTACAGTTTCTTTCTATTTCTTCCTTTGCTAGCTTGGCCAAGGCCAGCCCGGGCAGACAAAGTGTTCATTTCCCAATTTCCAATCAGTGTGCATATTTTGAAGCGGTCTCCTTTCCAGTTCCTGAAGTTTGTTTCCAGTGTGCTTTCAGTTTCTTTCCATGCCCTTTTCAGTTCCTTGACATTTCCAGCAGACGGAATTCTGCGTGTTCTGCGCCGTTTTCTTCCGGTTTTGCCCGGAGCTCCACTCGGATCCTCGGCCGGGCCGCCGACCCCGAAGCCGCGCAGCGAGGAGCTCCGAGGCGACCGGGAGTTTATGCTGGCGGCGGTGGCGCAGGACGGCCGCGCCCTGCAGTATGCCTCGGAGGAGGGGGGCCGTCGCAGTCCGGAGATCAGCGCGCTGCGCGGGGCCATGCGATTCCAAGGCCTGGGGCAGACCTCACTCAGGGCCTCTTCAAGAGTTGTTCTTGGGATGGGGGTTTCTTCATTTAGAGGATTTGAGGGCTGTGGTTTGTTGTGGGTGCTTCAGCACATCTGAGCTTTTCGTTATGCGATGTATGGACTTGGGCAAGGACTCGATCAGTTCCAGAATCAATCAAATCGTGACTACAGACATCCAGTATATAATCCGCTTGATGGCGCGCCAGCCTTTCCACCCTTGCAGATTTGTTTTGCAGGGAAATGACAAATGCTTGAAATGCGAGATGGAGGCATCATAACAGGTTTTTGAGGGCTTGCTTGCTTTGGCTGTGCTTTGCACAGCGCTTTGTTTGAGATGGAGCAGATCTGCCACGCTGCTAGCTAGTCGGTTGGGCAACACGCAGGTCAAGTGGTTGCACTGAAGCTCTCCAAGCTGATGCGTGTTCTGTTGGTAGGGCCGTTTAATATGCTCATATTGAGACTTGTTTATTGACATTCGCAGCAGCGCTCGCCAGGGCTGGGAGCCTCATTTCGAGAACTCGGACCAAGTCGAAAACCAAGGTTGGATGGAGCCCAAATTGCAAGAACTCAAAGCAATCAGCGGATTTATGGCCTGGTCCGAGGACTCCAAAACAATCAGCAGACTGATGGCCTTTCCAAAACAATCAGCAGACTTACTGCCTTTTCAACGACTCCAAGACTATCAGCAGAATTCTCGCCGTCTCAAAGACTTCAAAGCAATCAGCAGACTTAGAACGTTGTTGTTTTGCGTTTTCCTTCCAAGGTCACCCAGGGCCGAAAACTTCGTGTTTTGCACTTTCACGCGTGCGCTAATCAATAGGGCCGGATTTCCTTCCCACGTCCTGTCCATTATTTCCATTCGCTTACATTCCTTTCTATTCCGTTTCATTGCTTGTCCAAGGCCAGCCCGGCCAGACAAAGTGCTCTTTTGCCGATGTCCAGTCAGTGTGAAGAATTTCGAAACGGTCTCCTTTCGAAGTGCTGAAGTGTGTTTCCACGGGAGCCGCGCAGCGAGGAGCTCCGAGGCGACCGGGAGTTTATGCTGGCGGCGGTGGCGCAGGACGGCTACGCGCTGCACTTCGCCTCGAAGGAGCTGTCGAGGGGACCGTCGCAGTCCGGGGATCAGCGCGCTGCGCGGGGCCATGCGATTCCAAGGTCTGGGGCAGACCTCACTCAGGGCCTCTTCAAAGTTGTTCTTGGGATCGGAAATTTCTTCATTTAGAGGATTTGAGGGCTGTGTTTTGTTGGGGGTGTTTCAGCACACCTGAGCTTTTCGTTATGCGATGTATGGACTTGGGCAAGGACTCGGTCCATTCCTAGAAGCGAACAAAGCGTGACTTTAGACATCCAGTACACCATCCGCTTGACGGCGCGCCAGCCTTTCCACCCTTGCAGATTTGTTTTGCAGGGAGATGATAAATGCTTGGAATGCGAGATGGAGGCATCATAAAAGGCTTATGGGGGCTGGCTTTCTTTGGCTGTGCTTTGCACAGTGCTTTGTTGGAGATGGAGCAGATCTGCCATGCTGCTAGCTAGTCGGTTGGGCAACACGCAGGTCAAGCGGTTGCACTGAAGCTCTCCAAGCTGATGAGTTCTGTTGGTATGGCCTTTTAACATGCTCATATTGAGACTTGTTTATTGACATTCTCAGCAGCGCTGGGAGCCTCGTATCCAGAAAACCAAGATTTTTACAGGCTTTGAAGTAATTTGTAGACTTATGGCCTTTTCAAGACTCCAAAGCAATCAGCAGACGTTTGTCCTTTTCAAAGACTCTAAAACAGTCAGCAGACTTATGACCTTTGCAAAGGCTCCAAATCAATCAGCAGACTTATGGCCTTTTCAAAGGCTCCAAAACAATGAGCAGAATTACGGCCATTTCAAAGACTCCAAAGCAATCAGCAGACTTAGTGTTCAGAATGAAACAGACTTTGTGTTTGATGACCTTCTCAAACCATCAAGCAGTGACATTCGATGGTACAGATAGCTTGCCCAGCGCTCGCCCAGGGCTGGGAGCCTCCTTTCCAGAACTCATGACCAAGGTCCAAAGCAAGGGCTGAAAACAATCAGCAGACTTCCAAGCAAGGGCTGAAAACAATCAGCATACTTCCTGGAAGACGGAACAGCAGACGTGTGGCTTTTTCAAAGGCTCCAAAACAATCATCAGACTTATCGCCTTTTCAAGGGCTCCAAACCAATCAGCAGAGTTATGGCCTTTTTGGAAGACTCCAAACAGACTTAGGCAGACTTAGGCAGACTTAGGCAGACTTATGGCCCTGTCAAAGCCGCCAAAACAAACATCAAAATTATGTCCTTTTCAAAAACTCCAAGCCAAGCGAATCAGCACGCGCATGGCCTTGTCAAATCAGCAAATGTATGGCCTTCTCATTGATCCAAAACAATCAGCAGACTTATGGCCAAAACAATCACGAGACTTCTGGCTTGTTCAAAGATTCCAAAACAAGCAGCAGACATATGGCCTTTTCAAAGACTCCAACACAATCAGCAGACTTATGGCCTTTATCCACTCCAAAACAATCAGCAGACTGATGGCCTTTTCAACGACTCCAAAACAATCAGCAGACATATACTCTAAACCAATGAGCAGACTTTTGGCCTTTCAGAGACGCCAAAACAATCCGCAGACTTATGGCCTTTTCAACGACTCCAACACAATCAGCAGACTTAGGCAGGCTTATGGCCTTTGCATCGACTCCACAGTTATCCGCATAATTATGGCCTTCTTGAGGACTCAATCACAATCAGCACGCGTATGGCCTTTTCAAAACAATCAGCCGACTATGGCCGTTGCAAAGATTCTACAACGATTAGCAGACGTATTGCCTCTGCAAGGACTCCAAAACAATCAGCGGGCCTTGGCCAAAACTCCAAAACAATCAGCAGCCTCATTGCCGTTGCAATGGCTCCAAAACAATCAGCAGACGTATGGCCTTTGCAAGGCTCCAGGACAAAATCAGCAGACTTGCGACCTTTTCAAGTTGTCAATATCATCAGTAGATTAATGGCTTTTTCAAAGACTCGAAGAGGAGCAGACATGTGGCCTTTCAATGACTCCAAAACAATCAGCAGACTTATGGCTTTCAAAAACTCCAAAACAATCAGCAGACTTCTGGCTTTTTCAAGAACTGCAAAACAATCAGCAGACTTGTGGCTGTATTAAAGACGACAAACCATTATGACTTTTGCCTTTTCCAAGACTCCAAAACAATCGGCAGGCGTATGGCCTTTTCAAAGACCTAAAACCAATCAGCAAATGTATGTCCTTTTCCAAGACTTTAAACCAATCAGCAGACTTATGGCTTTCGAATATTTCAATATAGTCAGTGAAGTTATGGTCTTTTCAAAGACTCCGCCGCACCCCGCTGGGTCCTGGGGCCCCGGGAGCTGCGCGGCGAGGAGCTGTGTGGCGACCGGGAGTTTATGCTGGCGGCGTTGGCGCAGAACGGCGACGCGCTGCAGCACGCCTCCGAGGAGCTGTTGGGGGGCCGTCGCAGTCCGGAGGGCACGGCGCGGGCGGCGCGGGGGGCCGTGCGATTCCAAGGTCCGGGGCAGACCTCACTCAGGGCCTCTTCAAGAGTTGTTCTTGGGATTGGGATTTCTTCATTTGAGATTTGAGGGCTGTGTTTTGTTGGGTATGGACTTGAGCAAGGGCTTGGGCATCCCCGGCAGCGAACAATTGCGAACAGAACCCAGCAGTTGATTGGAATGTTCAGAAAACCATGTGTTTTGATGTGTTTTGAGCGCGTGGATATGTTTTCCACGGACGGTTGATGGGTTGACGGCGATGGCCGTGGCCAGGTCACAGGGTCCCCCAACAAATAGCCAAAACGTTTTTTGTTGCTTTGAATTGCTCGTCGTTTTTCCTATCGGAATTGGAATTGAGTGCGCGGCCCTCCCCAAGAATTGGAACCACCTTTGTGGGACCTCCTCATTTCCATTTTAAACTGGAACTGTGCCAGCGGGAGCCTCTCCGCTTAAGGGCGGAAGTTCTCCAGTTTTAGGGCTAACTTTCGTGGGATTTTGATTGGATGGCTCTGGCCAGCGTTGCGCGGTGCAGAAGTCGCCCCTGGGACAAAAGCTGGTTGGCATTGGAAAGTGGCTTGGACTGCCGTGTGTTTTAGCGATCGCCGGTCGGCTCCGGTGGAGGTGGTACAAAAAACAGGTTCAGGTATTCGAAATTCCGGGCTAGAGCTTGCGGACACCCTTGTTTCGCTTGGAAATGATGAGCGTGGATTTGAAGATCAAGGCCCCGCTGACATTGGGGCAAACGTGGGCCAGCCGTGCAGTGGCCTAGGTGTTTAGTTCGGACCTTCCTCGAGCTTCATTGGGGTGTTTTTTTTTTGTTTCGACGAGCGTTTGCTTGGGGATGGAGCAGATCTGAGCATTTGCCCGATGTGATGTTACTACTTGAGGCTGGTGCTTGTGTTTGACGCTTTGCTAACTGGTCGGTTGGGCAGGCCGGCTGTGTTGAATAATTTTAAGCTGATGTGTTCAGTTGGTTTGGCCTGTTATTTTTGAGACTTGTACCGTGAGCTCGGGGCCTCCAGCCAGCTGCTTGCTGTGGTGCGGGGTCCGGGTGCCAAAGCGCGGAACCACCGAGGAGCTGCGCGAGGAGCGGGCCTGCGTTCTGGAGGCGGTGGAGAAAACCCGCTCCTGGTTCCTAGTGAACTGGGCCAGCCCAGTGCTCGGGGAGGACAAGGAGTTCCTGCAGCAGTGCAAGGACGTGTGCGGCACTGGCCTGGTTTTCAACTACTATGAGAGCTTCACCGCCTTCCAGAGGATGAGAGAGAGCTTCCTTGCCACCGGCGCATCCGTTCCTGGCGGCCAAGCGTACGAGCGTGTAATGGAGAAGCTGCGCAAGCGTGGGGACACAGGCTCCCGAGCCGCAATTGCCCTTCGGGGTGCTGATGGTGTTTTGTCTCGGGGAGAGGATTGAATTGAACGCCTGCGAGACGTGTAGAGAATTGGTTGTTGTCATGCAGCAAAAACTGAAGCAAAGTTTTCTGCCAAGAAAAGCCGACTAGGAAAACGTTGAGTATTGGCATCAAGTGTTCATAGATCGGCATTGGCGCAGTCGTGCCTGCAACTTTTTCGGGAAGCTTATGATCTATGAGAAATCCTGAGTGTTTGTGTGAGTCTGCACGTGGCCTGTGAGAGCAGCCACAGGTCACATGTTGCCTTGAGCATGTTGCGGGCAAGGTTTGCAGAGTAAAGTTTCGACACCCGCAACGCAAGCCATGCCGAGGAGCCGCCACTGTGTGGTTTGACGAAGAGCCAGTTTTCGGCGCCTTCGCTGACAATGGCCGCTGGCTACATCCCAGCGATGAGTGCGGAAGGGACTACAAGCCCGTCCCACCAGAGTCACCTGGACGCCATCCGATGTGGCGATCCAAGGTGGAGTCCTGCGCTGCGGATTCCATCCCGGAAGTTGGATCCAAGCACCCCTGCTGCTTGGTTTGCCCAGAGCGTGCCAGGTTTGTGAGGCTTGTTGTGGGTGTCAGCGTTGGGATGGGCTTCATTGTTTCGAGCCGTTCACATTGTTTACGTGTTGGGCATATGTGCAGTGCCTCGACTACAGGCTGGTGCTGCCACTGGATCCGAAAAGTACGGGAGCGCCATGCAGCAGGCGCCGTGATCTGCTGCACGGTTTCGAACATCTTCGACTCAGACTCTCGGACCGCACTTCGCCAGGGTCTTGTGCGCCTGCCTTGTCAAAAATTGGATTTCAGGCACACGCGCCCTTTGCCCTGGCCTCGCCTAGGACTGGGTGAGAGAATACGGAGCAGGATCGTCTGAGCTCAGCGACCAAAGGGCCGATGAGTTACAGCTGCCGCGGCAACTTTGGCACGACTTGTTGGTTTTCGCGTCTTAGTGTCTTAGTCTTGGCTTGGTGTGTTGGAGTTGGACTGTTGGCCTTGAACGCCTGCCAGGGAGTCCTTCAAGAATGGCCGGCCTGAGGGCTGGGGCTGCGGAAAGATCACAATAGTTGGGGCTGGCACGTTTGAGCGCGAAGCGCCGATCCATCCCCGCACGGGGTTGCCACTGGGCCAGGGGTGTCGCTGGGAGCGGCAGGCCCTTGATGGGATGGATTTCCCCGTGTATGTGTTTTTCACGCCCTGAAGACATCGATTTTGCTTTGGTCAAGCCAGCGCCTCTCAGCAAGTGATGGCGCGGATTGCGGCTGCACGGTTTCACCTCAGTGTCGCTCAAGCCTAAAGAATTTGTGACGTGAATGAATGTTCCTGTGTGGTTTGCGAAAGGCGACGTGATCCGTCGATTGCACGACAGCTTTGGGCTGGGGGAGACTGATTTTGAGGTGTTAGGCTGTGACCGAATTACTCTCCGGCCTGCCCTTGACGGAAAATATTGATCGTGGAGCACTGAACACCCTGGGGCGATAAACACACATGTGCGAGCACAGGACGATGGAGGCATTTTGCTGGAAGCACCCAGCATTGTGTTCAGCGCGATGTGTTGTCTTTGGCGGACTTCATGCATCAAGCGTTCGACTTGAAGAGGTCGTGTCAGAAGTAGAGTTGCCCTGCTGCATTCCATGCTGCTTTGGCAGTCCCAAAAGTCATGGCAGTCCCTTCTGGTCTTTGAAGTAGATGCATCAAGAGGACTGGCCTTTTCGCGTTTGTTTCGGACAAGCAAAGCTCATAACCTCCCAGCCAACTCACCAGGCAGCCCTGCAAGTCGCTCAAGGAGAGAAGGCTCTTGCCCCTGGCTGGAGAGCTTGCACCCACTTAAATTGACAACAAGCATTGAACAAGTGAGCTTTGCCCTGATCACATGACTTCAAATTCCAAATGTTTGCTTCCTTTTCCCAAATTGCCAGGATGGCGCAGCACGTTTCTGGGTCGTCCGTCAGCCCAGGCCTCCGCCCCTCCCGCCCTGAGCCAAAGGGTGCCGGCCCCGGGCGCCGAGTGCTGCAGGTTGGAGGCGTCAACGACGATGTCAACGCAAGTTTGATGGCCACACCGCATGGCCCGTGAAGAATTTTGGGCCGTCTGGGATGGAGACTGTACGGGATGGGGCCCATAAAGCTGGTCAGTGGCCCAAGCACTGCGGGTGAGCTATGATTTGCCTTCACTTACTCGCGAGCGCCTTCACATTATGGGCGAGGTAACGATTCCAGCAATCCATCTTAATATCTGGATAATGTGTATTCAGAGGCCAATAGGTTGACATACAGTTTCCTAGATGGAGTATTTGGGACGCCTATGGTAGCACTTGCGGATTTGTATCATGGGTCATGGCCCGAACACGTCCACATGGGCATGTTTGATGGCCTAAGACAACGGAGGGATGTGGCAACGCAAAATGGACCCCGCTTTTGTCCTGACATGCAAACAGCCAAAGAACATCGAGCAGTGACACACACGAGCCATTTAGCATTGCGACAGATTCTGGCATGTGGAGATAGAAAGTTGTGCAACCCGAAAGCTTGTTGAATGCCTGGAACATACACCTGCCAATGTTTGGGTAAACCCGCAAATGGGTGGAACTACAAAGAATGAGGGTCAAACAGGCTGCAGGTACTCTGCATTATGGGCCGGGAGACCTTGGTCGTATATTATATAAAGCTTTAGCCAACCTTGATGCGACTGAGCCCTCAAAATTCAGCAGCGAGTTTCAATGTATCAAATCCTTGCATTGAGCTGAGTGGCTCATGTGAGGGATTCCAATTGAGCGCTGGGAGTTAAGGATCCCTTGTCTTAGGTAACTAAATGAGGATATGGTTTGTAGTAATTAGGTTGACTTGTGTTGGACTTGGGATGCAACTAGGTCCCAGGAGAATCAATTTTTGGCTGAATTTCGGATCTGGGGCGAACTGGCTGGGACAGCGCGCTCTTTGGTTCTGGGGTGACTGGTTTGTACCAGGTTGTGACTGTCACGCACCTCTAGGCCCATTTTAGCAAGATATCCTCAAACTGGCCCGAGGAAAATGGTGATTCAACAGCTTCCACGTCTCCCAAAAATACTTCTGGGAAGTCCTCAAAATGTTCACTGTTGAGGGACCCGGAACTCGATCCAGGGTGAATATCCCATTGTGGCTAGATATGCTCCAGGTGTTGTCCTGCAAACTGGTGATCTACCGAATCTTGTGGATGCCGCTAGGCATGATGGCAATATTATTGAAGTTGTAAACATTTGTCCCGCGCTGACACGCACATCCAACTGCGCCGCATTTCACGAAGGCCAGGTGACACTCTGCCGAAGTGGCTTTGGCTGCCCAAACTACCGCGTACAATCGTGGGACCATGCCACAGTGGGCGAGACCAACGCACGGTCCAGTGACTACATGCATAATTTGGCAAAACAAAACGGGATCCCTTATTTCCATAATGTGAGTTATGGTAGCTTACTCATGGCAACATTTGCCAGGTTGATCCTGGGACATGTGCAATGGATAGAAGGGACTTGGAAAGGCGTAACTCCCTTAGTGAAGGCGGCGCTTGGATCATGGAAAGGGTGCAGATTGCTTTGTTGGTTGTTTTTTGTGTCCTTTGCACGGTCCTTGCACTAGCCTCGCAGTTCTGAGGCAGAATTGCCTCATCTGACTGTTGGCCGCGCTCGCAGGCGAGCTGCCTATCTAAGTCGTCTTTTACGTCCGGGGATTACTTGGCACCACCCAAGAAGGTCCAAAATGGCGCCAGCGCTTATTTGACAATAGCCCAAAATGGAGCTACAGGGGATTGAGATATTCCTGTAGCTGTAAGAGATTCATAGATGCCTGTAGTTTGTTTGTCAAATAGCCCCAAAATGCGGGCAAACAATCTCAGTCCGCGCAATCCCAGGGAGTAAAAAGCGAACACCCTGAGGACAATCGCCAGCAAAACGGACTCCCGGAACCTGTGGATTTTGCGAGGTCTCCCCAGTTCTGTGGATTCCACCCGTTCTCTCCTGTTGTTTAGTGGGTTCCCACTGAACAACTGGTTGCTAAATAGCAGCCACATAGCAGCCCTGCTTTGGGAGTCCCAAAGTGAACCTTTTTGCAGGCATCTTTTTAGTTTTCCCAGGCCCCCTATTCACTGGGCAACTGGGTCTTCGTGCCCATTGATTCAAAGCTGCCGAAGTCTCTTGGCTGTTGCGGATAGCAGTGGAGCGAGACGTTTGCGGAAGAAACTGAGCGTTTCTGAAAATGAACCCCTTGTGGTTGGTGTCTAAAGGGCAACCAAAAGGAAACTTATTGTTGTCGCAAACTATTTTGAGAAGCCATTTCAGAAGCGCCTGGCTGATCAATCGTAACGGATGGTCATGAACCCTGTTCAGGTGTGACGTTCGCAACGACTGCCAGGATGTCTATTCAAAGGACCAGAGCAGTCTTGATCGGCTCGGTGCATGGGTTTTGTTGAAGGCTACATGGGACAACCTTCCAGCGCGTTGATATGAATATGACTTAGACTTGGACAGTTTCGTATGGGCCCAAATGCTTCCTATGTTTGAAAAGTACCCCAATTATTTTCTTGCACTCGGTCTAAGTCTGCCTTTCAAACATTCAGGGGATACTCCGTCATGCCGTCGTCAGGACAGCAAGCTTCCAGCTTCCTAGTTCACCGGTGACACAGGCCGCAGCTTGACCCTGAACAATCCAAGCGCAATCTTCCAAGCCTAGCTCCCTCCAAGGCGGCAAAGATGCTCAACTCAGCTACGCGTTGGGCAAATCTTAAAAAGAAACGGTTGAACTCTGTCAGACACGTTGATGTCCTTTTGCGTGCTCAAAATATAATCCCCCAAAACTCCCCCAGAAGTATTTTGAGACCCCTGGCTATGTATTTCATAGAGATCCTAAGCAGGTTAACAAGCCTCCGTGTGGGCGCTTTGCCGTCCTCACGACTTACCTCACCCGCTCCCATGGACCTTGCAACAGCACGCTGATCGACACGCAGGCCCGGGGCGGGGGGGGGGTTCGTAGATTCTCCTCGAACCTGGATCCAGACACCAAGAAGGCTACTTCCCTTTTCCAACTTGTTTTGAGGCGGTCCCTTTTAAATTCAACTACCAACAAAAGGGTTCCTTTTTCCCATAGAAATCCTCTGGAGGTCTTGTGGAATTAAACAATTCGCCTTATGGTGTTGATACATCCCATTAAATTCCCACAGGGCTGGGCTGGGGTGTTTCCAGCAAAGCAAAAGCAAAAGCGCAGAGGGTGCATTCACCATGTTCCCTGGGTTGCCTTGAGAAAATCTGCGCCTTCGTCCACAGAAGTCAAATGGCCAGAATGCCTTCCCATGGGTGCCTGGAGTTTTGGTTTCGGGTGAATGTCCGGATTCCATTTTAGTACTGGAAGATTTTGTGTGTGTGTGCGCGTACAAATGACACTGTTTGGTGCATTTGTGAATTGAGAGAGGTTGGAATATCATTGATTTTGATAGGTGACCATATTAAACGGGCAAGAGTAGCAAGCCTAGCTGTAACAGTGTTCAAGGGGAACTCAGGTAAGCAATTGTCGACTTTAGCTTTTTGCATCGACCTCGAGCTTGCAGCATGTAGCCTGATTCCGCTGGGTTGGCTGCCTGGCCTGTGAGCTAACAGGTGTGGTCACCTTTCGTAAGTGATATCCCTGGCTACCCGCAAAAGCCAAGATTACAGGCCCTTTATTTGCGGGGTATAATCAAGGCTGCCAGTCATCCCATGTTACAATTGTTGAGGGTTCCCCGAAATGGGGCCGGCCAATCCCAAAAGGGGCTAGTTCAATCAAATTGATTCAAAGGTATTCCACCATTGCCACCAATCGAAGCCCGAAAATTAGAACCCTCTTACAAAGAGTGACAGAAAGTCCTTCGCAGCCAGCAAGTTGTCGCTTCGTGCATGTTCGAGAACGGCGCAATGCATCAGGGAACCACTCATGAGTGTGTCAAAGGTAAGGACTCCGTCAATGGTCCGGTTTCTTTCTGCTGGTCTGATGATTCACGGGCCGGGCGAAGGGCACCCTGCCCAAGAAGTCGTGTAACCAGCTACTTCTGCCCGCACCATGGCTAGCTCAGCATGCCAGCGTTCTGTTGCAATGCAAAAAAATGTTGATGTTGGGTCAGTGTCGAGATTTGGTCCATCTGGTGTTGCATGTTGTTTCCGTTCTATCCTCACCGCCTCTC